>CM029437.1:56911172-57355366 GCA_017140255.1 Eucalyptus paniculata subsp. matutina | reverse complement strand
ATTTTCGGAAACGATTTTCGATTTTTAAATAGGAAAATATTATTTTGAATTTAAGCAGAAAATTATCGAAAAAGTTCTAAACATATTAAATCGTGATCAATTTAAATATAAACCTTTTTCCTACGCTGATTTAATCTTAAATGTTTTGACGATGTCAATTAAGTTATTTTAGCTAATTTGAGTTAAATATTATTGACGTGATATCGACAAATACTTTACGTAAGACTAACGGGGCACGCCGATAAATTTTAATATTTTTTTCTTTTTCTTTTTCTCGCCTTCCTTTTTAGCCGATGACCAACAGTGGGCGATTGTCTGGCTAGCCTTGCCTAAGCAAGACTTGTTGCTGCTCACCTCAGGGAGGCTAAGTTTGCCAGATTGGTGAGGGGTGCCTTCACTGGCGACAAGTGATGGCGAGCCTCGCCCAAGCGAGGACAGGCCAGCTATCACTACGGGTTGCTGGTCAGTCACTGACCAAAATAAGAAGAAGAAAGAAAAACAAAAAAAGTTAAAAAATCGATATAAAAAATATAAAAATATTATTAAAAATTATTCATATCAACGTTAATGATATCACGAAATAGCCTGGATATTCAACCTAAGACTATCTAATTAAAATTAGTTAAAAACCTAATCGACGCCAAATCAAAATATTTACGATTAAATTAATATCAATATAATAAAAGTACATTCATCGACACTTTTTCAATCCTAAACAGTATTTTATCCGAAAATGTTTTATGACAAGGAATTTTGTAAATATGGGACACTGGCTGTACTTTCGCACGAGTATCGGATTAGGAAGATCCGAATCCACGCGAAGGTCCAGCCATGATGAGATTAAAAATGACCTCCTCTCCCTCCTCTCCCCCTCTCCCTCTCTGCCATCTCCTCTCACAGAAAAAAACGCAGAACGATCCTTGAATTCGCTCGGAGGGAAGAAGTAGACGAAGAAGAAGAGCCTGTCGAGGCTCTCTGAGATGCATATGCCATTCGAGCTCCTCCCCGCAGGCGGCGGCGGCGACGACACCGAAGTTGCGGAAATCCAGTGGGAGAAGGAACGATAACTCCCACCGGTTTTTTGGCAAGTCCGAGTGGCAGATACTATGCGCTCCTCGATCGGCTGCGTAACCGTAGCATCATTCGCCGGCGGCTGTGGAACGTGTTGCAGAGAAGCGAGAGTGAGATCATCGGGATGGTGCTGAGCGAGACCAAGGTGAAAAGGCCTGCCGCCGCTGCCGTCGCCCTGCTCGAGGTCGGGAGTGCTGCTGCTGCGGGTTCAAGGAGGAGTGCACGCCCGGTACGCACGGCGCGGTGAGGGGAGCGGCACGGGGGCCGGTGGGCGTGTGGGCTCTGCGAGGAGGCCATCAAGGACGCGATGGCAGCGGCGGCGGTGGCAGGATTGCCGGGGCCGGGAGAGAGGCGGCGAGGCTGGAGGAGGCGCTGAGCCGGCACGCCGAGCTCTGCAGGCGGTGCCGACTCCCGTTCCACCGCGGCATCCGCAGAGGAGCTGGTCCAGCGCCTGAAGCGTCTCCTGCGCCGAATCCCAGACGCTCAGCGCAGGGAAGGAGGCAACTAAAGGTCCTGGTAAACGAGCCGGAATTGCAGGTAAACGTCACCGATTCCGCCTAGGCAATTCAAGTATCTAGTATTTAAGTCCAAATAACTCGACCGCCGTGGCATCGGCGGTCGACGGAGTCCGGCGCTAGCCTTCTGCATGGAAAAAACCGATTGAATCATTAAGGATTACAAGAGAAACGAGTTCCTCTTTGCGAATCAGATGGTTGTTTTCCTCAATTGCGTAATGCGACAGCATACCCATGAAGAACTGAGGAATGAATTGAGGGAGAATTTTCACGGTGGTCCCGATGAACACGTATCATCATGGTACTCCTCTCTCCCCCTGCCCCACTAAGGCTTTGGAATTTTTCTTCCATGATGTAATAAATATGCCTAGACAAGATGGAGCCCATTTTACATTAGGGCATGTGGTTTTCTTCAGAGGCATCATCGGACCAAAAGACGAATATAAGGTCGGAAAATCAATAGGGTACTCTCGGCTCACGCGCATGACTTGTGGGCACCTCAGAAAACAGCCGGTGCGAGTGGGGACATGTCAAGTTTCAAGACCCATGTGCATCTGAAAACGATTCTAAAAACGGTAGCCAAAAACTCGAAGCCGTGACACCGACTTGGTAGAAATCTTTCGTCGGATCAAATATGGTGCTTATCAATCTATCGATAGAGCCTCCTTTTCTCGTCGGGTGATCGATCGAGTTGATGCATTGGCAAGAAATGTCATCTGGTTATTTCAAATAAGACAAATAAATTTAGGCTTGTTTACTTAAATGTGCATCTAGTTAGCTAGGTCACTTTGCTATATCGATTGTTGCTGGTATAAATCAATATTAATTTACCTTAGATTACTAGACAGTCACGTGGCAAAGTTAAGAAAATCTATTGAAATGATTTTTTTTTTTTCGAAAAGTCGCTTTTTTTTTAATAGTTGGTACATCATGATCATAGCATTTTGCAGTGCGCCAGGGGTACCTACATGAGGTCATCGCGTTAGTATCTTTTTTATTTTAAAGGATCCGCTTTGAAGTTTAGTAACTTCCGTCAAGATGGATACTGACCCGTCCATGATTGTCTCTTCTATAAATATCCAACCGGGTCCCAAGAGAGACGATAGGATAGAGTTGGTGCGATCTTGGTTTCGGATTGATCTTTGACGGTTCAATAATTTTTATTGACTGGATATGATTCTCCTTGTGGAGAAAGCGGACGTCACAAACCATATTATTTATAAATTTTCAAGGAGGACGAGTCTCAACAACTTATAGACAGATTTATATCATCAAATATGATGATTTAGATGTACTTCACTGATGTTACGTACTCATAGAATAATTTTAATTTAAACGCAGTTGCTATGACATTCAATGGTGCAATGTCTCGTGGGTTAAGCTCCTAAGTCACTTTTCCAAAATCTTATCTAATCGAACTCGACCAAATGAATGTTCTACGGAGCATTTTAGCTCTCCGCGCATGATATTGGCCGATGATATGATTTGCAGAAACGATCAAAATTTTTTGAGCTGTAGGCATAGTGGATAGTGAAGAATCCTCAAACGCTTATGGGAAAGTAGATATTCCAATTATCACTTTGGCTGAAGAAGGAATATACAAAAAAAAAAAAATCTCAGAAAAAGGGCTCTTCAAAAATATTTTCCATCAATTCAGGCTTTGGCTAAGAAGAATATCAACATATTCTTTCTGTGGTCAAAAGAGTGTCAACATATTCGAATGCACCTTTTTGGACAATTTTCCCATCAAACGTGGGTCGCGTGATCAAACTAATCCGCTTGCTTTGGCATATGGCAATTTTAGGGGTAAAGTGAACTCCTACGTGATCAACACAGTGAACGAACGTTCTCTCAACTCCTGCTTTATATATATATATATATAGATTGGTGTTTTGATCTCCAAGCATTAACCAGGCGATCCGGGACCTCAGCCACCTTATAAAATTGTATGGGCCTTGCTTTCTTTTCCTTGAAAGCAGTCAAATATGAAAAAGTTATCAACAGATCATCAGCTAGTTGCCTGCTGTTTACCAACAATAATATTTGAAGCTTATCGATGATATTCATAGCTTTATTTATCAATTCGGAGAACATTTTCATGATTTTTGGCAGAAAAACAACGGCGCAAAGGCTGAATTTTGACTACTTGGTGGCTGAGGGAACATCCCCGAACCCCATAAACAGGTTAAGTCGACTTTAACTTGGTCTGTGTCAGCGGCCCTAATCCAGGGCAGTTTTGCGTATAATCTTCACACAAATTGGTATGAACAACAAAATACCGCGAGCTCGAAATTGGTACTTTTACTCGGAATATGAGAGTTTCTGCCATGCAGTTTTCATCATAATGAAGAGCAAAAAACTCTAAAAGTTCTAAATACCAGCAACGTGTATCACAATGGGCTGTCTAAACGATCGTAGACTATACTGCGGGTGCGCTAATTCTGGTAGCTACTTGCCCTTATCGCTTCCATGTTTTCCGTCCCACTGCCACGGCTCGGGGTCGGGCCTGGGTGCTCCTCGACCACCTTGACGGTGGCCAATGCGAAACAGATGACTGTAATCCATATATGAGGCCCTGGCTGTCACTAAGAAGGCCGACCAAAATGTCGGAGAAGTTACGGGAAAATTGTTTTTACATGGAAGAAGGGTTTGGAACGATAAAATTGGGGATAAGACACTAGAAATGCCAAAAGCTGTACACGCTCACTTTAATGTCAAAAAGCTTTTTTTTCAGATCACTAAAGGTTATTTAAAAAACGATCATTTAAGTGTCAATTCCAGTCCTGGATAGTCGGAAATTTGCCATAACTATATTTATTAATTTCTTAGTCTTAAGTGGCTTGCCAAAGATGCCAATCAAGAGACGTCTAAAAGTTGTAAATAGTAATCATTTAAACGCCAAATTTTATTTAAAGTGATCACTTCAAAGTTAAATATCTGTTAAAAAGTGACCACTTCAGTACCAAGCATGTCACGTGGAAATTTCCATATTAAAATTTTACTTATAAATAACACATAATCAATTTGGTCAGAATTTCTCACCATTGATACCTAAGTGATAGTTTTTTCCAATTTAGCACTTAAATGAGCCAAAGAAACTTTTGGCACTAAAGTGAGTATCATACATAAATTTCGACACTTATAAAAGTATACTTATTTCAATAAAACTGCCACTAATTATCAATCAATATTGAGATTCATGTCAGTGGAAACACGGCAAGGGATGAGAAAAAAGAGATCAAGGCCGACACAAGGAAAATCAACTAGCCCTAGTGTTGCTGCATTTGCCTCTAGGCAACAATGAGAAAGACAACATATACCAGACCTAAAACAAGGTAAAATTACAAGGGTGTTGAGGGATTGCCTACCCCTATACAGTTTGCAGCAGAAAACACAGTGTAGGTGATATAGCAGATGGGCCGATCTTCCAAAGTTTTTGTCAGTCTAGATAGATGAGATGACCAGGATGTTCAAGATGGATGCGGTGGTGAAGGACCCAAAAAATTAATGGAGACTTTTCTGCTCAATTCAACGACATCGAAATGGATCCTCAAAACACTATGCTTCATCATGTGCTTCATCATGAATAGGCTTCAAAATGATCCAAACTATATATATATGACTTGATTAATTGTTTGATAAGATATGACATTGAGTTGGACTCGAAGGACGCTTGAATATGCATCGTGATACCTAGGCAACATGTGTTAAGGCTTTGATGTCAAGCCATTAAGAGCTTGCACTAAAACATGCTTCAAGGAGCATTCAACAAGCATAGAACAAGCTGAAGTGGGAAGTAACTTGATCTAAGCAACTATATTTCTTGAGAGTATCACAAGTAAAGGTCAAACATGCTGATCATGAAATAAAATTTAAACATGAATGGTTATAAACAAGATTCAAATTCCAATCCTCATGCAGAACTTGAATCGCTCAAGCATGTTGCACGTCCATGAAATGTGGGAAATACCAAACCTCAAATCGCTAATTAGCTAAACTGAAACATGTGAAAATCTAGACGAAATGCAATCCTAGAATCCTAAACTATCTCTCAATGGACAACGGCACACAATTGGAAACTAACTCCTCCAAAATCAATCTAATAATAATGTTAGGATTTACCACACAATCACAAAGAAAATAAAGAGTAAAAGCAAGTAAGAGAATTTGAGACGCAAGGTTTTATCCTGGTTCACCTTTGAAATAGGACTACGTCAACTAAGTATTTTATTATAATTAACACATCACACCTCTATTATATCTCTCAAATTACAAGAGAAAAATAATATATATATTCAAACAAAATATATATGTATTTAATAAATATTCAAGAGTCCAAACTACACACACACACACACTAACTATTCATGAGCTCAAGCCCTAAATTACTAATGAAATATGAGCTCAACCTCTTAAGTCTCAAGGGCATTGCCTTTACACAGTTGATGGGAAGTATGAATTACACCATGACATTCTCTCACTTGGTAAATATTCTACATGCTCTTTAAGTCCAATACAATTGTACATCATTCAAACTTTTATGCACTCGTCACGTTGGTCAAAAAAATCTATACTATTCACCTTTGCGTCAATTTTCTTCAGCATTACGGTTTTCTGTTCTACTTTCTCTTGGATGAAGTGATATTGCATATCGATATGTTTTGTTCTTGTATGAATCCAAGATTATTAGCCAAAAATATAACACTTTGACTATCACACCCAATCTTCACTTTTCCTTGTGTAAAACTAAGCTTGTTACATAATTTGCGAATCTAAATTACTTCCTTAACTACATGATAAAGGGTCATGTACTTTTCCTCAGTGGTAGATAAAGTAATCATGCTCTATCTTTTACTCATCCAACTCATAGCTCCACCTAATAAGGAAATAACATATCTGTTGGGTGACCTCCTGCTATCAATGTCACCTCCCTAATTAGCATTCACAAAACACTTCAATTCTAATGCTTGCCATTCCTTTGAACTTTTCATGCCTTCATTACATAACTCAAGGTCAGATGTACCACAAAGATAACAAAGCACCCACTTTGTTGCCATCCAATGTTTTTTCCTCGGATTGGACAAATGTCTGCTTAATACTCCCACTACTTAGGCAATATTTGGACAAGTACATACCACAACATACATCAAGCTCCCAACTATGCTTGCATATGGGACTGTTGTCATCTCTTTAGCTTTCTTTTTCAATCTTTAGACACTGGAACACTAACAACTTGGAACTTGTGGACATGAGGTCTTCATTGGTTTACATTCTGCCGTATTGAATTTCTTCAACACACTTTCACCATACTTCTTTTGACTTAGCCACAATTTCTCATTCCCATGCTCCCTTTTTATCTGCATGCCTAAGATGAAGTTTGCTAGGCCTAAATCTTTCATCTCAAACTTATTTGCCAACAGTCCTTCAACAGTGTTAATTATTCTTATATTATTCCCAACTAGCAGCATATTATCAACATATAAGGTTAAGATAATAAAGTCATCATCGAACCTTTTCACATAAGTATAGTGATCTATAATTACAACAAACAAAGCCAAACTTCAATGCATATGAGTCACACTTTGATACCACATCCTTGGAGATTGTTCAAAGCCACACAAAGACTTGTTCAATTTGCAAATAAAGTCTTCTTTTTCCTTTGACCACAAACTATTCTCGGTTATTTCATGAAAATATCCTCCTCCAACTCATCATGGAGGAATGATGTTTTTACATCAAGCTACTCTATCTTCAAATTGTATGCGAGTGCTATAGATAAAAAAGAAGTCTCATGGAATTTAATTTTGCAATAGGAGAAAAAGTCTCATCATAATTGACTCCCTCTATCTACTAGTATCCTTTCGCAACCAAATAAGCTTTGTATCATTTTGTCTCTCCATCTGTAGATATTTTATTCTTAAACACCCACTTGCATCCGATTGCCTTAAGATCGGCAGGTAGTTTTACCGAACTCCACATTTTGTTTTTATCTAGTGAGTCCATCTCGTCTTTCGTGGCTTTCTCCTACTATTTGGCATCCTCCACACTTCTTACTTCCTCGATAGTAATTGGATCATTACTCATAATAGGCAGAGCACAATTTTCATTACTAGCAAATAGGGTATATCGAATTTTCTAATCTAGCTTGTGTGACCTTCGTCTCTTCCTTTAAACCGACATTGAACTCAACCGTTTGTGGTTCTTCAAGATCTTGTGAAACAATCTAATTTGTTGTAGATTCTTTGAACACCACATCCTTACCATGGATGATACCTTAAGTATCAGGATTCAACAGCTTGTACTGTTAAACACCATCCTTTTACCCATTGAGTATGCACTTCTCTGACTTGCTCTCAAGGTTGTTCCTCTTTTCCTTTGGCATGTGCACATACACTTCATAGCCAAATACCCTAAAATGGGATTTGTCTAGCTTATTTCAGAATAGTGCCTTTAAAAGTGTCTCATGCTTCAAAGTTGATGTAAGGACCTGTTCTTTTGATAACATGCAATAGCCACTACTTTTGCCCAAAATTCAGATGGTAAGTCTACAACATTTTACATACTTCTTGCTTTTCCATGAGAGACCGACTTAAGTCTCTCTGCCACCCCATTATGCTAAGGTGAATTGGGCATTATTTTTTGCCTTACAATGTCATTGGTTGCATAGAATTGATCAAACTTCATTGAATAGAATTCTTCTCTATTGTCCATTTGCAAAATTTAATTTTTTTTGTCAAATTGATTTTCCTTCAAAGCTTTAAAATCTGGAAATTTTTCCAATACATCATCTTTCCTCCAAAAATATATCTAACATATCTGGAATAATCATCAATAAAAGAAACATAATACCTTGATTTTCCAAACAATGCTATAGGTGTAAGATTAAAAGACGTCAGCTATGGATCGGATTCATAATTCCTTTAGCTCTCACAAAATCCAAAACTCATATGGATTCAAAGATCTTCTTCCATACGCATGAGATATAATTGACATCACCACTAATCACTGTGTTTCCTAATAACTTCCACAATTTTCCATACTGTTCACCTTTGGCGATCACCATAGATCCACAGGTTAACTTGGATGAGTACTTGTCCCTAGTAAAAGCAATGCCAGCATTTGCTATAGTTCCTACGAAAATAATATTCCTAGTAAGACTAGGAATGTGCATCACATCGAAAAGATTTTTATTATCCCATCTTTAATCTTCAGCTTCACCTTTCCGCAACCAATTATATCAAGTGTTGTATCATCTCTCATTCACATTGTACTTCATTGATATAGCTCATAATAGCATAACCAATCTCTATGAGGCATCATGTGAAAAGATGCTCAATTATCAATTATCCATGTACTGCGGTCACCCTGCAATGAATTGCAGATGAGATACATGTCTCTCATGCTACTATCATCATCCTTCTTTGTACTAGAGGATGATGCATCCTCTCGCCTCGCTGGACACATACACTTTACTTTTGCAATACTTCTTCAAGTGTCTAGGCTTTTTGCACTTCCAACATGCTATTTCTGATCAATCTCGGTTTTAAATCTTCTTTAAACTTATTCTTGCGACGAAATCTGGATTTGGATCATTTAGTGGTTTCTTCCCCTTACAAAAGAGCCTCTTGTGTTGCACTATCGGAACCTGCTTGTCCCATCTCCTCAAATAATAAAGCAATTGTAACGCCTTAAAGGATAACACACCAATATCAATGTCAATGGAAACAATTATATGTTCCCATGAACTAAATAGTAAGCCTAATAACCGCGACATCCCGAATTTTCAATTTTGTTTTCAATTGAATAAGTTGGGTTTTTCATCGACGTCTCTATGGATTTATTTTTTCGAGCTGATCACTCACGAGATAACTAATCTATTTGAGAAAACCGTTAAAGGATTTTAATGTAATAGATTTGAGAATTTGACCAAAACCGACTACTCAATCGTGCTAGTTTGCAAAGGTCATTACAACACAGTTAAAAATCGATTAAGGATCAAAGATAGGCTGGTTCAACTAAGATATGTGACTAAACGGGTGATTCCACCAAATTGCAAAATTTCGTCGATCGACACCGGATTGATTTTTCTATCATTTTGGTACCACGTGTCTGCATTCAAACCTCGAGATTTTCCAACTGAGATTCGCCAATGTGTCAAGATGTATAATGTGGCTCGAAAATGTCGACCACGGGTCAATTGTCCTAAAATTTCTAAAAGCTACCTAGTAGGCTAGGTCACGCTAAAATTAAAATTAACCGTGAATTTGAATTTGATTTCAGAAATTGAAAAATTCTGTCATGTCATGATTTATTTTAGGAACGCTAACTCATCCTCCGAACATTTTTCTGCAAACCGAGATTTTGGCAAAAATTCAAATTAAGGTCGTTTTTGTTCGGAAAATTCAAAGGACTATTTTCATCGCTTTTTTTTATGCAAGTTGGTTCTATTAGCGAGGAAAATGTCAATTTGGTCGAGGACACCTTGGTGGAATTTATGAGGACCGAATTGAATCCAATTGGAGGAGAATTGAACTCAATTTGGGGAATTTGTGTGCAAATTCGTGAGCCAAGAGTCCATGAACCTTTTGGATCACTTAGGGAGTGTTCTAGGGAGAATTTTGTGCACAAAATTAGCAGAGGATAGGGCTAAACCGATGGGGCCTTGTCTTGGGGACAAAGGGATAGGAATGGAGGCTTGGAGGGACCCTGAAGGGCAGCTAGCTTCTTTTTTGCATTTCAGCTACTTTCCCCATTATTGATCAACTTTTGAAGCTCCAAAACTATAGAAACCGAGCAGCCCCTCCCCCCGCGTTGCACGTTTGCCCGAAGGCACTGGAGCCACCGTACACCGTCGCTCGCCCACTTGCCCGCACGCATCGCTCCGCCAGCTGCGCCCCTGCCGTGCTGTCTCGCCATCCCCGCGACCCTTGGGCCACCGTCGAGCCCCGTCCAGCTGCTCCGAGTCGTCCCCGTCACCGTCCAATCACCATCAAGCATCGCCACCGCTCGTTACAGCCCGCTCGACTGTCTCTCGCTTTTCGTGCCAACCGGCCTCCATTCTAGCCCTCGGCCCAGCAACTAGGGTGAGCGGTTCGGAGTTCCGGTTCGGTTCCGTCGGGGCAACCTGAACCTACCTCGAATACGGAGTTCCTCAAAATGAGGAACTGGAACCTCACCGATGGGACCGAGAACCCGGCCTGCGCTTGTCGCGGTTGAGGTCGGAACTATAACATATGTGCACGTTACTCAAAAACTAGCAACGTACGCGCACACGTTCCAAAAAAAAAAAAAAACTTTTTTTATAACGATTTTTTTTATGTTATACACGGTTTCATATGTTATCTTGATACATTAACTTCGCACTGCACAACAATAATAGAATATAATTAGAAATTTCAAAACAAATAAAAACTAGAAAGTAGAAATAAAACATCACTAGAACAAGAATGTCTAGAGGTACAAGTTTTGAAAACAATTTCGATTAAACCCCTAAATGAACTCAGAAAATTATGAAATTTGGACACGTTGTATTTAAGACCTAGAGGTACAAGTTTCATTAAGAAATCGTAGTCCAATTCGTTCTGGATTAAAATATAAAATCGATTTACTTTTCCTATTCTCTACTTGCACAGTTTTTGAAATTTTTTTGGTTAAATAGGCAAATGAACTACAAAAATTACGAAATTTAAATATGTTGTAGGGAAGACATGAAGAGAGATATTTCATGCAGAACACATTTCCAAAAGAACCTCATACAAAATGATATAGTCCACACATTGCAACTTACAAGATCCGAACACATCAGATTGCACAGTTTTAGAAACATTTCCGATTAAATACCCAAATGACCTTCAAAAATTATGAAATTCGACTATGTGATAGCCAAGACCATAAGGTAGATACTTCATGAAAACATCGAAGTCAAATTCGTCCTAGATAATTAAATATGGGCGGTTAAAATCCCTGTTTGTAGTACTGTAATTCCAGATCTAAACCATCTCCAAAGGACCACGATTTCACCTACCTATTCTTGTTTTTTTTCTCTAAATTTTTGATATGTGGTACCTCAGGATGTCCTTTACAACTTTTGTTAAGAAACCGAAGTGAAATTTCGACAAAAAGGTTGCCTTACAGTCCATGCATTCATCAAGGGTCGGTCCCAAAATCTCCAGATCCAGTCTTTCCAAAGAATAACGATTTCACCCACTTATACTTGTTTTTTTTGTCCCAAATTTGAGTATGTTATACTCCAAGAAGTCCTTTAAAAACTTTCATTTAGAGGCCAAAGCCAAACTTCAACTAGAACATCACATACAAGTCACTAGAACATCCAAGGTCGAGCTTTTTCTGCCCTAAGTAACCGGTTCCGGTTCCGGTTCCAACAGTTCCGGTTCCAAAACAGGTTCCGGTTCGAAACCGGTTCCGGTTCTGGTTCCAGGACTGTTCCCGTTCCTGCCCTTGGAACGGAGCCGAACCGGACCCTCCTCCGGCTGTTCCTGTTCCGGTAACCCGGGAACCGCGCTCGCCCCTACCAAAGAACTGGGAGCCAAAGCCCCGGCCAGCCGTGGGCCTTCGAGGCCCATTTTGAACCGCTTTGAACCTCGTACGGTGCTGCCGCTTCGGAGTTTGTCGCTCGTCTCCGCATTGCCGTTGCCGTGAACTCATCAGATTTCAAAATCGGTG
Organism: Eucalyptus paniculata subsp. matutina; assembly: GCA_017140255.1. NCBI lineage: Eukaryota > Viridiplantae > Streptophyta > Magnoliopsida > Myrtales > Myrtaceae > Eucalyptus > Eucalyptus paniculata. The sequence goes on along the minus strand of CM029437.1, from coordinate 57,343,097 downwards.
AATTTACTCACTAAACTTTGCTTATTGAGTTAATTATGCTTAAGGGTTTATTAGTTTAGGCTAAGTATCATTTAGGTGGTTAGTTAGAACAAATTAGTGATTTAATTACTCACTATTGCATGTTAGGTGGTTAGATCGACTTAATTAGCAACTAGACAAGTTGTATTATTTATCTAGATAGGTTCTAAATTTTCTGAATCCATTTCAATATTTAATTAGGCTTTTCTGGCCTAAGTCTCTATTTATGGCATTTAATTGTATTTATTTAATTAATTTAATTATTTTTTGGAAATTATACCGGGATAGCCGGTGACCGAAATTTTGTGCCGACTTCAATGGTATGATTGGTTTATTTAATTGAATGCTAAATTTTGCAAATTGAGTGAAATTGGTAAATTTTGGTATTTATCCCAAATTGTGTGATTTCGGTATTTAATTAGAAAATACCGGGTGTCGGTTTATAACGTCAAAAATGTGTTTATAGACTATTATAAATAGTAATATTTTTGAAAAGAAAGATATTGAAACTTTGGCTTAGATCGACCGTGTACCCACACACGATTATTTTTATCGGGTACTTTTAACTCGTGTTTTTTTATCAACTTGTGAGAGCATATATTATCAACTTGTGAGCATATTTATCGTCGCCTTTGGGACTCTTTGCATGTCAACTTATGAGAGTAGTATATTGTATCAGCCTATGTGCTTTGATACGTCGCCTATGAAAGCAAGATGCATTTTATCAGCTTTTGAGACCCTTTGCACGTTAGCTTGTGAGAGCAAAAGATATCTTTGTATCAACCTATGTGCTCCGATACGCGCTTGTGAGAGCAATATATCTTATCCGCTTATGTGAGTTAAGATCGTTTTATTAGCTTGTGCGAGCACAATCTATATTTATCAGCTTGTGCGAGCTACTATCTATCTATATTAGCTTGCGAGAGTTATGACCATATATTGCAGCTTGTGAGAGCAAAGACCATCTATTTCAGCTTGTGTGAGCCGTAGTTGTATCAACTGAATCGATAGATGGAATTGAATTATATATGGCCCGGATTGATAGATAGCACTGATTGACAGATGGTATCAATTGTGTTGAATTGAACTGATTGGCTGATTAGATCAATAATTTGATTTGAATTGAGTAGATTGGTTGAGATCATGAATTGTACTGACTTGTAGGAAGAAACTGAGGCAAGATAAGGCATCTATCTTGTGTGTGCATAGGTAGCCTTTAGGTGTATTTCCTTCCTAGTCAGAGTTTAGGAGGTGAACTTGCTGAAATATCATCTCACCTCGTCATGGGCTAACATTTGCAAGTCCTTAGATGGTCAAGCCTCCCGAGCGCTTCATTGCCACCAAGAAGGTCACCTAGAACGTATCTCTCGCATTCCCCTCCCGGGAGCCAAGGAGCCCGGGTCTACGAACTCGTGAGATCCATTGTCCAGGTTGATGCATGTCTATCTCGAAAGGTATCCCATCAATTCAGATCGTGATATCGTTACGGGCAAGATGGACCCGAGAGAAGGTCCCCCACGGAAGTCCGAGATTCCTATGTCGGTGCTAGAGATCGCTTTGGCAAGGGAACAATGACCCTCCTAGTGGTTCAGGGGTAGACCCAAGTTCCCTGGAGCCAGAGACCCCGAAGCTTTCAATTGAGGGTTCGAAAGCTTAGAGGACTCGTAACCTTTAAATGCTTTTGTAGACTTGTAAATATAGACTAGCATTGTATATGACTTATTAGTTTGCTATGTATAAAAGTATGTTGTGGTTTTCAAAATTTTGACCTTGTTTTTCTATCTCATCTTTGTGTTATCTGGGATTTATTTATTCGCTCGCATGTACATTAAAATGAACCGTCGGGCGACGCGTCCTAGGATATCGCAATTTAATTGACCACCGAGGATGAGCACGTGCTCGAGATTCGGTAGTGAGCACAGCAAAGTGCATGCTTTATCTTTCTCAATTGCCCACAAATGGTATTAAATTCATTTAATTATAAGAAAAAGAATCACCTTTACTCATCCAAAGGTTGTACAGTCACTTCCGCAGAAACAATCTGTTCATGAGTGACTTGCTCTGATAAAGGTTTTCTAGCTTCATCTAGACATCTTTTGTCGTCTTCTCAAAAGTCATGTTCATCAGGGCGTTATTAGCAAGGCATAGCCAGATCAGGCCTCACGTCCTTCGATCGCAAATATTTCACTCCTTCAATTCAGTAGACGTGGATTCCTTTGTTTCGTCCTCACTCGACTTCCCCTTGGATTTTTCCTCAAGTTTATCTTCTTCAATCACATGCCATAGATCTCTATCCACAAGCAGAGCCTCCATCTTCAATTTTCATAACTCGAAACCCTTTCTTTTGAATATCTATAATTCAATCCTTGATTGACAAGATGATGACATTCTCCCAAGATTTGATTTTACTTTCGAATCTCCCTTCATCGTGAAATCCTAACCCCAAACCAAGCTCTGATACCAAATGTTAGGATTTGTTGCACAATTACAAAGAAGATAGAGAGTAAAAGCGAGAAAGGGAATTTGAGATGCATGATTTTATCCTAATTCACCCTAAAACTAAGGCTACGTCTAGCTGATGATTTTTCTATAATTAGCATCTCGCACTTCTCTGTCATATCTCTTAAATTACAAGAGAAAATGAATACATATATTCAAACAAAATATATATTTGATAGCTATTTATGAGCTCAAACCCAAATTATCAATAAAATATGAGCTCAACCTCTAGAGTCGCAAGGGTGCTACCCATACACGGTTGATGGGGAGTATGAATCACATCCCAATAATAATATATGTTGTGTCGTGGTATGTAACCTTGCATCTCACTCTTGCAGACATTCTAAATTGCTTCAATTAGGTTCAAATGCAATTGCTCTTCCCTTAGATCAGTGACCATAATTCCTCTCAGCTCTTCACAAAGGACAATTCATTACGTCAATGATTTTTTATTCTAGTGGAAATGCAATCGATATCTGAGGAACCAATACTTCTATTGCCAACAGAATGCCCTTCATTTAAATTAATGGTGAAGTTAGTAGTTAAACATTCATGTCCTCCATTTTTGCATTAGTGGAACAACGACGACCTAGCCAACTAGAATCATTCATATAGACCTAAAAGAAAGAAATCAGGATGAGAGAGAGAGAGAGAAGAGAGTTTGGTGAGAGGAGTTAGCTCAGTGGGTCACCATCGGAGCGAATACAGCAAAGAAATTTGAACCAACCAAACCAACCCATCCGGCCACCATTCATTTCCTACGCACCCTCCCCGCATATACAACATCAACACGACAAGAAAACCTCCCTTTTCTTCGAGCACTTGCACGTAGGGTTTTCACACACACACACACACAGAGGCAAGCTCGAATCTTTTGTGGAAAACCCACGAATCATAGTACAGTGCCAAATTCGTGTCTCTTGTTCTTTAAACATTTGCCGTAGTTTAAGGATAATGCGCCCTTTAAGGACGAATTTAGGCAAGATCTTCTTTCTCTAAATGTAAAGTCGAATAATAAGATGCATGGTGTCTTTTGCATTTCACTCGGATCGTGTGAATATAGGTTAACCTACCCAGAAAGAAAGGACATAAAGAGAACATAGGTTGCCCAGCCACTTTGGTGCTGAAATCCGCCAATTGGGCCTCTCGCATACCAGCTAAAGAGTACGCACTCAGCGGCTCAAATTCAAACGAATTTCCTCTAAAGCAACTGTAAAAACTGTCAGCGTCTTTCTTCTCTCTTCACCTAAGAAACCAAAACCAACCCCCCCCCCCTTTTCCTCCCTCCCTCCCTCTCCTCTCCTCTTCTCTCCTCTCCTTCCTGGCTTTCTTAGCAGTCTTCACGAACACTCTTGAACAAAAATGCTAAACATACCACCCTTCCTCAGCTTTGTCACCTTGTATGAGACCTATCTCCGCCGCTGCTTTGCCAACGCTGGCCTCTCGCAGCAAACCCTGAAGCTTGACGATGAGACCACTGTCCAGTTCTGGGGCCCGAACCCCGAAGAAACCGCCCGGAAAACTCCCGTCATGTTGATCCATGGGTTCGGCCCCGTGGGTCTCTGGCAATGGAGGAAGCAGGTCCAATGCCTCGTCCCTCACTTCGACGTCTACGTCCCGGACTTGATCTTCTTTGGCGGCTCCACCACGAGGTCCGCCGAGAGGACCGAGGTCTTCCAGGCAGCCTCCGTGGCGAAGCTCGCTGACAAGTTGAATTTAGAGAGGTTCCACATTGTGGGGACGAGCTATGGCGGGTTCGTAGCGTACCACGTGGCGCAGATGTGGCCCGAGAGGATCAGGAAGGTGGTGATCGCGAGCTCGGGGGTCAACATGAAGAAGGGAGACAACGAGCAGCTGTTGGGGAGGGCCAAGCTAGAGAACATCGAGGACCTCATGTTGCCGGAAACCGCTGCGAACCTGAGGACGCTGATGGATCTGGCCGTGTACAAGCGCATTGCGCACATGGTGCCGGATTTCGTTTTGAACGAGTTCATCAATGTGAGTGCAGTTTCCTCCTCTGATTCTCCGAGAAACTCGTTTCATTCATCGTCGCTTTTCTATACTTTGTCATCAATATACTATTCCATAGTTCTAGCACCCAACATTAGTCACAGATATAGAAGTATAAGCGATTAGGTGAAAGAAGAAAAGGCGTGTTCAAGCTTCATAATCGAGCGAGGTGGCTAGCCAAGACTCTTAAGTTTCGATAGTTTTTTTATCTGTTTTCCGCTTCTCCAAGTGAATAACGTGACATAGTCTTGCGAACCCCATGTCGGCGAGTTGCGACTTCATTATCAGTCTTATTGGATCTAAAAGGTAGATAAGCTTCAATTCAAGGTGGGTAAGATGGCATTCAATACAAGCTAAAAGCATCATGGCTCAAGGTTCCATTAACTAAAGTTAGCTCTGAAATCATCTGGCTATGGAGTTTGCAGCACCTTCTGGTGAGATAAGAGAGTAAGGGTTTGTACCTTCTTGAAGGAAATTGCTAGGAGAGTTCCTCTGAGAATCATCCCTTAAAAGCTGGGGACCATGGTGTCTTGCTTGGAATCTCACTTGAAATTGTCGCTCTCTCAGGACTATTTTGGATGGACTCCCAAAAGGATAATGTGCATGCAAAGATTGACGCCCCTAAATGTGCATTTTCCTACTCCATGAATGCTTTTTCTCTTAATCTTTGTCGTCTTTTAGCAATGAGAGGAAGGAAGGACGAATAATTGGGGAAAAAGAAGTAAAATTTGATTTACTTCTAGATTCGTATGATGTGATACAGAGTCCATAATGTAAAGGTGGGTTTGATTAGTGACTCGTTAAATTGCAGAGATTATATACGGAAAAAAGGGCGGAAAAGATAGAGCTTCTTAAGGGATTGACCCTTGGGAGAGAGGAGGACCCTGGCATTTCTGCTCTTCAACAGGTAATTTACCCCCATAACCTTAAGACACACCCACATATACATATATATACATAAATATATATAAATATATATATATATATATATGTGTGTATGTATGTATGTATGTATGTATGTATGTATCTTACTGTTACTTATATTAAAAATTGTCTGACGACTTTTTCCAAATAAATTGTTGGAAATTTATTGCACTTTCATGAATTTGCCAACACTTTTTTGCACAGTTTATCAATTAACAATTTTCGCATTAGTTGGTCAATTTTTATTTGCATAACTTACTGAACTCTCCGAATTTACTAACAACGATGTGAAATACCGATGTAAAATTAGCACATCACTCAAATAAATATTGATAAATTCACGTAAGAGTTGGTAAAGCTAAGAACATTGTTAAGAAAGACAAAATTTGCAAAACAAGAGTTTGTGATTTCATAAAAATATCGGTAGGTTTCCCACAATAAATAGGAAGATCAAGCGACCGGCAATTTTTCGATTAACGGCTTTTTAACACTTACCAACGACTCTTTTAGAAATCAACCGGGACAGGAAAAGGAAAATCCATTTTGTTAGATGGAACAGTAGAAATTTTTTCAAATAACATATTTAGCTGCCCATTTTTCACATGTCTCCATTGGATCACTAATCTCAAATTTTGCCACTACGACAGGATGTGCTGTTGATCTGGGGAGACCATGACCAATTATTCCCATTGCGAATGGCAACTGAACTCAAGGAGTACGTATGCTCTACGCAACATATCTATCACTTCATTAAATTTCTAGTTCAAAGTTAGGAGACTGTTGGGTCACATCGATTGTGGACCCCCGATCAGATCAATATACCTATTGCTTCACTAAACTTCTAGTTTGCAGTACGAGATGTGGCGATTACGTCAATCACGACCCAATCAGACTAACACATCTATTAGCTTCATTAAATTTCTAGTTTAATTTAGCCACCCTAAAATCAAATTTCTTTGATCGAATTAGAGATTGAAGCCGATGTGATTTAGGAAGGAAACAAATTCGATTTTTATCTCTCTTTTTTCAGGCTTTTGGGGAAGAAGGTGAAGCTGGAGGTGATGGAGAACACGGCGCACGTGCCGCAGATTGAAGACCCGCTGCGGTTCAACAGCATCCTCAAGGATTTCTTATGTGAAGAGGAGTCCTTTTAGGGTTTCTTGCATTGTAATGTGACTAATCAATCTTAGTTCTAAGTAATGCTTGCTTATTAGCTCTAGTTTTTTTTTTTTGTTGCTTTTATTGTGGGATTAAGCAGGTGGGTAACTTGCTCTAGGAATTCCACCTTTGCAATCCCAACCGACGTAATGCTCGTCCAAGGCATACTAAGCACTTTTCGATTATGTGTCCTCTATAATCTAATAAAGTAATTATGTTTTTATGCTTTCTTATATCGACGTCTATAAGTACGATCTCGAGCAGCTGATTGGCTCGAGAACAACATGATCCGCCGAGCGCAAATTTATAGAACGACTTGCTTTGAGTAGAGTCGAGTCGAGCCAACCTCAAATTATTGATGACTTAATCTAAGTTGAGCTCATAATTATGTTTTCGGTCCATCACTACAAAAAAGACACACTAAGAGGACATAATTACCCTTTGTCCCCTAAGATTACCCAAAGGAGACAAGGTACAATTTTGTCACTTTCTAGTGAACCCAACGCAACAAATTCTTTAATTAGTCACCGTTAACCATACCCTTAGGCGATAGAATTTAAGAGTGTTGTCATTCTAAGTAAAACTTAAGTGACAAAATTCGTATATTGTTGCCTTTGGCGTCAATTTGCATAAAATCGACTTAAGATGACCAACTTCTGTCACCATAAACTCGACGTCTTTGACCGGTCTATTGTGGTAAAAATGAGTTATGTCACCTTTGAACTAGACAACCTTATTTTGTCGCATTTGGTTTTTAAAGCTAACAAATGTTATGAAAGCGCCCTCAGTATCTGAGGGGGTGAATAATAACCATTATGTTCCAGAAATAGGTTTTAGAAGAGAAATAGATTTTTCTATTTCTATTTCTAAAAGAGTTTTTAAACAAAAATAACCGCTTAATAACGACACAAAATTTCTACTTTAAAAATAGAAATTCGTTTGATAATGACACAAATTTTTTCTTTTTGACGGTGATGGACCGGCGACCGGGCATGGGTGGCCAAGGCGATCGGGCCGCGATCAAGGTGGCAATGACCGGCGGATAGTGGTCGACAGCGACGGATGAAGGACCGATTGACGAACATCGATGAGAATAATTTTTATTTCTCATTTCTATTTTAGAAATAGAAAAGTAGAAAATTTCTATTTCTGATTTCTATTCCAAACCTATTTCTGGAATAAGAATCTATTTCAGAAATAGAAAAATGGAATAGGTTTACCAAACGGATTTCTATTCTAGAAACAGGTCTAGAATAGAAAAATTGTTTCTAGAACAGAAACAAAGATTTGTCATGCACCCCCTAAGGCGTTGAAAAAAAAATTGTTGCCTTAGATACTGAGGGCGACAAAAAAAAAAATTGTTGTCCTAAGTAAAGGCGATGGAGTAAATGCAACAAATGCTGCCCAAAAGGGTTTGGCCGCCTCAGCACATTATTTTTATAGTGTATTTTTGTAAGTGATTATAATAATTAAGTGACCACTAAGAGGAGAAAATGTTGGATATTATTAATTTAAAAACACCCTAAATCAAGTTTATGAAATAAGACGATTTCTTGAAAATGTGTATATGTATATACACACACACATACATACACATGTATAAGATATTACACATGTAAAATGTGGGAAAATTGCCAAAAAAGTCCTAAATTTATTGCATTTGTATCAATTCAGTTATAAACTTTTTAAATTTTATCAATTTAATTATAAAATTTTCACATTGATACAAAATTAGTTCATCTAGCCAATTTAGGCCGGAAATCACCGATGTGGATGTCCACAAGTACTATATGGCACGGTGATGTGGATATTATTTTAATTTTCAAATACTTTTGTGAATTTTTTATTTTTACTTTTATTTTTCTTCTCCTTTCCTTCATTTCTTTTTTTCTTTCTTCTCTCTTTTTTCGTTATTACCTCCGCTAGTTGCTATCCAGCAGAGGTTGGTCGAGTTACAAAGGACCGTCCACATAAAAAAAAAAAAAAGATAAAAAGAAAATAAGGAAAAGAGAATAAAAATTAAAAATTAATAAAAATCCAAAAAAAAACATATGGTTTTAAAGAAAAATCTACTGTGGCACTGTTTGCATAAGTAATTTCCTATTCAAATTGACCGGATAGATTGAATGAATATCTAGCTGCGTTTGGGAACTACTTTCCCAAGGGCCTTTGGGGGGCTAAAGGCCTTTGGGGGGCTAAAGGCCTTTGGGCCAAGGAGAGAGTGTTTGGGAAGGTTTTTTTTACTTGCCTTTGGGAAAGGCAAGCCTTCCCAAGGCTGATGGAGAGTAAGACAATTTTTTTTTTCCATAAATGTACTCGTTAACATTTCGTTTTTCCGATTTTGTCCTTATAACTATTCACCTTCTTCGTCGTTGAGATTGGCCGGCGAAGTTGCGCCGAGCTGTGAGGGGCCGGCGACGAGCTGGACAGAGGCAGCAAGAGGCCGGTGTGTCACAGCGACCGTCGGCGGCCAGTCGCGTGACCTTGGCGACCCCCTACGAGTCGCATCGCTGCAACCACTGCAACCCTTAGCAACCACCCAGATCTGGGTCGCAGCAGATCGCTGCAACCTCGACGACGTTGCGACACTCAGCAGATCTGGGTCACCAGAGGTCTTCGCGACCCAGATCTGTGCCGCGTGACCTCTGGCGACCCAAATCGTGTGCAGATCTGGGTCCTCGGAGGTTGCCGCGACCCAGATCTAGGCCGCGCAACCTCCGGCGACCCAAATCGAGCGATCGAGATCGCGCAATCTGGTCATGATTGAGGTCGCCGCAACCAGATCGAACGGTCTCGGCGATATCCGCACCGAGGTCGTGGCGGTGCGAATATCGCCGGGGCCGTTCAATCCGGTTGTGGCAACCCTCGTCGGCCGCTTGCCTCTCACCGGATCGCCTGCCCCTTGCTAGACCCTTGCCGGACCGCCAGCCCCTTGCCAGACCCTCACCGGACCGCCTGCCCCTCGCCTGCGGTAACCAGCCAATTCTCTTTTTTTTTTTCTTTTTTTTTAATAACAAAAGTCTTTTGCACAGTTAATTTGTCCAAACACTATTTTGCTCAATCATACTTTACAATGGACTTTTACAAATACGATTTACCAAACACAATTTGCATTTCCAAAAACCCTTTTAGCTCAAAGGCCTTTACATTTTTCAAAGATTTTCCCCAAAAATCTTCCCAAACACACTCTATCTATATAAAAGATTTAAAATTAAATCGATTCAATTAAAAAAATTTAGGGCTAAATTTATATCGACCGTACTTTTCCATGTAGAGCGTTGCAGGATCACGGCGGAAAAGATTACGGGATGACGCACATCTACGTCACGGAGCGCCCATTGAAGGAACAGGGGCAAGACCGTAATTTCGCCAAATAGCGAGGGCCTTTTCTCGCGGCCGACCATACAAAATCGCCGGTTCGTCGATCAAAAGGAAAGCTCCCCATGGATCATCCCCACGTCCACGCCCCGACGCTGCCGCGATGCTCCCGCCGTTCCTCAGCCCCGTCGCCCTCTACGAGCGCCACCTCCGCCGCTGCCTGACCAGGTCCGGCCTGTCGCAGCGGACCATCGCCGTCGACGGCGACACCACGCTCCAGTTCTGGGGGCCCGACCCCGCTGCCGCAGCCGCCCGGAAGCCCGCCCTCGTGTTCCTCCACGGGTTCGGCCCCAAGGCGATCTGGCAGTGGCGGCGGCAGGCGCAGCACTTCGCCGCCGCGTTCGACGTCTACGTCCCCGACCTCGTCTTCTTCGGCGGGTCCGCCACGCGGTCCGCGGAGCGGTCGGAGGCGTTCCAGGCGGCCGCCGTCGGGAGGCTGCTCGAGAAGGCCGGGGTGGAGAGGTACGCCGTGGTGGGGACGAGCTACGGCGGGTTCGTGGCGTACCACATGGCGCGGATGTGGCCGGAGAGGGTGGAGAGGGCTGTGATCGCCAGCTCCGGGATCAACCGGAGGAGGAGCGACGGCGAGGCGATGGCGAAGAGGGCTGGGGCGGCAGCCGGGGAGGGGGGCCCGCCGACGTCATGCTGCCGGAGACCGCCGCGAGCATGCGGCGGCTCCTGGGGATGGCCGTGTCCCGGCGGGTCTCGAACATGGTGCCGGATTTCGTGTTGAATGATGTGATCCATGTAATTAAGCACCGCTAATCATCGTCGGTGTTTTCGGGCCAAGTTTGCGAATATTGACGTCATAATTTCATTCTTTTTTTGCAGAGGTTGTATTCGGAAAATAGGAAGGAAAAAATAGAGCTGCTGACGGGATTAACCACTGAAAAGGACGACACGCCTCAAGTTTCTGCCCTTCAACAGGTGCTACTCATAACTCGCAAAATCATCATCATCATAATGACGTCATTATTATATTAAATTGAATTTCCGTTTTTAAATAAGCCATTTAATTTTTTAAGAATAAAAACCCAAATTATCCATGGACTTTTGAACGATGCACAATATGATCTCTAAACTTTAAATTTGCCTTAATGTGGTCCCTAAATTTTAAAATTTGTCTGATGTGATTCATTTTTTAATCTCATGCACAACGTCTTCCCTAAACTTTTCATTTGTTTGATGAAGTTTAAATTTTTGCTACATGTTCAACTTAACTCCTAAATTGTATAAAAACATTTGACTTTCCATTAATTCATATTTAAGATGGACAGTATTAAATATTTTCGTATAGTCGGAAATAAATTAAACATACATTAAATAAATTAAAAGTATAGGGACGCTAAAGTTTAGAGACTAAATTACATTTTAAATAATCCTATTTTTTCTTTTCACACTCTTGTATGACTTAATATAAAATATATTGCAGGATGTGTTGCTAGTATGGGGAGAAAATGACCGGATATTCCCCGTGGAGATGGCGCACGAACTCAAGGAGTACGCTCTACAAAATATTTGCTTTCATATCGTTATTATTCAATTAGAAGACCAAATCTAGGCCATTTTTCGCGACGTGTCATCTAACTCGCCATGCAATAAAAATATTAAATCGCGTCCTTAAAAATATATTTTTAGCAATTTAATGCAATTATATATATATATATATATATATATATATATATATATATATATATATATTTGTTGTGGTTGTTGCAGGCAGCTGGGGAAGAAGGTGAGGCTGGAGGTGATTAAGGACACAGGGCACGTGCCGCAGCTTGAAGACACGGCACAGTTCAACAAGATCGTGGAGAGTTTCCTATGTGGGCCCCCCGCGATTCCGACATAAAGATATTTATAAATTTGTATTTTATTTTATTCGTCCTGCACAATTATTAATCGATTAAATTATTGCGGAAAGTGGGTGAATTTTGTGCGGTTGGTTCCATTTTCATGCCCCACCGAGTTAGGTGCGCGATGTAGAAATCTGTCGCTTTTCCACGGAACATTAATGATGTCATTTTCAATGGCATCGATTACTTTTAACAAAATATCCACCGCGCAATGTCGCATCGCGTGCGATGTCTGGAATCGAATGATTCGAGGTCTTTCCAAAATTTTCCTACTTGGAGTCTATTTTTCAACCGGTGCGCGTGTTGAATTTAGAGGCGAAAATTTCGATCGATCCAAAAAGGTTAGTTGTGAAGTGGGTTTCCGCACGAAAGGCGTTGACCAATACATGGATTGCGACCGAAGGGTTGAATTTTTGCGAGAGGGGAGCACGAAACATGGAGCACTTGTGAAGGAAAATAATCGCTATGCTTATGACGTTAGATGGGTTTTTCACATATTGCCACCCGAATTTTTAGTTTCGTATTGAAAATAATGTATATCTAGATAGATAGAATTTGGCGATGAGCTATTACCTTTTCTAAGGGATAGAAAAGAGATATTAGCATTTTTTTTCCCCAATAAGCATCGGGAAAACACTAACAATTTGCATCGCAATAAGCATTGAGCACTTTCGATAATCCCCATTTTCTTTTTTCTTTTTTGCATTATATCTATTTCGTTCCGTTTGTCACATTTATATGATCTATTTCATTATGAATCTTATAAAATTATTGCAAACTATTTCTTTTTTTGGTAAGGAATTACTGCAAACTGTTTGAAAAGCTTAAATTGTCAAATGAATGTGTGCGTTAATATTTAAACATATTATCATTTTTTCTTATATGTCGGTCCAACTTTAATTTAAGGCTAAACGTAAAAATATACAATATGTAAATAAGAAGTTTGGAAACATTTGAACCATAGATTATTGTTCGATAATTCAATATATGTAATTAGAACGTAGAGCAGTCGAGGAAAAATTGGTTTGATCCGGACAACTTTGAAAGTAATACAAATCAATGGCGAAGATAAGGCGGCCCTGTCGTATCGGCCCGCGCAGCGCCACCGGAAAAATCTTCCTCAGATGGACTTTTTTTTTTTTTTTGTGCCTGGACTTTAGCGGTTGTGGGGAGAAAGGGGGGAAAAAGAGAGGGAATGAAAGGGAAAGAAAAAGGAGGCAAGCGAAGACCAGTCCAAGCCTCTGAAATATTACAAGGAGAGCAAGTGCTCTCCATATGTCGACTTTTGAATGGTTTTACATTTCGCCTACGTGTAGTGTAAAATCCACCCAATATTTTATCCTTAACATTAGTAGTCAATGAATGGTGTTCTTCCCAAGAACGCTGCTCCCTTTTCCTCCCTCTTCACATGCCCCCCAAAAGAAATTAATTAATTAATCAATTAATTGATTAATTTAATTTAATCGATTGATCATGTTAAATTATTTTGGGCCTTTCGAGCGCTCGATTAATCCCCGTTCGGCGATGTCTTTCTACGCCAATGTTGATTGATCAAAGTGCGCGGGCCCGGTCGAGCCAAAAAACAAAGGAGGAAAATTTACAGAGGCGTGTCAGGAGTTAGCATGCGGAATTGGACGAGCATGAGCAGGGCAGAATCGTGTTTGACTCAAAAAGCTCGAGTTATTAAGAAAAGGGAGACGGTGTACATAAATACTTCATCGCCCGCAGAGATATTTGGGCATAAAATTTTTATAGATAATAAAAATAATTTTCACTAAATAATTATTTTAATCGATAGAAAAAATGACACAAATAGTTTTTGAATTTCGATTTAATATACGATTTAATCATTGAATTTTTTCAAAGTAAATTGTGAACTTTAAATTAATATGCAATGTGATCCATGAGCTATTGATTTATTTAATTTAGTTAATGAACTTTTGGTATATATTTAATATAATTTTTGAACCATTTATATCAAAAGTTCAAAGGTTAAATTAAATATATCAACAGTTCAAGCATTATGTTCTATTTTAAACTAAAATTCACGAATTGAATTATATATCAAACCAAAGTTCAGACATTATTCGTGTCAATATCCATAACTGATACGAGCGATCGTGGTCCCCTGGATAATTAATTTACGAACGGAAGCGAAAACGCATAGGAATGCGACATACGAGCACCGCGAATATTATACTAAAATTCACGAATCGAATTATATATCGAATCGAAATTCAGACATTATTCGTGTCAATATCCATAATTGATACAAGCAACCGTGGTCCCCTGGATAATTAATTTACGAACGGAAGCGAAAACGCATAGGAATTCGACATACGAGCACCGCGAATATTATACTAAAATTCATGAATCGAATTATATATCGAATCGAAGTTTAGACATTATTTGTGTCAACATCCATAACTGATACGAGCAACTGTGGTCCCCTGGATAATTAATTTACGAACGGAAGTGAAAACGCATAGGAATTCGATATACGAGCATCGCGAATATTAAACTAAAATTCATGAATCCAATTATATATCGAATCGAAATTCAGATATTATTCATGTCAATATTCATAATTGATATGAGCAACCGTGGTCCTTGGATAATTAATTTATGAACGGAAGCGAAAACGCATAGGAATTCGGCAGACGAGCACTGCGAATATTTTAAGTAATTATAATTGGATCAATAAAATGTTTTTTTTTTTTTTGGTTGGGTTGGAAATTGGGTGTGGGAATATGTTAGTGTTTTTTTGGCATTGTTCGAGTCTAACCTTTGACCGAAGAGACAATCTTCCGAATACCGAAAAGCTCCGTGGCAGCTTTCGGCGCTCCTCTCTCTCTCTCTTTTTTTTTTTTTTTTCCCTTTTTTGCGTTTTTTTCTCTTCCATCTCTTCCGACTTCCGCCACCTCTCTCTCTCTCTCTCTCTGCAAAGCTGCTGCCATTTTTATCTTCTCTCTTCGCTTCCTTCTCTCGCTCCTCCTCAGCTTTCTCTCTCTAGCTTCTCCTCCTCCTCCTCCTCCTGCTGCTCCACTGAACTAGATTATCTCTCTCTCTCTAGCTTTCTCTCTCTATGCTGCTTGCCTTTTCTTGCTTTGCGCTGAGCAGGCGGTACCTGGGGACGAGTTCTTGGCTCGCGCTTCTGCTGCTTCCTCCCCGCCCGAGGGAGCTCCGGGGGGGCTGGCCGGCGCGGTAGGTGAGCGGGCTCAATTCACTCGAATGCTGCGCTAGATCTTCTGTTCGGTTCCCGTGCATTTTTGATCTTTTTCTTCCCGGAAGCCAAGTTAGATCGAGCTGCGAATTTGCCGCTTCTTCTATTTCTGGGCCGGGGCGCGATTCGGGTTCGAGCGTGCCGCGTCGGATTTTCGCGGCGCGGCGGCGGGGGAGCTGGGAAATTTCCCTTTCTCTTTTCTGGGTTCCCCGCAAAATGGCTTTTTTCTCCTTTTTTTTGGCGGATTCTGTGAGGAAGAGCGTCGCCTCGTGTCTGTCCGCGAGAGCGAGGGAGGGAGCTTTGTCCGGGGCGGTCGCTAGTTGTCGGGCGACGGCTGCATTCTGAGCTTGAATTGTGAGGGACTTTGATCGGTTTTGGCTGTAGAAAGGAACTGGGTTGCGTGTTGCGCTTGCTGTGTTTCGTTCCCTGGTGGCCGAAGAAGTGTGTCGTCGTCGCGTCGCGAGGTTGCGGTGGCCTGTTAATCGGAGCGATGGAGAGGGAGACAATGAGCTTACATTGCGAGCAATTGGTTGCTATGTTGGTGGTAAATGAAAGGAGAATAGACTAGGGGAGGCATTGTTCTACATTTCGCCAGCAGAATCCTTACTCATTGAGTTGATTAGAGACATGGGTGTACCCGTATAGATTTAGTAAATTTTGGGATTAAGTGTCTGGAAATTTTTCGAGTGTTTTCGTGCTGCTGTTGGCTGGGGCTTCCCCCCTCTGGAATTCTGCAATGGGTTTTGCTATATTTTCGATTATACTTCTGTTCTTAGAGACTGGGGTTTGACTTTTATTTGAATCGTAAAATTTGTCAAATCTTTTATGAAATGACTTAGGGATGTTTAAATTCGTGTAGAAGTTGTTCTTAACTTTTTCATTGTGGTGGAAGTAAGAAAGGACCTTGACTTCTTACTAGCTGAACCGAACAGCCTATTGATATAGAGGAAAATAGACGAGGGTACTTACGTTAGTAGGAGGTTGGAATCATTTCCTGTGTGGTTGGGAAAAAAATGTGTCTAGCTAATAATAGGCTCTGCTAACTAATAATAGGCTCTGAGGCCAATAATTGACATGTTTTTGGCTTGCAACCCACTTTTTCTGAAAATTATGGTACTCTTGTACACTTGACAAATGGAAATTTATTTGGCTTGGGAAATCCTGGGCTGGACTGACTTAGAACATATCTTGCAGTTTGATGTCAAGTGTGGCAGTATTCCCCTGAACAGGTTCTAATTGGGATTATTTCGTGTTGGCTCCTTTTAGGCTCAAATTCTAGCCAATCTAGTGCACATTATGACCAGGAACTGTAGGAGGAAATAGGTAGCCGAGTTGGTGAGCTTGATAGCTACTTTTTCTATGCTGTCTAGTTGCATTGAAAACATGGGATTGCTCTGCAGCAGAAACCGTGGGTATCATGATGCGGATGCAGAAGAGAATGCACAGGTAATTATGTAACCAGCTGGATGCTGAAAATATGCCCTATTGCTGAGTAGCCAAGTTGTGCTTGTTCTCGACCTGAAAAAAAGGAAAAAGTGGTGCTTGTTCTTAACTAATGGTTCTTTCCCTTGCTGTAATCCCTTATTTTGATTGTGCATCTTTGATTACAGGCTGTGGAAATCGAGAGACGGATTGAGCAAGAAACAAAGGCTGAAAAGCACATTCAGAAGCTCCTTCTACTTGGTAAAGATAAAATTGATGATCCTTTACTTGGTTAGATTTTTGGAAAGAGATTGGACTAGATATATATAAAAATGTGGAGATATCAAAATCACATGTAAAAGGTCCAAAGAGAGGCAATATGTGTGGATGATGTTTATCATTTATGCTGCGAGAAGATAGTTGGGTTTATGTTGAACATGACTTTGAGGTTACTCTCTTATTGCATACATGCCATGACTTTTAAATAGTGTATATGGAGCATTTGGTATGTTAAACTTGTTTTTAGATTCCATGCATAAGTTTACTATTGATCAGGATGATGAGAAATGGGCGTTTTGATGGATCTCTGGATATTGGAGAAAGTTGCAGTTCAAGAAAATTGTATTTGGAAAAATGTGGTATTACCCTAGTCAACCTATATTTCAACACCCCCTCTTACGTGCAAGTCGATTAGGTATGACAAGTGCAACTTGATGAACCACGGGAGGGGAGGGGGGGACTTATTGAAATAAACTGGGGTAGAACCTGGTTCTGAACTATGTTATAAAGTTTAATCCAAAAACTTAAGTAGATAAGTGTAGGAAGATTACATGTATATAAAGAGCATATAAAACCCATGGTCAAGGGATGTGGAATATTTCAACATCACCTATTTAAA
This sequence comes from Eucalyptus paniculata subsp. matutina, assembly GCA_017140255.1. Taxonomy (NCBI): domain Eukaryota; kingdom Viridiplantae; phylum Streptophyta; class Magnoliopsida; order Myrtales; family Myrtaceae; genus Eucalyptus; species Eucalyptus paniculata. The sequence continues at coordinate 57,325,714 of CM029437.1, read as the reverse complement.
ATGAGAGGAGAGAATATTGTTCAAGGTGTTTTGGGTGCGGAATACTAATAGGAAGATATTCCATTATAAAAAGGTGGTCAGAGGACTTTTACAAATTGATCCCACAGCCATCCCATCCCACTTAATGAGGAAAATACTCTGTTATCACAAAGTATTTATCTTGTTAATCTTTTCCAGTTTCATTAGATTACTTTTGCCTTCAAAACGCTGGGAGTAGACCTCATTTAGAGACTTTTGCTTTGTTGAAGTATTAACGACGCTAGGTTGCTTTGATTGAGCCCACTGATTATGAGAACTCAGAAAACTGAGGCTCATTTTCATGTCTTTTTACTAACTCATTAGAAGATGCTAAGTGGAAAACACGATGCCATAAGTACAAGCAACCCTGCCTTTGATTTGGCTGGATGCTCTACGCCAGCTAATTGTTCAGGGAACTAATACACTTCCGTCCCTTGTAGTGTGAAGTTTCTTGTCCTAAATAAGCTAAAATTTGTCAAATCAATGATTTTTGCCTCTTTCATCTTCATAAACTCATAGCGATGCAATGCTTCTTCCATTTGTATCAATTATCTTGGATGCAATCTTTTTGGCTAACTTGAATTTTTTCATATTTTTGTGTAAAGGTGCTGGAGAATCAGGGAAGTCTACCATTTTCAAGCAGGTATGCATTATGTTAGTCTCTTAGGTCTTCACCACAATCAAAATTGGACTACAATGTCAAGTGAAAGTCCTGACATTGGATTCTTACTGTGCATTATCCTGTGCAGATAAAACTTCTGTTCCAAACTGGCTTTGATGAGTCCGAACTAAAGAGTTATGTCCCAGTTATACATGCAAATGTCTATCAGACCATAAAAGTATGCAATACTTGAAAGGGTGTGTTGGTTAGTTTCCATTTGCATAATGCACCTTAGATTCGTATAAGGTGTAATTCCTGCACTAAGAATCATGTAACAAGCCATTTCCTTTGTTTTAAATGCATGTGGATATGTATGAACAGATACTGTATGATGGGTCAAAGGAATTGGCTCAAAATGATGGAGATTCGTCAAAGTACATCATAGCCGATGAAAACAAGGTTTTGAAGTTTGACCTTTTCTAGTGTCTATGGAAAAAAATTTAGTTTGTTATTGAAGCGTTACATTTGTAGACAATAACTAAATAGAATCTACCAGATGATTTAAAAACTAAACTGGCTTTTCTGCTAAATCTACCAAAAGTAAACTTTTATTTTTGCACAGGAAATTGGAGAAAAATTGTCAGAAATCGGAGGCAGGCTGGATTATCCACGCCTCACTAAAGAGCTTGCTAAGGAGATCGAAAGTTTGTGGAAAGATGACGCAATTCAGGTTGTTATTTCCTATAGTTGAAATGAAATGATTGTATTGCTTCAAAAGCAATGACTTTCCTTCTCAATTCAGCATTGACAATTTGCTGTATGAAGCATCTGATCATTTCTTTTCTTACCTCCTATACTGTAGGAAACTTTCACCTGTGGTTATAGGTTCCAAGTTCCTGACTGTGCTCAGTATTTTATGGAGAACCTGCAAAGATTTTCTGATGTCAATTATGTCCCAACGAAGGTATCTGATGTTCATCATGCTCTCTATATTTTCATGCTGTCATTATAGAAAGAATGAAGATACGATCCTTATAATTTGTATGGAGTTGATAGACAATCCGTTATTTTTTGTGCAATTGAAGTTGCCATAACTCTGTAACACTCTAAGACAGATCTTCTACGATTGCAGCACGTCAATGTGAGTCGGTTGACTATCACAAACAAACTTAAAAGGTTGAAACAAGTGGCTCTTTCAGTAAAATGGTTCCAGCAAGCACATGATTAGGATAAAAAAGGTCTTCCATCATCTGCATCTGAGGTTTCACTTGCTGTTTTGGGTAGAGGCCCTGTGATGTTGCCATAGTTCTGTTGAAGCATTGTGGTTGATTTTGGGCTGAGCAATACAAAGAAATGAACCATGAGAAAGGCGGATCACTAGATCTAGGAGTTACCTTGCTATGATGCTTTATGTTATTTCTCTCTCTGCACTCTGTGTCAATTATGCTGGATGTTTTCTCCACTTGTTAGGGTCACTTTGTTTCAGGGGTTACTCCTGTTCCTGGATAATGCCATTTTACTGTTAGTTTGATTGCTTCCATATTAATACAATGCATTATTCTTTAATCTAGTTCTCGTCGGTGCTTCTTCACTGTCTCCTGAGGTACTTTGATTTTGCAGGATGACGTTCTCTATGCCAGAGTACGCACTACTGGTGTTGTAGAGATCCAGTTCAGGTGAATATTTTGCTCCTTAGATACTGGGTCTGGCAACCTTTTATTCTCGCTCTTTTTGTGATGTTTTATTCTAATGTACCAAAAGGTCAATGCAACTGTTCCTAGAGTCGTTGCTATTCCATTCAACAATCTAACACAAAAGAAGCCGTTCCTGCTTCAACGGAAGCAGTCGATTTGAGACAATTTTATGTCTGATGTTGAAAAGTACTCAATGGCAGACAGGCACTTTTCTGGCACGACCTCTTTCTGAAAATAATTGCGTGATTTCTTAGTGTACTTGTCTTTTGAGGACTCTCTGGTTTGTAGTATTCTAGTCTTTAATACATTTGTCAGCATTCCACTTTAAGATTTTCAGCTGCAATATGTCCTATAATATCATTTATATGGTCATGCCCTTTATCCTTGTATCTAAAGAAAAACATGCAGGATACTTGTCTACAGATTAGCATATATTATATGACTAGTAACATTAATCGACAGATGTTTATGTTTACATAGGAGCGAAATTTTATGCCACCATGACACTATCCATTGGAAAGATTATAAACATTTGTATTTTATGGGTGGAGCATATTGAATTTGCACAAATGCATTGATATGGTTTGAACATGACTTTTGCAGTCCTGTTGGGGAAAATAAAAGAAGTGGTGAAGTATATCGACTCTTTGATGTTGGAGGCCAAAGAAACGAGAGAAGAAAATGGATCCATTTATTTGAGGGTGTTTCAGCTGTAATCTTCTGTGCTGCCATCAGTGAGTAAGCATCTTGCCCAACGGTGTCCCCGCATCTTGAGCCTTTACATTGGCAGACTATAGCTTTGACCTTTTCTTGCTCACAACATCTTAACTGTCTCTGATAGCCATTAGTGTGTAAATGTATTGGCTGCCTTCTGAGATGGTTCTTCCCTTTTTGCTAGGTCCTGAAATTATTGCATTTGCTTTCTAAAACTCACCACTTGTCTGTATCTATCTGGAATATAATCAAAACTAGAGATGGTGCACAAGTCTGTTATAGGAATGTGGATGATTTATTGTTGCCTTTGTTTGGCCCTGAATCACGCGATCTGTGCATTTCTTTTCTATTTGTCTCTCAATTCCTTTGACAACCTTATAATTAAGTGTATGATTGAGACGACAAACTTATACCTGAATTCAAAACTGCATTGCAATGTTCAGGTATGATCAGACACTCTTTGAGGATGAAAACAGGAACCGGATGATGGAGACCAAGGAACTTTTTGACTGGGTGTTGAAGCAACCTTGTTTTGAGGTCCCGTCTCTATGCATGATCACATGATATCATCTCATAGAAAATTTCTTTCTAGCAGTATCCCTCTTTTTTCTGTTTAATTGTTTGTTCTTTTTCTCAGGATCAGTTCTCACGCCTAATAAATGGTTAATGTTGTATGTGCTTATGTTAGCTTCTTTATCTGCCTGCAGAAAACATCTTTCATGTTGTTCCTAAACAAGTTTGATATATTTGAGAAAAAAGTTCTCAAGGTAATAGCTGATTGGCCTTAGAAAGTAATCTTGTTGTCGAAAGCCATTTCCTCTCATTTTTAGTTGTCTATATTGTGCAGGTTCCTTTAAATGTTTGCGAGTGGTTTAAAGATTACGAGCCAGTTTCAACCGGGAAACAAGAGATCGAACATGCTTATGAGTAAGCCTTTATGGTTTTTTTGTTATATCAGATCAGACATGAGTGATAGAAACTAGACTGTCATGCTTGAATGGGAAGTTATGCTAAGATGAACCATTGAAATCCATGGCAACCGTGGATGAGGGAAATTGTGTCCTTTGAATATCACATGGAATAATTGGCTTCTTTCCTAGTAACCCAGAGATGTGCAGGGAAAAAAAGTACTTATTTTGTCTCGCATAATTATATCAAGCGCTCAAATAGAAGGTTTCTTTTGTTCTCACCGAGCGAGACTTTTATTAGAAGTAAAAAAACTTCTAAGTATGTATAGTTGATGGGGCAGTATGAGTTTCCTGACCCGCAAAGGTCCGTCTTACTTGAATTTAACTAAATGGCATTACATGCATATCGATTAGTCGACCTAGTGGAAATAAGATGTTGATTCTTTCTGTATTATATTCTCCGTCTTCTGAATGGGCGCCTGGGGGCACTAATTTCACACGTGAGACATTAAAAGGCATGGAACTTTATCTTCTGATATTTCAAAGCGTGTTATAGTTAAATAAGAGCTCTATGAGAGCTCATAAACATTTTTACTTGTGGCTAATTGCTCTTCCCGATTCATTGCCTTCAGATTTGTGAAGAAAAAGTTCGAGGAGTTATATTACCAGTGCACAGCCCCTGAGCGGATGGACCGGGTCTTTAAGATCTATAGAACGACTGCACTCGATCAGAAACTCGTTAAGAAGACTTTCAAGCTCGTAGATGAGACTTTAAGAAGAAGGAATCTCCTCGAGGCAGGTCTGTTATGACAACTGAACACGGTTTGAGAAAAGGAGGATCTATAATACACTTGGAGATACGGAGGTTTTGCATACTGCCATCGGAGCAGGCAAGGTTCGCCACACTTCTCAGGCTCAGAATTTTTGAATTCTCATTACTTAAAATGCACGATCGATTTGAAAATATTCATTGCTTATTTTTTGTCTTTCTCTTTGATTTACCCTGGAAAAGTACTCTGGGAATCTGTTTTTACCGTCTGTATGTTTGTAAAATCATTGTTCATGTATCGCAATCTTTCGAGCTCGTTCCCTCGAGGTTTGGGGGCCTTTTTATCAGATGATTCAAGAATGCCCTCAAAGTTAAAAATAAAATAAGTGGAAGTATATCAGCAGACGTTGACTTTACAGACCAGATAACGTTTGGAGTGAACTCTTCAATCTAGAATGAAAAGCCGGAGCTTCGAATCAGAATGCTGAGCGCTAATGCTTGACTTGGGGATTGGACCAATTTCAACTTTGATTGTTCTTTCTCATTGTTTTATAGATGGATTTGCTTTTGGCAAGAGGGTTTGGTACATGTAACAGTGATCCACGTTCTCTTAAAAAGCTCCTTTGTCCATTTTTTCACAGGTGATATGAATCAGTTTTGTAGGGAAATTAAGGGTCTGATTGGTAATTAGCTGGCCAACAGTGTCTGATTTTATTTATTTGTTTGTTGAAATAAAAAAAGGAAAGAAATCCGTTTGATAACTTTTTTGTTTTTGAGAATAGATTTGGAATAGAATTAAAAACTCTGTTTTTGAAAACAACTTTAGAATCAAATCTATTTTTTTAATCTTTTCTTTTTCTTTTTTCCTTTTCTTGTTTTGCTTCTTTCTTTGGCTAGTTGCCAATCTCAGCCAAGTCAACAATCGGCCAGATGAGGGTTGGCGACCTCATCGAAGCGTCGCATCGAAGCGTCACTGACCCTAGTGAGGTTGACCCTTATTGGCCAAGCCTCCCTGATGGTTGGGCAAGGCTGTGGCAAGGCTCAGCCTTGCTCTAATTTGAGAAGGTCGAGCTTGCCTAGCCATTGACAAGGCTTAGCCTTGCCCAGATAGCCTTGCCTAGTTGCCAGCGAGGTCTCCCTTGCAATGACTTGGCAAGGTCAAAGCTTTGTTGGTGACTAAGTGAATTCGCATGGCCAAAGCAAGGCCAAGCCTCACCCAGTTGCCAGGAGACTTGGTTGATGAGGCCAAGCCTCATTGGGGGCTAGTGACCTCCGATGTGGTCGCTGACCCTCGTTTGGCCAAGCCTCGCCAACGGTGGCGACTACTCAAAGGAAGAATGAGAAGAATAAAAGGAAAAAAGAAAGAAGAGAAAAATATAATAAAATTATTAAAAAATCTAGGGTTTATATCTAAAAAAATCTCGAATTAAGTATACCGCGACAAATTTATCCTAAATTAATTTTTTTAATAAAAATCTTAAACTTGATATCTTTGATAAATTTATCTCGAACTAATATGCTTTGTGATAAATTTATCATTTGTTAATTTCCGTCAAATTTTACTTGACACAAATTACTTTTTTGTCGAAACATATAACGTAATTTGACTAATATACCAATTGGGATTTTATTATTCGTTTATTACAATTATATAATTTTTGTGATTTTTTGTAGTATTAATCTAATTTAATGGATAATATATTTATTACAAACATATCAATTTGAAGTTTTAGCGGTTGAATAAATTAGTTTGAAATAAATCTGTTACAAATATACCATTTTAGGATTTTTTATAATTAGTTGAGGTAAATTTGTTATGGATGTATCAATTTTGGGTTTTTTATGGTAAAAAAATTAGTTCGGGATTAATTTGTTGTAAATATATTAGTTTAGGATTTTTCAAGATATTAACTCAAAAATCTAATTCACAAAAGAATTTAAGATCTTATCAAAAACATTTCTATCTTAAGAATATAAATTTTAAACGGCTATAAAATACTTTTAAATGCTCAGAAATTTGTGTAGGAAATAGAATAAAAAGAATAATTTCTAAATAAAAATTATTGTCAAGAACAAAATGATTATCAAACAAGTCTTAAGGAGCTCTTATAAACAATATGTGGAAACTTTGTTTTCCCTCTTTTTGTTATTGCCAAAACCATATTATGCATGTGGTTAGCTTATTTACATGGCAATTGAAAGGTGGATAGACATGGGGTTCATTTTTTATTTATTATTGTCAAAACTTATTTTATTTTGCTCATAACATTAAGATTTTGATAGTTTCGCGAAAAAAATGGATAATTTAAAAAATTTCTTTTTAAAAATGCACTTTTGTGTTGCTTAAAAAGATAAATATAATACCAATCACGAGATAACAATTGATGTAAATTCTCTCTCTCATCACAGAGATTGAGGGTTTAAACTCCCTTATTGCTAAAGTGTCTAAAGTGGGAATCCTGTCGTTGTGGTCCTGAGCTAGCTTCCCCAAGATTTACGTTTAAATAAAGAATCATACTGAGACCAACGCGGTGTCACCAAAGTACTAAAGGATCGTGTGATCCTCGAAAGATATTTTTCCAACGGTTCCTCAGTCAACAAAATAAATAAATAAATAAATGTAATGAAATTTTTTTTTCATTATTTACAAAAATGTTCAGACATAAATTATTGTCAATAGGAAAATATTTTTCATGATTAATTAGTTCAAGTGATCATTTTCAAAAAGACAAACGAAATCTTTGACTTTGCAAAACATTCACGGGCCAGTATTAATCTAAATTTCCACGGCAATCAACTCGTAGAGACCTGCGGTCTCGCATTTAAGAATTTTAGCCACCTTCCAATTTTGCTTGGTGCTTGCGAATGTGAAGTACAATACGCACGGTACTTGTATTGCGTATCTTCCGATGTTACCGTATGCATAGCTTTAAATACGACAACATATCACGTACATCTGAATAGAAACATGACTTAAAAAAGTTTCGATTCGTCAATTGAAGGCTTGAGAGCTCGCCGCTGGTAAATTCAAGCTTCGGAACTTTGATTTGGCGTGGCTCCAATGATAAATATTTCATCATTTTCCAGGCAACAGACTTCACATCATCAGAAATGGAATCTTAAGTTCTCGATTGACCGATGGCCAAAACCTTTATCATGTTTCTACTATTGTCTTGAGCAAGTAAATCATTAAATAGAACATATTGAACGTGATTACAAACTGATCGATCGCTGATATAAATGACCACATGGATTGACTACAGTTATATGTACATCACCTGTTTTTGTATTGCCAGTCAATCAACAAAATTAATGATAAAAAGAAAAGGCAAAGGAGCATAACCTAGGACAGACTATTTTAGGGATGTATGTACAAATTTGAAAGGACAAAGCCCCAATGAAAAAGGAAGCAGCCTTTCCAGTAAAAACAAATGACCACCTAATCCTGAAATATACGTGACCTGTCTACAAACTAAACTAAGAAACAAAGAATACCACTGATCTGCCTTTCCAACCAATCAATACTAATCCCCCAATTTGAAGCTAACCGAAACCCTATTTCACAAAAGCTTACTGATGAATCCAGATGCATTTCCTTCTCTTGAGCAAGAGATACCATCTTCACAAGAAGTGAGTAATGAAGCTGCTTCTGCCTTTTTAATTTTCTTCTTTTTTCTGAGAAAATCATTATGTACAACAACAGAGGGAGGCGTGGTCATCGAGTAAGGTGACGTACAGTTTACAACACAAGGCCATCTTTACTTTTGATTCTGGCGCGGGATGAGGAACTGTACACAAGAGTACTCAGACAAAAAACTCGGTGGTTCAATATCTGAAGGATCTATTGCCGGAATTGCCATATCGATATCTTCAGTTGAGAATGGGATGCTGCCAAAAGTTTATGAAAAAAGGAACACTCGTGAGTTTCGATTACAGTAAAAGGCAAAAACAATTTTCTTTATTGAAAATTAAAAATCACCTTGAAAAAATTATTAACCACAAAAAGGTGTACTTCATTTTCCAAAGGTAAAAGATACCTTCCAAATAAACTATTGTCATCTCTAAAATCCTAGTAACATTCATGATTGGAATAAATCCATACGGTGAATGGCAGATTTTCTTGCAGGTGAGATGAGAACAGCCTCTACATAGTTGCATGTCGAACAATTGTGACTTCATATAATTACACCTTGATTTACAGACTGAAAGCTAACACTGCAACCAACTTCTAATATTTTTCACACAACCCCTATGCAAAAGGCTTATGGTATGCAATTTACCTGAGGTCATCATCCAACAAGAATGAATTTGAGGTAAGATTTTGATTGTCCCTGTTCAGGATCTCTCTCATTTGGGCAACCACCTATTGAGCACATAGCTTTTAAGATTCTCTCCCAAAAAAGACTTGGCAAACCTCAGATAGAAAGTATACTCACATCGTTTGAGACACTTTGAGTCCCATATTTATCATCCCAATACATTGTACTAATTCGATATATTTGTCTCACAGTCAATGCCTGTCCAAAATGAAGGAAGCATGGCATTAATTTGAATTTCACATTAAGTCTTCTATAAGATTCATGGAAAAGAAAATATCTCACAGCAGCAAATGAGTACAAGACCTACCGGACACAGATCCTGCATAATTTCTTCTAGAGACTTTTTCCTCTTCTGATGTATCACCTGAAACATACATTGGAGAAAATTACGATTTTTGAGTATACAATGAGAACAAAACACAACAGTTCATACCAGAAATCCAACAGCTTGTCTGATGTAATTGAGCTCATGCCAAGATGTTCCTGCATACTATAGTTCCAGCATTTCAGACACTGAAGAAAGTCAATTATTGTATAAAGATTTTAGCAGGCAATAATTCCATTTACCTCCTCCTTTGCATTCACTATCCATTTCTCCAGATCTGCCAGACCAGATTTTACATACTCACCATTTGAAAAGGTGCAACATTCACGTCGCAGGAGAAGACTGAACAGAACAACCAAGGGCTCAAAATGATATCTACGATAAGGATCCATGTACTAAAAATAGAATGTTAAAATCCAAGGTTTACCTGTTGAAGAGTTGAATGTTGATGAAAGAGAAAACCTGAGTAACAAGCTTACGAATGAAAAAGGAGGGTACCTGAATGAACACTTCAAAGGTTGGTAATCTATTAAAAAAAAAAGTGAAGCATTTATAAACCAAAAAGGAACAGCATCTCCAAAGTCGATAATTTAAGAACATAGTAACCCAGCATTCACAAAATTAAGGCAACACAGTCATTTAGTGTCCGGAGTTAAAGTTAGGTGTGCAAGCCATGAAAAGGTTTGTCGAATAGTTTGAGAAAATTGTAAATACGGAGGTTGGCATGACACATGGAAGAATCATATATAAGCTTTGGCATATCAAAATATTGGTCTGGTAGCCAGAATGCAAGTGATTGATATTTTCTCTCATGAAGACCGAATGAGTTTTTTGGAAGTTGTGGCAAGGCTACCTTGCCTAGACACTGGCGAGGCTCAACCTCGCCAACCACCACATGGTTGGCTTTGCCCGGCCACGGCGAGGCTAACTTTGCCCAGCCATAGCAAGATCAACCTCACTGAGGGCTGATGAGGTCACCGACCATTGCTGAGGCCCGGTGACAGGCTAGAGGAGGAAGAAAAGAAAAGAAAAGAATAGAAAAATCTCAAAAAATTATTAAAAAATTAAAAGAAATTCTATATCATCAAAAAATTCGAGAATCGTATGAAACTCATTCTTGTTCTTTTTTATTCTAGGAATAGGTATTTTGTGCAATTACTAAACGCATTCAAATACTCAAAAACTCATCGAGGGAACAAAAATAAAAATAAAAATAATTTTGAAGAAAAATTGTTCCCGGAAATAGAAATGTTACCAACCACACCCTAAGATGCCTATGGCCTGAGCGCTTTCTTCTAGCATTTCTCTTCCCTTTCATTAACAAGATTTGGTTAGCTGGTCCTCAAGGACACTCATTGAGATGTAACAAATACACTTCGTGGAGATGAAGATAAAACTCATCTCCATGTCTTTATGTCGTGTGAAATTTGATCACTTTCTTCATTTTCAATGTCTTGAAGACACAAATTTGCTACATAGCAATATCATAAGTGAATCCAGGGACCCAAAAAAAAAAGAAGTGAATCCCAAGCACCCATAACCTATTAGCATCCATTTTGGCACACTAAATTAAAATAGCCCATATAATGATGCCCTATCTAACTGCAAATAAACTAAATCTTCCCTACCAACCAACTTAGTTTCTTTCAGTCATCAAGCCGAAAACAACACTTGCACATGTTCATTTTGCCAGTGATGCATTCGGCAACAATTCCACATACAAGATACCGAATCAACAGGCAATAATACAATATAGGGATTCTCATACATACATGGTTTGCTCGAAGACGGCTCATTAGAGAATCCAAAAACTTGATAATGCTCTCCCACTGACTACTAGGAAACTGCTGAGGAACATTGCCAGGCGATCTAGAAGATTTGCCACGTGCAATTTTTGGTGCCTTATGTATGATCATAAAGAAATAAAAACGCAAACTGTTAGAATGTCTTAATCTTTGAAACAGTTCTAATTTGCTGAAATGAAACATACTAAAAGGTGATCTAGATAATTATGTCCTAAGCTAGATAAACCACACGCGTGATCCTTCAGACTGACTTTTCAGCATGTAGCAGATGCAATTTTCAACTAATTGAATATACCTATTGTTGGAAAATATCCTATAATCTCTCCCAAATCATTTGGGATATTATGTGATATTATTTGATTTGATTTGATTTTATTATGTGATCTAATTTTGTTAGCTGTAAATTAGTTATTGATACAGATTAGGTCCTCTATCCTTGATTTTCTCACCTAATTTAGGTCCTTTATTCCTGTATATATATATACCTTGTTATCACTTGATGATGATAAGAAAATACAGATTCTTTTCTACACCTATGTTAGGCTTTAGATCATTGTATAAGCTGCCTAAGAATTGGGGAAAACATATTTAACTAAGAAACAGTGATAGCACTGCAAAACTTCATTTCACTGTAGACATTTTCCATCATCTCCTCATGAGAATTACAAAATGAGCTCATTGTGAAATGTTGCACATAGACTTTTGGCAGCAGTTAAATAAAAGCCCAAATACATGTCATTCTGTACTGTAATGGGAGATAAAAACCATTTAGTGGTGAATTTATCTTTGAGCTCTGGTGCTCTGCAACATTTCCTTACTTCAAAAGATAATAAATCAGGGAGAATGCTGTGTAGATCAACAGCTTAAACTTAGTCAAGTACGACTAAGAATAAATGAGCTAGCATCAATGAAATAATCTAGAGATATTTATTAGGGTATTCATCTGAAACAAACCGATTTATTTTCTCAAATTATGCTCCCTGTGCACATCAACTGTGACAAATCATGCCTGAAAATCCACCAGAGCAACTAGTCGCTACTTGTCAAACTTATATAAGAGCTATGGCAAGATTGTAAAAGTAAAGGAAATTTCAAAGGGAGAGCAAGTGAGAATTACCTGAATGCACAAACCCAGGAGAGGAGACAATTCTTTCTTAATATTGTCGCGAATTAACCCAAAAATTTTCTCTACACAAGCGGTTAATTGCTGTTTAAAAAGTATGGCAGGGTATCTTGCTTCCATATGTGAAAGACCATCCTCAAAACCAATATGCTTGAATGGTGATTTTACGCTCTGTGAAGTAAAAACATCATAAGAAGCATTCTTGAGGCAAACTGCTATTCAAGATATCAGTAGATTCTTTTTCTCTTCTACGAATATTCTATGAAGCTATTAGAAAAGGGCAGGCGATAGAAAGATACAAAGACCATTAACATTAAAGTTTCTTCCAAAGAACAAAAGATTAGTCATGTGTATTTGTCAATGCAAGGAAATGGAACTAATATTGACAATATATCATATATCATCATATTGTTGTCAAGGCACTAAGTAAATAAAAAGAGTAGAGTGGAATTGAAGTGTAGAGCACCTGCATGACTCTTGCTGTCAATGCAGAAGCCCCAGATCGCTGACCGGCTGCTATAAGAAAACCGGTTGTACGTAAGTTCCTCTGCAGGAGGCATAGAAGTGCTGATGCATTGGACAACCAATAAGGCAAAGTAATGTTTTCATCCCCAACCTGAAATAATTAAAAGACAAGGTTTTATTGTACTGTCAGCATACCTGATAAAAACATTACAGGTATCAGCCAATCACTGGAAAGAAAAAGTATTGAAGCATGAACTGATACAAAAAGCAAAGTTCATCCGTATCACCTTAAGAACTTCATTGATTCCTTCAATAATATAATCAAATATAGCCGTTCTCTCGGATTCAAAGGCATGCCAGTGAAGCAGACAGTTGTACATAATACAAGCAGCAACTGGTTTGCCATCCTTGAAGCCTAGATCTTCTCTAATGCACCTCGAAAGAAGTTCATAGTTCTCCTGGAAAGAAGTTTGCCATTTTATATATCAGAAATGTCACAAACATCCCAGAGTTTACATTGATCTAAATGCTTTCTCTATCCGATGTAACTATTATCGATCATGATAGTTGCTGATATTCATATAATTATAGTGACTCCTGCCAGCAAAGCAAAAAGGCAGAAAACCTGATGTCTCTCAGCAGTTAACTTGGTCCTGCGTGACTCGGACAAGCCATGTGAAAAAGGTAGAATAAGTTTGGTAGGAGTTGGAGAATCCTGCACCGAATACAAAATTGTTAAGGATGACGAAGAGTTCACATGTGATAAATCAAGAACTTAAGACTAACAAGCTGAGAAAAAAAAAAATCTTACAAAAACATTCTTCTTGTCACTATTTGGAAGAGCCAGTGCAGAAGAATACTTCTGAACCATCAAAAAGAAAGATGAAAACGGTAATCGCACCAGTACAGCAGCATATAAAATATTGCATTAGTCATATATCAAAATTAGCATTACTAAATTGACCAATAATGAAAATCCAGAAATGCACACATTCTATGTGCCTGCACTTGTAATATCCACTAGTGTTTATGCTATATGCAATTACAGTGAAATCAGAGACCAGAACTTACTTCTGAATATGCCTTCACAAGACCTGCGCGATTACTCTTTGGGGACACACTTAGTGCTTTTTGTCGTAAAATGTGGTTCTCATCTTCTAAGTTTGAGAGCTTTGTCTCGAGGCTATCAAAAAAAGACCACATAGAAACAGAGAACAATAAGTTGTTGTTAAATACTGCACCGCAGGAACTAAGGATGTCAAATCTCATAAATGCAGTATAGAAGAATTCAGTATAGCAGATTATTTAAATGTAACATTGCATGCCACATCATCTTTTATGATGGACAACTTATAATGAGAGACATGATCGAAAACAATTGAGACGAGAAATGCACTAAATCAAACAGACCAAAATTAGTAGCTGCTAGTCTTAAGTAATTTACCCAGGAAACTGGTTAGTGACTCGTAAACCCACAAAAACACAAGTTGGAACAACAGTCAGCATAACTTTTGATATGCACATAAGTTACGAGAAATTAAAACACACAACAACCTTTTCACATTCTCTTGCAACTGAAACCACTTCTCTTCCACTTGGCGTAACTTCCCAATTGCATCATCAGTTTCCTTTCGAGCCTTGATGAGTGCAAGCTCCAGAGCAGAGTTCTTACTTTCCAAAGTGTCTAAGGCACTCTGGCAAGAAAACATCAACATAAGTATTATAAAGAAGCTATCTCTTCCAGATAAATTACTTAGCAAAAATCAACAGCAGACCAAAAGCCAAACTAACAAAACTGAATAAGAATCCAATTGGGACACAGAGTACGCATGAACTTTACAGTTATAAGATAAATTGCTAAGTAAACAGAAAGATAACATGATTTTAGAGAAATACAAAGATCAATCCGACAAACTTGCTCATGTGCAACCCAAATAGACGGAAAACGATAACATTTTGCTAGCAGTTGGCGTAGCACACCCATATCCCAAAACTTAAAACAACAGAACAAATTCTTCAAAGAAATAGGCAAATTGACAGCGCAACAAAAATTTAACACTAGATTTCAATAGCAAGAGGCCTGATGTTACTCTACAGTAAGCAAATCTTTCAGCTAAGACATTATCCATTACCAGAGTTTAAAAGGAGTAAATAATATTTTATCCCTGATGCCCATCCAGAATCACTAGAAGAAAATGTCTTATTTTGAAGCCAACCAAAGTCTAGGCCAAGATAAGCAGATGACTAACCTTCAGCTGTGCATTTTCCTTCTTCAGCTCTGCAACTGAAACAAGCTCTCTTTCCAGGGCTGACTTTTCTTTCATTGACAATTCTAACTGAGTTTGAAGCACTGCATTCTTGTTACATTCATTTATTGTTGCCAACTTAGCTGCATCTAATTCAAGATTCAATGATTCTACTGTCTTCTGAAATTTTGAAATCTCCGCCAGCTTAGCTTCATCATTAGAAACCTATAGAGAAAGGGGCTGCCTCTTAGAAAAATATATTCGCCCATCATGTAGAGCTTCCAAATCCACATAGCATATACAGAATCTCACAATTCTATATTTGATCACATACCCGTAAACGTTTTTCTAGATGCAAGCGCCATGTAAGATCTTCCAACTGCTTCTCTAGCTTATTCTTAGCCATGCGCAAGGCACCAGCTTCATTAGCTTCCTATGATACGAAAATGAATGTAGAACAAATAATTAATTATGCTCTAACTTGAAAAGAACAAACTCCATATAAGCCTAATTAAGCTTACTTTCTTCAGCCTCCTGAGTTCTCTTATAGCAAGTTTTCGCCTCCACAGACACTGTATTGCAATGATAGAAGCCTGATGATGCCTCAAAGCTAAGCGGAACTTGTGCATTCTCCATCGAGCCTAGCAATTGGGCACCACATGTCAAGATATTGAAGCGAACCAGCATTAACGTATTGTTTAGTAGTGACATTAAATCAGTTATGCGACACTAAAAAATGGCAAACAGAAGTGGAAAGCTAACAGATTTTTTTTTTTTTAAAATTGTTTTAGTATTAGTAAACAAAAAGGGAAGCAACACCTATGCATGATAGTTCTCATAACTACATATACCACCACTGTCTTCAGGATTTCACCTGTACTTTTCCTTTTCAGTACTTAAGATTTGACTTTTACTTAATAATGACCACCCCAAATCTTTAAAAACCCATGAGTATTGCCGTTTAAACGATAATTTTATATAGGCCAGAGAGTAAAAAAGAATGGAATTACAATAAACTCAAAGCACTTATTATCTCTATGAGAAAAGACATGACTATTCTCTTACTCTGGTTTGAACACACAATTTCAGTATTTGGGAGAGACCAGATAACCAAATCAAGTAAAAAGCCAGAGGCAAAGAATGGATTATGCATATGATCCACCTTCCCAACAAAATAGTGCATTGTTATGGAAATGTTTTAGAGAAGCCAGACCAAACATGATAATGATTAATATGATTGGAAATTTCAGTTAGCATGTCTTAGTCGTGTTTCCAACTATTACAGAATTCATCGTCGCCTTAACCCATTATAAATTTTTGTTTAAAAAGCTAAATTAATAACTCACAACAAAAGGACTTTATATCATGTCGATAGACCAGCTAGGCATATCATGTTGTACCATATGAGATGCTAGTGCTTTGGACTTATCATGTTTTCTGATAAGTCCAAAGCACTCACATCTCCATTAACTAATTGATCTTCCAATGATTCTTCTCACAGTTTATTAACCGAACAAAAGCAATAAACCATCAAGCCTTTAAGGTAAAATCCAGACTGTTTTTTATCATAAGAAATTAGTCGCAAATGGTAAATACAGACAATTGATCCAAAATGTGCATATCCAACATCCTGTTCACCTGAATCAGGATAGCAGCTCTGTGTTTCTTTCCATATAAAAACTTTTGGCGTACTGCAAAACCACGTATACTTGACTGTATGGCAATGGCAGCTGCATGCACTTTCCCATAACCAGACCGTATCAGCCAGCCCCTCAAATACTTTTGCATAATAATAGCAGCCATTGTCTTCTGCTTCACTTCATAGAGTGTCCGCGCAAGGCATCCTAAGAATAAATAAAAAAATATACATGAGCAAGAAAAAATTTGCATCAGAGCATGTTCTAATCCACCCTTGAAAAGTTCTTCCATTTGAACATATTATAGAAGAAATGCAAATTGCACACTTACATTAGAGGCTCTAAGGTGGATATTTAAATAAAATCCTGACCTACAAGCAACTAGTGTCCTAAGCCAATGGATTTCCATCCATTAGCCAAAATTTCACAGGAAAAACCTGGCAAGATAAAGTACCTCTACAGTATGCTTGAAGAACATAAGCAGCACCCCTGATAGATACAAAATCCCTCCTTGCAATAAATGTATGAAAACGATGTTGGATGCATTTTGCAGCACAATCCAGAACCTCAGCTCGCCGCGAGTCTAAACTACCAATTTGACCAGCCCTAAGAAACACTTTGGTCCTCCCAAGCTGCAGCAACATTTATAAGGCAGGGTAAAGACACTGACTTTGATGGAATATACGTCATCCTACAAGATTTACACCAGCCACTCTAAAATCAGTAACAGCTCTGTTATGAATGCAAAAGATATATACCTGAAAGTTTTCAAGCTTCAATTTCTGCAGGATTTTTTCAGTGATCATCTTTTCATCATAACTGCATTGCATAAAAATGATGACACTGCAAGCATATACTAAAGACACAGAAAGCAGGATCAAATGCTCAATAAAAACTTAGCCACGAGCAGACCTTCCAAATAGAAGATCAGGAGCTAGCAGTCCAAAACGATCCACAAATTCTGAATAAGACCTTCGAGTTGGATAACCAGCCAAACTTATGCGAACTGCCTCCAGAACACCCTGTTGAAAATTGTTTAAGAAATGGATAATGGGAATGATATCATCAAAACTAATGCATATTAATATAGCAACCATAAGATAGGGGAGATTAGCCATTCATAAGAAACCAAAGCCAAAATCTTCATTATGACAATTCAAACTACGAGACAGCAACCATAAGATATGGGAGATTAACCAACACAATCACATCGAGATGTAATAATGACCAGATGGAGTTGACTAGCATCTGTACAATGTGTAAAGCATGACTATCATGCAAGAAGTAGTCCCTTCTCTAAAGGGTATTGAGTTAATATAAAAGAGAAAAAAAAAGACTATGAGGAAGTATTAGAACTATGCCAGTAGAGTGCATATGTCAATGCAGTGCAAAATGAGAAGCACGAATAGTACTTCCCACCTGAGTTAACCAGAATGACCATTTCTAAAGACAGAACAACAAAATATCAAAGCGTAGAAGCACAATCCACTAACCCCACAGCGTAGCTGGTGCAAGACACTGAGTTTCTCAAACTTTTGTGGTTGATTTAGGGAGTTTGGCTTTACACAACGCACATAATGAGGTTCTGTTGAATTGAGGGTTTCCATAAGTGCTTGGAGTTGTTGCTGCACCACAAGAAAAGAGATTATCGATATCCTGGTAAATTAACACTCCTTTGTGTTTGGGTCATTTTTAAATGAAAGAGCTACAGCATATGAAGACATCAATTCCTGCAACAAAGAGTTTGATACCCAAGAAGATAAAAAATATTTATCCAAATGTTAGTATAACAGCTTTTTAATGTGAGTAACCAATTTCTCTTTATGCTTTGTTCGGGATTTTTGAGAGACAAAAATGAGAGGTGACTGTGGAATATAGGTTATAGCTCACCTTAAATCTAGAAGAAACAGAAGAAAATTTATAGGATGATCTTGACGATTCCTCGGGAAGAGCAGTGAAAAGACCAGCGATGAAGGGGCACTTGGAAGAGGACAAAAGATTGCAATGCTCCACCACGATGTAATCTCGGTTCTTATCTATGAAGGTTTCTGTTTGGTATGTGACCTGCATAAGAAACAGCAGGTACAAAAAAATATTCTAAACAAAGCCAAACAAAAATTGTAGATTCACAGGTCATCTTTGTCAAAATACATGCCTTTCCAGCATAGTGGGCAATCCTGAAATCTGTTTCTGAAAATTTGGCCTTTTCCAACCTTGGATGTGACCGAAAGTTTTGAAACAGTTTGGTTGACAAGGTTTCATGTGTTGACTTTGGGAACATACTGCACAACAAGAAAGAGAACAACATGAATTGCATGTACACCAAATCCATGTGAAAAGTTTATATAGAGGAAAAACAATCTGTACCAAGCTTCATCCAACAGAGCAATAATCCCAATAGGTTTCTGCAAGATCAACAGGACCAACAATAAAATAAATATGAGAGTTTATTTGCACAAGACTTCTATAAGGAACCATTTCTCACTGACTTATGCCTTCAGATGATATTTGCTAATAAACAAGGCACCACAACTTCCACATTACATCAAATAACTAAATGTGCAAAAAGAAGACTTCAAATGCATAGTTGCAAATATGCTAGAACAGAGTCAATTAAAATTTGTTAATGTGTAAATCCTGAAATCCCCATAAAATACACAATAATTTACTTACTCATGAGCAACTCCGAAAACAACAGTGATGAGATTCTGATACATGTTGCAGACACATGAACTTAATAATACATCAAACCACATGAGACTATTGAGATTTCCAAATTCATGATCTCATTCCAACTTGATGGATCCTATAACACAAGCGAATCAAGAATAAACAAAGGACTTTGACACAAGTTTTCTTCAATGTCTTGAGGAAACAACATAAAAACCTCAATGGGAAAAGGGTTTGCTTTCAAAAGCAAGGAGATGCTTGATTGGTGGGGTGCCATGCCAAGGCATGTAATACACCAACATGTAATCACCATTCCAAATGCATTACAGAATGCTATCTATCAACTGACTAAAAAGATCAATTGAAGCCAAAATGTATGTTTCATATGAGAAAGGAATGAGTTAATGGTTTTCAGAGTGCATTCCAGAGCTTCTAAGTATCCAAAATCCATGTGATGACATAAGAAACAACCTTCTCAATCAAATCCAAAACATCTTGGTTGTCTATAAATTCTATATAGCTCCAATTAATTTCTTCTTTGCTATACTCCTCCTGCTCCATCTTGAACACATGCTGAAACGAAAGGCAAAAAATTAGATAGAAGTTTCCACTAGAACTGCACAACATTTTTCTTCAAAACCCTTATCTCACCTCATTGAAGTGCTGCTGAAGCTTCTCATTTGCAAAGTTGATGCAGAATTGCTCAAAGCTGTGGATGAAATGACAACCCATGAATAACACTGAGTACCATGGGACAATGAAATTGATGCTAGGACAGGTATCAAAAGTCAATTTGTCACAGAAGTAACCAATGTTAAACAAAAGAAATATAACAACACGTGCCATGATGGATCAGTTCTTTATCACCAAAAACACAAAAAAGAAGTCACCTTCATCAGATAAAAAAGCAAAACAATATTATAAATATGTCAAGTAAAACTCACATTTACACTTGGAATTAACTGAATAGAGATGGTTGAATCAGCTAAAAAGTTTCCAAATGCCGCATTTTCTCTAATCAAGAACATCAAACTTTGTTTTGCTTAAAGTGGAGCAGCAAGAGACTCACCTCATAGCTTTTCAAGCCACAACATGCTTATACAACAAAAAGAGCCAGCACATCCTATATCAAACCAATCAAGCATAAGCACAAACAGAGATCCAACTACGTCTATACACAAAGCACAAATCCAGAGAATTCTCCTCATAAATCTGACATAGAGGAATCATGCTTCACGGTTAAATCTATTTTGGAAGAGTTCGTGTGCGAAATTCTCTTTGGAAGAAAGATTTCTATGTATATGATGAATATGATGGACCTGGCAGCCCTCTTGAACCCACTAAAACTCACTAGGCCCAAGGTGCAAATAAGCGAAAAGCTGGTTTCCTTCTTCAGCAAGGTAAGAAGAGAGAAAAATCAGAAGTAGCAGTCATCAGGCAGTCCTCAAATAGCCAAATCAGAAGTACAAACAACAATGGATAGCCAATCAAGCAGTCACCATACACACTTAAATAGGTCTAATTAAAAAGGTCTAATTGAAAAACACTTAAAAAGCTGAAGAAACTCACCTATTACGATCAAAGCATTCAAAGCCATATATATCCAGGACTCCAATTTGAACATGAGAGTTTGGGTCTTGACCAACAGACCTGTTAATCTTATCAACCAACCTACAGAAAATGATAAGATTCAACCATGTTCTTAAATCAAGACAATCAACACTAAAATTAAATAAAGAAGACTTTCAGGATGTAGCTTTGTCAACGAAATACCAGTCAAATAGCCGAGCATAGATTGTCTTTGCCAGTGCATCTCGACTGGCAATTGCAGCATTACAATCAAGGGCTTTCACAATGTTTCCTTCACGAGTTTGAATTGTACGAGTGGATAGCGTTGCTAGCAAGAGGTTCACATCACACCTGGACAACAGTTTATCATGTTCATTCAAAGATATGCATTATACAAGCCAACTCAATGAAGAGTCAAAGTCAAGCAATCCAGCATTCAACTAAAGACAAGGCAAGGAAATAATAACTATGGACTGCCGAGAAAAGAAGGCTATGTGAGAAGATTCTAGATCACCTACATAAAAAGATTAGCAGCCATCTGCATGTGGAAGCCAGATTTCTGATCCTTTATGACAGAAGAATCATGCTCTTTGCCTGGTGAAAATTCAATATTTCCTAGATGCAGAATTCCGGCCAATGTGCGAAAAATAGCTTCCTGTGAAAAGCATAAAAGTTCCTCTAACAACTAAGATACAAGAGCAGCGCAAAACCAAGAAAGGTATATATTCATCAGTTTTTTATAAAAACCAGCCAACCTGATCTTCAGAACTTATGCCAACAATATCCATTGCTCTTCTTGTCTTCAAATATTCATCTGCACTGTTCACTCCTTCCAGCTCATAAGTCTTACTTTGGTTTAAGTAGTGGAACAGGCTCGGATGTCCCAACTTGTATTTTTCTGCATCCTGCACATGTTTTGACGTTCCCAAAGCTACAATGCTTATAGGTTTCATTTGTGCCAGGATACGCACACACTAATGGCACATGCATCCAGCTATTCAGCAACTAGCTAAATATGGAAATATGCCACACACAATTGATCACATCTTGCTTCAGAACTTACAAAATTCCTTAACGCCAATGATGAACCATTTTCCAGAACAAATTCATTGCAGAGATTTCAACAAATAGGTACATCTCAATAGGTGTATAGATCAACAAATTTAATTGCATAATGAAAGCAGAGGACTGACAGTGAGCCAACAGAGGAGGAAAAGGGGAGGGGGAGGGGACGTACCCTTCCAGATGCACATAATTGATAGAAGCAGTGATAGTTCCTTTCAGGATCAGTTATTTGAACAACCCGAGAACGTTCCAAAAGATAAGTTCTAATTGCAGCACCGGATATTCTACCGTTTGCATCGAACTGGATTTCAACAAACTTGCCAAAACGACTGCAACAATAAGGTAAACAGATTACAATCTACCTATCAGATAAGTGTAACGATTACTAGCCCAATACAAACATAGACTAATCAATGACATGACTCAATATAGAAGGCTGCTCATCCTCTCAAAGACTCACTGCAAAAAATAAAGATAAAAAGCCCCACTTGTCTACAAATATTTAGGAGGAAAAATATATCAGCATGGGAAGATTTAGCCTTCTCAAAAGCATGTAGCGTGACTGTGATCTACCATTGGCCACCATTTTCCAACAACACAACTACTTGCCTATATCACTCAATATCTCTTTCCCGTACAGAGTGACCTGTTCTAACGACCAGCTTTCCCTCCATGTCTTTATCTCTAAGATTGCAAGATTACCTCACATATCAACCAATTTCCCCTGTATTTTTTTCACTGCTACTGATGTTGATATCACAAGTTGTAATGATTATCTTCCCTTTCTGGCATGTGCTACTGCTGGCAATAATGCTTCAAGTATTTTCAATGCAAGACGATAATGCAATCACCCACAATTAGAATAGAACATGCCGTCACATCTTCATATGACATGAAAGTTAACTCTGTTGATAAATGCTTATCTACTGTGCATTCAATATCTTTTTGTGAGAGCAAATCTGAATTATTTAAGATTGACTCTTATCATTGAAATGAAAACAAAAACATCAAGATTCCTATTACTAGAATATTACAATAACCACTTCACTTTTGTTTCCCAGATTTTTCTTTTCGATATGAATTTTCAACTGTGAATTATATAGAGAATCCCAAGTCTGTTTGGACAAAGAAATCTAAAAACTCTAGAGATAGGAACTTCTTTGAGTTATGCAAGAAAAATAAATGACCACCTGAAAGGACAACCACAAATATCACATGCCTTAACTCATGCTTAAATACTTACATACTTCTAATGACAGATAACTTGCTACACAGACCTATCACATATGTATGTATACCTATGCACCCAAAGGTAGCTGCACGCAATAGCAATATGAAGTGACTGCCAGATAATTGACTGAATAACAAGTTATTGTTTGTCCACCAATTGCACATAAATATTTCTTTGTTCAATAGATCTTGGATTAACAACAGTGAATAGACTTCAATGCATTTAACTTGAGACAACGCATTCACCAATTATTTTCTTTTATTGTCCCTATGAGGTCCCACTGGTACTCAGTCAATGCTTTTAAGAATAAGCGATCCCAGGGTTATTATTAAAATGGAATATGTCATTTCCATCAGGGAAATTCAATATGAAGACTCAATTCATAGAAAGGCATTGGGTGATCTCCAAATATAATATAAATATATTAAGGGGCAGGTTGTCAAATTAATTCTTGCCACTTTATAGGTAAACTGGTAGAGTAAAACTGCCCTGACAAGCAGCTCAAAGCTTGAAAGCAGATTATAGCAACATTGAAATAAAGAGAACCGGCACCCACCTAGAATTATCATTTCTGACAGTCCTCGCATTACCAAATGCCTCCAATAGTGGATTTGACTGGATGACACAGAGTCAAGTGAGCAGAATGTTCATCTCCAAAGTAGAAAGATAACTAATATCCAAAATCTTCAACAGTTATGATGAAGGGCATATATTAGTCAAATATGCAAATTTACTGGTACAGCTTTTCACTGAATGGTGAGAAGCAACCCTTACTTCAAGAACTTGCTGCTCTACTGTTCGATCATCACCAGAACTAGCAGTGCGACCCCCCACATAAGTGAGGTACTGCATAATCAGTTTTGTTGTCTCGGTTTTTCCAGCCCCACTTTCCCCACTAACTAGTATAGATTGGCTCTTACCCTCATCTACCATTGCTCTGCATCAAGATGGCAAACACCTAATTAGATCGTGTTGTAAGACTAAGGAGTATACTCAATGAGACTCAATGACAAGCATCGAAAAAATTAAACACCTGTATGATGCATCAGCCACTGCAAATACATGTGGACTTAGCTGCCCAAAAGGAGCTCCCTTATACTGGTCCATCATATGCACATTGTAGAGGTGGGGAAGCTTTGTAAAGGGATTGACAGCTATCAAAATGCTTCCTGTGTAAGTCTGCTCACAAAGGAAAAAAGTCCTACTTAATAGTTTGCCGCATTTATCATACATTGATATTGTTAAGTGAATAGCTGCCTTTTCAAGGTAAGAAAATATTCAGATACCAGAATAAACAAAATGAGATAGGTATATGCAGATTGCCTTTCACTTGAATCACCACATGTTCAGATTCAATTAAGACCATCATCATATGGCAATTTAGCTGCCGACAAATTAGTCATAGGTGTAAGTCAAGTATGACAGACCCGACATTTATTCTAACAATGCAGTCGGCATTCAAGTGATGGCAACAATTAAGTCATATAAAGCCATTGGAACACACAACAAAAGAAAAATTACAACCTTCAATCCAGAAATAGTAGTTGAAGCTTTGTCATTTATCACTTCTTCTGAAAATATGAAAACTACACCTAACCATAATCTCCACATATGATGTTCTCACGTTTGAAAATGCTCTCAGAAAGAGAAAGTCGCCTTTCTGACAAATAGTGAAGATTCTCAACAATATCATTCTAACGTTAAAAGCACCCCAGTGAGTAATTTACCTCAGACATCTTTATCTCAAGAGACTTCAATCACTCTACAAGGAATATATCAGTAATTGCTACACAACTCCACCACTCCAAATTAACTAATCAACCAACTCATCACCACACGCATTGACCATGCAGAGCGTGATAAAACCCCACGCTAAACAGAATCAAGCACATGTCCACATTAATCGACTCACGTATATATCATTCAGGGCGTATCTCCTCTCGAGGTTGTAAAGCACTTCGGGCTCATTCAAGTACGTCAGCTTGGTCATGTCGTCGACCCCATTGAGCTCCTCGCCGTCCGCGTCCCGAGGATGCAGCTTCTCCGGCGAAGCCAAAACCTACGGAGAGCAGCTCAACACCCTCACGATCCCAACAAGCCAAAAATACAGAGACGCACACGCCAAGAGAGAGGGGGGCCAAAGCAATCACCTTTTTACCGGCGGCGGTCAACACCCGGACCTGCTTCCCCGCGGAATCGACAACCTCCGCGGCGATCCAAGCGGAGCCCCGGTCCTCCGCCCACACCTTGGAGCCCTTCCGCAGGCTCGCCATCTTCGGCTCCTGCCAAAGATCGAAACTTTTCACCCACAGACGCCCGCCGGAAAATCAAGGGCGAAACCCTAAGGAGGAAAAACCGCCGCGGCGCGAAGAACCCTAGAAAACGGAGAGAACGACAAGAGACGAAGGCGCAAGAGAGAGAGAGAGAGAAAATGGGGGGAAACAGACGAACAGGCATGCCTTCGGGAGGAAGGAAGGAGGGAGGGGGGGGAGGCTTCCCGAGTTCCCGCCCCGAGAACAGGTGTCGCGGCCAGAATCCGAGCGGCGAATGGCGGCGAAAGCCCACACGTCACGGCGCGCTGCCGCCACGACGACTCGGAGGAGCTGGGGGGAGCGGGGAATTCGCG
Organism: Eucalyptus paniculata subsp. matutina; assembly: GCA_017140255.1. Taxonomy (NCBI): domain Eukaryota; kingdom Viridiplantae; phylum Streptophyta; class Magnoliopsida; order Myrtales; family Myrtaceae; genus Eucalyptus; species Eucalyptus paniculata. The sequence goes on along the minus strand of CM029437.1, from coordinate 57,299,929 downwards.
TTTTTTGTCTTATGCGCCGGAGAGAGCGTAATTTGAAAAGCACGCAGCAGAGAGAGAGAGGGAAAGCTTGCGGTGGACGTTAGCTTTTTTTTCTCTTCTGCTTCTTGCGGGGAATTGGACTGTTTGGTCGGATGGGAAAATGAGGGAAAAGGAAAGCGACGGGAGGGAATTCAAACGCTCCCCCCCCTCCTCTCTCCTCCTGATGGCCTTTTTTGAATTGGGAAAATTTCCCAGGGGGGCACCCGTCTTGCGCTCTCTCCTGCGATTGATGATTCCTCCTGCTTGCGTTTGAAAAAATGGCAGGGGATGGGGCGTGGGAGGTCGAGCCCCTTCTTTTTCCCTCCGGAAATTTGAAGCTGGATGTCAGACGTGTTCGGAACGAGGGTACAGGGTGAGCCCGGCGCTGGGACGCTCCCCCACCGCTCTGATGGGGGAAAAAGTCGGAAATTTTGCTGGTCTTTTTTACCGTCCTTCCTTCCATGGCTAGGGCTAGGGGCTACCGACCTTATACCGTGGGATGAGAGGAGGGAATCAACCGGGCTGGTCCACGCCGAATTTGAATGTTCTCCCGGGTGCATTTGTTTCGTTGACAATTTTATGATGCAGGATAGCATTTTCCGTGGAAATCGTTTTCGAAGGGAACGGTTCATTTCCATCCATTTGGTGGTTTCCGGGAAGCGATTTCTTTCTTGACAGGAATGGAAATTGTTTTCCCTCATTCTAAACTTGCTGCTTTCCGTCCATTAGAGACGTTTTTAGTAATTCCATTACTTTTTCATTATTAAAAGGGAAAATTATAAATAAGAGTTTGAAATATTATCATTTTTTTAAACGAGGGATTGAAGTAGACATTATATTAAATAAGGGTTCCATGGTAATTTTAAATAAGGACTTGAATATTTCAGTCCATGAAGGGACATTTTAGTCAAGTGCTTCTTTGAAACTAACATGGCAACTTCCAAACCATATTTGACACGAGGTTTACTTTAAGCCTTTATTTGATAAAATGAAAGCACTTATTTAGAATTTTCCCTTATTCAAACGCCAAAGTAAAAAAATAATTTATCATAAATGGTTTTTTTCCAAACAAATGGACCCTTATTTTGTTGTTCAACATGCATATATAAAAGATGATAATCTTTGCATATATAAAAGATGATAAACTTTGGCTTTGGCTTAACATTGCTATGTCATATTTAAATTTTTTGATTTGTTTGATGTGATATCTAAACTATTCATAAATGTTCAATTGAGCCCCTAGACTTTTGCATTATTTAATTTAGTCCATCAAATTTCCATAACTGAGTAAAATTAATACTTTGGTATTGTTCACAAATTTTTATAATTACACTATTTTCTAAACTTTAGAATATCTTTTATTTTCAATTAATTCTTAAATCAAACAAAAAAAAAATGTTGTCTTTTTATTAGCTTTTTACATGTTTGGTCTTTATAAATACCACGATAGTTTTATTTAAGTATCTCTCAGCTAATGACATATCATTAAAATAATCCGACATATTTAAAGGTTAGAGTTGTATCCAATTGATATTTCTGCTATTTAAAATTTCTAATTTACAAATTTAACTAAAATTAGTTAAATGTGAAATGCAAAAACTTGCAAATTTTATATACCTAAACAATAAGGAACAAGATGATTTAGGTTAACATCGTTACAATTATCTATAAATAAATTAATATCATTATAAATGCCCTTATACAAACCCTTATCCTTAAATTAGAAGGAAGGTCAACCAGACATAACTATGAATGAGGTTGTATTAATGTTTTAGAGACCAATAAGTTAAAGTATACTAAATGGAAACTGTCGTGATATTTATAAAGACAAAAAGGTAAAAGGTAAAAAAGAGATTGCACTTTTTTTTATTAATTTGTGAAATTGATTGAAATGAAAAAATATTTTAAAATAGATAATAGTACCAAATGATTTATTTGACTTTCTTATGAAAAATCATGGGACTAGACTGGATAAATTGATGGTTAAGGATTAAATTGAACATTTAGAAATAATTCAATGACCATATTGAACAGATTAATAATCCAAGAATGACATTGCAAATAGAGCAAAACTTTAAGAATTATCGGTATTATTTTCTCGTCCCACATTTATAAATTGTCGAGCTAGGTCTTACCCGACACACAATGCTTTTCGGACCCATTTGACTTAGGGTGCGTTTGATAATTTACCCAATAATACTTGATTATATTCTTTTATTCTCGAGAGTAGATTTGAAATAAAAATCAATTTGATAATATTTTTCTTGCCGAGAACAAAAATCCATTTTTTTGTTTTCGGAACTAAATTTAGAGCAAAATCAAGAAGTAGAAAAAAAAATTATCTCTTTATTCATAGGAACAATTCCATAATCAAACCCAAACCAACAATTTTTTCAAACTATTTTTTTTTCTTCTCTCCTTCTCTCTTCTTCTTCCCCCCAACCGATCATCGGCCAATGCCCGCCACCAACCGATGATGGGCAATGACCAATTGAGTGAGGTTTGGCAAGCTCACTAGAGGCTCCCCTAGCCACTGCAAGCTTTAGCCTTGGAGGTCACAGGAAGGCTCCACTTTGCTCGAGTGGCGTGAGGTCAACCTCACCCTAGCTTGGCAAGGCCCAACCTTGCATTGGGTGGCAAGGCTCTCCTCGCTAGATCCTTGCGCCGCTTGGGCGAGGTTGAGCCTCACTAGTGGCTAGTTGAGGCTCGCTAGGAGGCTCGAGATGGCTAGGTGAGCTTTCAACAAGCTCACCGAACCTCACCTAGTGATCGGCCACAAAGAAGGAGGAAGAAGAAGAGAAACGAAAAAAAAAAAAATAAATGTTTTAAAAAAATTAAAAGAAACAAAGAAATTTAAGAGTCCTACTAAATGCATTTATATTTCGGGAATAAAATTTTTGAATAGCTACCAAACACCCTTAAACACTCAGAAATTGTTCCCTACAATGAAATCAAAAGAAATTATTTATGAGTGGAAATTGTTTCGGCAATAAAATAGTTATCAAACGCACCTTTTGTGGCCTTATGGCCCACCAAGCCGATGATTGAAGTCATCGGATGGAATACTGTTCCACAATCACTTGCATGTTTTATTCGACAAAATAATTTCAAGATACGTGGAACTTGACGTGATGATGCTAACTATTTTCGTTAGATGGCAAGCACATAACCAATTGATAGATCATGCTATGCTCGAGAATTTTCAAAAGGATCAACGAAGGTTTATTTGTGGGTTAAGAGATTGGGGTGTGATGTCCAGATTTAAGTATTCGAGCATCTCAACTATTCCATATACACGAGTGATCTTAAGGACGCACTTGACTAAGTAAGCCTGGTACATTTAAGATTTTACTTCTTAGATGCTTCCAATTAGGATTTTTATTTTTATTTTTATCGAACAACAAAAAGCTAGCATTTGAATGAATAACAATTGGAAATTTCGCTGTTCGATTTACTATATTTGTTATCATCGGAAGCCTAACTATTATTAATGGCGGACAGCAACAATTATCTCGAGTTAGAGTCCTTGACCACTATAATCTCTGTAGTAGTTGCTATTAATCGACCCTCCTCAACTTCTGTCCATGTCTAATTTGCAATTCATCGTTTCAATCTCTAACCCCATCTAGAGCTTTTGCTTATTGAATGAACGGCAATTTGTTAGTTTAGGGTCAGTTTATTTAAAGGAAAACTGTTTTTAGGAAATTGTTATTCGATTTTTTGGTATTTGGATGAAGGAAAACTAATTAAATTATGGGAAGTATCTTTTACAAACTGAAAACAATGAGTTAAACTTAGGAGAGAACGAGTTCCTCATATGATAAAAGGGAAATCGCTTTCCTTGTATCACAAAACAAATGCAAACTAAAAATTTTCCTTAACAATGATTTTCATTAATACATTTTCCTACATCATAAAGTTTTAAGTGAAATAAATGCACCCTTGCATTAGTTTGAGAAATAAATTAGGGATGAGTTTATTTCAGAGAAAACTTCATGATAAAAAAAAAAAATCCCCCTTTTTAGGTTAGGGAATTCATTTTCTTGACTTTTAAGCATACATATTTTTTTTTTTAACTATAAATAAATTTTTTGTCAACCAATCATTTTCAGTAAATCAATTGTATGAAAGTCTAAAAAATTAATTTTTGAAAAATTCTACTCTTAAAATTTGAAAGCTGAGGGTGGAGGGTACTAGCTGTATGCAAGATGACCAGCGCATTTGGGGCTTTCCTTAAAAGGGTATACTTAATGAGCGTCGAGTTAGTTGCTTGCTAAATATATTTTATGAGCAAATGTCTCACTTTACAAAGCGTTGAATACACATGATACGAGAAACATTAAAAGCTGTAAGCTTTCGTTGCTTGGTTTCTCGTTAAGCTCCTTCTGACAAAATCCTTTTTAAAATAAACGAAGAGAAATGATTGAGAGTCACTAAATTCCAAGAGAATCGGCTGCAATATATATTCGGATACACTTTACATTGGGAAACTGCATTCATACTTTTTTAAGATAAAGCCCGTATTTTTTTTTTTATGCCAATCATATCCACGCGGCAGATACGCCACCTTTCACATGTGAAAGCTCATAAGCTTTCATAAATTATTACCACCTCTGCAATCAGAATTTCGGGTCGGTCCGGTCGTGGTTTCTGACATGATATCTGCTTTGTTCAGTTTCTGGGCTAGTCATTATTTTAGTAAAAAAATGGAGCACCCTTTTTGATTTATCTACTTTAAGCGGCTCGTACAACATAGAAATCGTGAAAGAATGGAGAACAATCTCGAATGGATTGGGCCTTGGCCCTTGTGAAAGTTGGTCTTGAAGTTTGGCAACCATAGCAAATTAGCACGAATAAAGGCGGAAAATGCATTACACGAGCCACCCCGTCTCGGATTCACCGATCCCAATAGCTTTCGGTGTTATTCCGACACTTTAACATCCTTAATTCAGCAAACCAACGCCACAATCAGCTTCTCCATCCTCCAATGAGTCAAGATCTGGGGAAATTGTTGTCTTTCGACACCCCCACGTGCTTCCACGCGCCACCAGCCTTCTCTACAAGTGAAGTCCATGCGCTGCGCGCCTCTCATGTGATTCGCCGCTCCCGCTAACCTAGCCACGTCATTCGCCACGTTTTAGTCACATTATTGACATTTGTTTGCCATGTCAGCATTTGACTGTGACTATTGATTGCACTAATTGAGAGAAAATATTGTGTGGGCTGGGCGCTCCATGTCACTGCGCCCGCCCAATCAGGATGTGACATGTGTTGCCACGTGGCTCCACCTAGAGCTGGGGCCCACCATTATTTTTTAGTTAAATTTTTGCTGCTTCTCTCTCATTTAATGTTTTGTCCTTTTCTCTGTACCATTTTTCCCGTTTGCACGCAAACGTGCGTCCCTTCCCCTCCCATTCTCTTTCAAAATTTTTTGTCTTTGCATTTTTCTCCATGAAAGCTGCAACACCATCTCTCTCAACCAAACGCTCACCGGTTGCCTCCAAGCTTGGCTGCCTCTACCGTCGCCGTCAAGAGTCACTCGCTCTCAAAAACCCTTCCGATCGTGGCTGGGTCTTGAACTCTAACCATCTTCGCCTTGGCCTCTTCGGTGAGCACGGACACCCAAAAGCCCACTAGTAGCCTTTGAGCGCGGCCGCCTCTACCATCGTCGCTAGGAGCCACTCGCTCCAAAGAGCCTCACCGATCATGGTTGAGTCCCAAGCTTTGACCATTTCTACCTCAACCTCTTCAATGATCGTGTACACTCAAAATCCAGCTAGTCGCCTCCAAGCTTGGCCACCTCTGTCATTGCTGTCAAGAGCCACTCGCTCCCAAGAACCCCGCAGGTCGTAGTTAGGTCCCGACCATCTCCACCTTGGCCTCTTCAACGAGCGTGGACACCCAAAAGCCCGCTGGTTGCCTTCAAGCTCAATCACCTCCGTTGTCACCGCCAGGAGCTACTCGCTCCGAAGAGCCCCGCTAGTCATGGCTATGTTCCAAGCTTTGACCTTCTCCGCCCGTGCCTCCTCGATGATCGCGGACACCCAAAAGCTCACCGAGCGCGTCCGAGCTTGGCCGCCTCCACCATTGCCACTTTCTCCCAAGAACCTCGCGAGTCTTGGTTAGGTCCCAAGCTGTAATCGTCTTCGTCTTGCCTTCTTCAGCAAGTGTAGACACTTGAAAGCCCACCAGTCGCCTCCAAGCTGCAAGGCAAGTAGGCGAGTTTACACAATTGTGTGTGTGGTTCATTTAAAAAAAAAGAAAAACTTGCAACATTTTCTATCATGTATTATAATGCATTTTTAGCTTGATCACATCTGCACCTCAAGAGCCAAGACATGTTAGATAGCTAGGGCGAAACCTTGTACATCACTGATATGTCATGACACTTTCACATCTTAGGTGGCGCAAATAGAAAAATAGATGAAAAAAAGTCTGCTATCAAGAAGAATTTAAAAAAAAAAAAAAAAAAAAGCTCGAGCTTGCAATTGCATCTCAACATTCTTATATAAACAACCATTTATTGTTGAATAGAGAAAGATTGTGCTATTCTTAGAATGCCTATGGTGTTTCTTAGCTAACTAAAATACAACCAAAAAAAGTGATCAATGAAAAGGAAAGAAACAGATCATATTCTCCGAATTACTTATTGTCGCCCATTTCTTGGAAAAAAATGAAAATGATCACATGATACGTTTCCATGCTTCTATAAGGTGTTGAAGAACTTAAAGTGAGTAGTCACGACATTGCGGTCGCTGTTGTGAATGATTTTCAACTTTGACAGATCTTGATGTTGTTGGACAACTTGACTATATGTTAGCTAAGAGAATAGTATGTTTGAACATTAATGTTTGTTTCTTATATTTTATCTTGTTCTCTTGATTCAAATGCTTTTATAGTATTGTTTCATTAAAGTTTCATATTTTGAGTGTTTATGGATTTTAATGTTGTTTGGTTTGTAATGCAAATTTAGATGGGTTTGTAATTAGTTGTTGGAATATTGTCGAGGTTGAACAATTCCATTTTAAGCTAATTGCAACTGACATTCATGTTAGGTGCTTTCATTTTTCTTTATTTTCTTGTGCCATAATGACTCCCAAACTAGTTTGCTTCATTTGCTATTCTTTTTTCTTGAATGATATTGTTGGTTCCATGTTGTATTATTTAGTGCATCTTGTGATTGTTAGGTATCAAGGAAGTCCAAAGTAAGCTTGTTGTGTGCCTCTTTAGCACCAATTGATTACTTAGAATGTGTTGTGAAATTTTCGTTTAATCTTAGAAAATTGGAAATGTCTATAATGAAGTAAAAAACATTTTATTATTTGTGATTACATTTACACCACATAATCATTTCCTCCTAAATTAAATGGGTGGACTGCAAGAATATTATTTTAAAAATGAAATTTTCAGTTGCGCTTAATAGGGGGAGGTTTTCTAATCTGTCTAAATTTTAAGTTACTAGAATCTCATTAGGTTAACATGTATTTTTAGGTCTACAATTAAATTCTTTATTTTTCTTTTGTTATGATATTTAACCCCAAACCCATGTATATACGTGACAAATTTACTTCATTTGGAACGACATTCTCAAAACTTTGTTTACCATGTTTAACATGTTATGATGGATCATGAATATCTCAAAAAGCTCCCCTAAATTTTAAACTTTTTTTTTTGGTAACCCAGGCCAACCGTCACGTGTCATTTAACTTAATAATTTGAGAATAAAATTTAACGGCGCAGAGGGTAAATTTGACACCCTAGATACGTTTGGGTAAATTTGTCAAATGTATACCAGTTTTGCATTTTTGAAGCAAAAAAATAGCGTCCATTTGTCACAACTCCTCCCTCCCGGATAGGGTATTAAGCTTTATTATAATATCTTCATTTAGAATGACATTCTCAAAACTTTATTTACCATGTTATGATGTATCGGTGACCTAAATTTTAAACATTTTCTGCTTTTTTTTTTTTTTTTTTTTTTTTTTTTTTTTCTACTATTTTGTGGAGTTTTTTCTTTTTTAAATAATTGGTGGGTAATTGCATGAGTTTGGCTATTGAGTTGATAGTTTTGCCTTTGAGTGTTTGGTGTTGTGATTTTTTAGAGGTTTGGTTTGTTTAAAACGGCACTAAATTTCAAAGTTCAATCTTTCTTCAATTTGGCAAGAAGTCCCACGGACAAAGGTTTGCTTACGTTAGTCAATTAATCCACACGTGTAAGGTTATTTGATGGCTGAATCGGAGGTAATTTTGAAGTCATACTATGTGAAAGATATTTGCTTTTTCAAAAAAATGGATGGGATGTTATTTTACTTGTTAAAGTATTGGATTAATCATTTTTTGCTCTTTGTTTGCAACATGAAACTACTGATTTAGCACATGTTATTTGTGATTTGAAAAAAGATTTCGAGTTTACGGTAAGAATGGTTTTTGCAAGTGAACTTGAAGCATATCATAAATATGCAGCCTATGCTATAGGTAAAGGATTTGGAGTGAGGAAGTCTAAGATCAGAAAAAACGATAAAGGAGAAATAACTTGATGCATTTTTGTGTGTAATTGTGAGGGATATTTTATCAACTCATCCGATCAAGAAAGAAAATATGAATGACTTGAAGTTAGATGTGGTTGCCTTGCATTTATTAGATTTAAAGTTGAGAATGGTGCTTATGAAGTCATAGACTATGTTTCCAAGCATAATCATAAATTTATATCGGAACATCAAAGACACTTGATAAAATGTGGAAGAATGATTTTTGACACTTGCAATGGTGTTTTAGTTAACATGACGAAAGCTGGTATTTGGGGAACGATGTCATATAAGTTTTTGGGAAACAAAGCAGAATAAAGCCAAAACTTGAGTTTCATCTTACGTGATTGTCAAAAAATTTTGCAAAATGAAAGATTAAATTATATAAATGAGAGAAAATTGTCAAAGTTTTATGAATCATTTTCATTGCATGCAAATGCAAAATTCAATGTTTTTCTATGCACAACAGGTAGATCAAGATGGTAGATTGACCAATCTGTTTTGGAGATAGTTTATCCAAATTTGATTATGATTGTTTTGGTGATGTGATGGTTTTTGATAATACATATTGTACTAATAAGTATAACTTGATATATGCACATTTTGTTGGAGTTAATCATCATTGGAAGAATACTTTATTTGGTTGTGCATTTTTGTTGGATGAGACTGCAAATTCATTTATCTAGTTATTTGAGGTATTTCTAAAGTCTATGGAAAATAATGCTCTAAAAACTATTTTCACTGATCAAGATCATGCCATGACAAAAGCTATTCGAATAGTGTTTCCAAATACTCAACACTGCTTGTGCACTTGGCACATTGAGAAAAATGCTAATCAAAATATTCCACATCTTTACCATAAACCGGGATTTAAGGATAAATATTTCTCAAAACTTATACATAAATACAAACTACAGGATGAATTTGAAACTACTTAGAGAAAAATGGAAGATGAGTAGGATACTAAGAATAACAGTTGGTTTCAAATGTTATATGACTTGAGACATAAATGGAGTTCTGTTTTTAGTCGTGATATTTTTTCTTGTGGTATAAAATCAAGTCAAAGGCGCAAGAACACTAACAATGTCTTTCAACAATTATCTATTAAAATATCGACCCTTATACGATTCGTTCACCATTACGAAGAATAGTTAAAACATATGAGAGAAATTGAAAATCAACATGATTATAGTTCTCATGGGATGCCCATATTGTAGATTTCGAATAATGGGATATTGATGCATGCTGCTTCGGTATATACTTGTGCTATTTTTAGAAGGTTTAATGAAGAATTTCTTCAAATTATCTCCGAAAGAATTTCAGATATTACTTTCGATGGGTTGATTTATGAATAATACTCTTAAGTGTGATGGGATTCAAGGTGAACATGTTGTTAGATTTAACCTCACTAACTTTTTCGTCTCTCGTGAATGCAAATTATTTGAATCGAAAATATGGTTATGTCGTCATGCTTTGCACATTTTGAATGGAATTGTATCAGTTTCAGCCATTCTATCTTCCTATATATTGAAAAGATGGACTAAAGGTGCGAAGTAAGGGTATATGAATGATGAATCTCATGAAATATCACTTGGTCCATCCACATTTAATCGGTTTTCCGCTTTAATGCAAAGTGTTTTTGAAGTGATGAGTTTGAGAGCCCAAAATGAAAATACTATGAGAATAACAAAGAAAAACTTGAAGGCAATAGTAGCTGAAATTTCATTATACAACTCAAGTGTGACTGTGACAAATGATGCTAGTAATGATGATAACAATGAGGTTTCGTTGAGTGAAATGCCGATATTGGTCCCCATTTGAAGGAAATGAAAGGAAACGAGTTATGGAATGCTCAAAAGCTCAAGTAAGAAAAAGAAGAAAAAATCTAAGAAACAAACACCCCCGATGCCAATAAAAAATTGAGATTAGCGGAGTGACATAAAATCAGTTTATTTTTATACTCATGTTACATGATTTGAATTAATATATTTTTTATTTTGTAATGTAGAGCTAGCAGTCCAAGCAATGCTTGATGAGACTTATATGCCAAATTATTCAATAAATTCAAATCAGATTAAAAATGTCTTTTGTCCTAACAACATTAGTGGTTCTGTAGTTAGTGTAAATTTCCATAATCATGTGTGTCATTTTGAGTTCAACATTTTATATTTATATTATACTAATTAGTTCATTTTTTTTATATAGATGCAACCACAATACGTCATGCCACTAGGAATTATAAATGGTTTTTCACCATTCACTGGTGAGGTATTTAAAAGTTTGGGTTACTATTATAATTGGCTGAAATATGTTGCACATTCTAATGTTTATAATTAGTGGTTTATCGTTTATAGATATTGGAGTAGTAAAATAGATTTCTTGGAAGCATTTTGTTACATTTTAGTAATAATGTTTTCTTATATAGATGTAACCATCATATATTATGCGGTCTTGCGAATATGGACGGATTTTTCCCATTCACAAGTCAGGTATTTAGAAATCTGCATTATTATATAATGTTTGGCTAAAATTTGTTATAAATTATAATGTTTATTTTTAGTGGTTTATTGTTTATAAATGTTGAAGTAGCATAATAGATCCCATGGAAGCATTTTATTATTTTATTTTACTAATGAAATTGTTTTTTTCATATACGATGTAAACATCCATACTTCATGCCATAAGGAATTATAAATGGATTTTGTTTTTTTTTTCATATAGATGAGATTGTTTTTTTTTTTTCACAAACATCATATCATGGTTATAAATGGATTTTCCCATTCATTATGAAAATCATTTTAAATCCTAAAATATTGTAATGCTTATTGATAATGGTTTCTTGGTGATACATGTTGGAGTACCATAATAGATCCCCTAAAACCAATTTGAGTTAGGTACAAGTTGGCTTACTTCTTTTGACATGAGATTATTTGAGATATTATTTATGTAGTCACATTATTTAGCAAATTATGCCTTTTTTGAATGTATTTTTTATACCTTTGTACATGAGTCATCAAATTCATTTCAACATCTTGAGATGAATGAATTGAACAATTCTTAAGGCATAAACAAAGTATAGTTGCAGCATAATGCGTTGGGAGGTGAAGGATAGATAAGTAAAGTTTTAAAAAATACAGCCTTGACAATTCTTTTGTCTTATCGGCTAGCGGCTTTCAAGTAAGAGCTTTATGATTTATGTTAATTGTTGTCGTAGATTTGTCAAAATGTTGATTTTTCAAGTGGCTTTTAGAGAAGGGTTAGTTATTTGCTTTATGCTAAAAAGTGAAAATAGTGCTATGGTTTATATTTTCACTTATTCTTAATATATCAAAAGGAGATTATTACTGAACATGAGTTCCTAAAAGATTATCAATCGTAACAAACTCTCACATGTTCTTTAACAAACTTATTTTTTCTTATGATACTATTTAACTTAACGTGATATCTTGTGCTGCCAATATATAGCTCCTGTGGATCTGGATGCCGTATTAAGTACCATTCCCAACAATGTTGATGTTGCAGCAACATGGTAAGCAAAGAAAAAAAAAACAAGCCTTGCTAATTTGGACAAGCAAATCAAGAGTAGAGTAAATTCATTTCCTATGATGTAGATTTTGAGAGCGAGAAAATGCATACTCAAAACATATCTATTATCATGCAGTTGAATTATCTTCATTTTTTGTTTCTAGGAATTAATATAGTTGAAAAAGGTGAAAGAACCAATCCATCTTTACTGTGAAATATGTTCATAATTGGAACAAAGTTTGATTATATGATGTTTCAGTTAAATTTCTTTTAATGTCTTATTTTTCTTGCAATGTTGATTTAGTGATGTACTGTTACTTATTTTCTTTGTAACATATAGTGTCCTTGATGAATAATCGGGTGAGATAATGTTGACATTCATGGTTAGAAGAATTGGAAGCGATCTTTTTGAGGAATCTGTCATAGACTACTTAGCTTAGCTACACGGGTTTCTCATCAAGTCAATTAGATGTCATCCCACATGCACACATCCACAAACTAGACATTTCTATTTCCCAAGTTATGTCACTTATAAAATACAATAGTGGTATGTCAATGATTTGTATTGTGTTAAACACACTTAACCAGGCTTCATTCGTCTTTCTTGAAATGAACTAAGCTTTTCAATGTACGCATCTTTGTGCTTACAGGTTGCTCCCTATAAGAAAGTGATGAAAGTAATTTTTGTCAATTCAATTCCAAAATCAACTACTAGAAAGATTATTTGAAGAGAACTCAAGAAGTTGTTGACTTCTAGACTGCGAGGGCTATACTTTTATGGGAATTCTTTTGTCTTTTGTGCTCCAACAAGCACCACAAGGTCTATAAGAACTACCAAGCTGTAAAGTGCTATAATTGTGAGTCGTGCAAGTAAATGTCATTGCTTTAACATACAATGCCCTCCATGCATGCTATTTGAAAGACTTGATTCTTATGCTTGCAAGTTTGATGTATATTGTGATTGCATAAGTGATATGCAAAATTTTTTATGGCAATTAATGATGAATTAAACTTGCGTGAGCTTCACTTCTACGTCAGATCCATTACCTTTCTTGAGGTAGTTGTCTTAGAGTTGTGGACTAAGGATACTCGAATTGCTACCTTGAAGGCGCAACACTCTTTGTCCGCACCTACAAGCACAATGCTTGCAACTCGTAGTTCTTTATTCTCACGTAGACAGAACTATTGTGCGATTATCATCAATCTGGTCATCTTGCATCCAATTGCTAGCAACAACAACCCAAGCAACCTATAGGGACAAACAACAATTTCAGTACAAAGATACACTCGAACCTGCACGTAAGTCTATTCTTGTTATCATTGTCTATTCCTTTCTTTGAGAATTTGGTACTCTCTCTCCTAGCACTTTTGCTATGTCAATCTCTTCGAAACTCCTGATTCATAGTTCTTTGATTCTACCTACTTTAATCACATGACTTCCAATTCCACTTTATTTAAGTCAAAATCATTTGCTTCACTAATACCTACTATTCGTACAACTAATAACTCATAAATGATAGTCATATGGGGAACATTTCAACATTCGAAATGTCTTTACTCGACACCTTTTTAGTTCTTAGACTCTCTTTAAACTTGATATTTATGGGACAATTATGTGAACTTGTTTTTGGCATTCATTCTCTTTAAATGGTTGTTGTGTTCAAGATCCATAGATGGGACAAGGAATTTGGACAGGCTGTAAAGTGGGGTGTCTATTTGAGCTCGCTTCCTTATAGCTTCCAAACTCTTTTGCTAGTTGTGCTATCATAATTTCATTTGAAACTTGGCATTCTCGCTCGGGTTATGCTTCTTTCTCTAGATTAGGTTCTTTGATTTCTTGGGGTCATCTAGATTCTATTGACAATAAACATTTTAATTGCTTATCTTGTAAGTTGGGAAAACATCATGCTTAACCATTTAATTTTAGTGACTCTATTTGTTATGCTCCCTTTAAACTTATTTACTTTGATGTATGAGGGTCATCCCCTACTCTGACTATGGAAGGATTTAGTTATTTGCAATTTTTGTTGATGATTGTTTTCATTATACATGGCTTTATTTCATGAAGAATCACTTTAATACCATGATAAGAATCAAGCTGAAAATGAAGTTGTGAAAATTCTGTATCTGTTGATGAATTATACAATAACCTATTTATAGGCTTTACAAGACAGCTATCTATAGTAACATAATATTGCAATGGAAATTACAATCAATCAAGCTAATGAGATTATAATATGAGAGATACATAGAATCACTAATATATTTCTCATACATAAATTGATATTGTAACTTAATTGTGTTTGCTTGAGAGCATAGTCGACTAAATATAACATAGCAATAATCCTTTTGCAACATTTGCAAATACTAGTATTGAAACCGTACAGGTACATAAGTGTCGCATCATCCTATGTAATGTTTTGTATCAACACGAGTATGTGAGACTTTAAAAGGTGAACTTGTACAATAGCAACATATACGTACATTTAAGTACAATCATATTGAAGATGGCCGAGACAACTTCAATTTTGTGCAAGTATTTCCTCCCCCAACCCCCCCCCCCCCCCCTTTTCCCTTCCGAATAACTCAACCTCGCACGTGCCAGTTCAGACCTGTCGAGGGTCAACTTCCACAACTTTTCTCCTCGTGGGCCTTGTCCCAAAGAGAAAATTTATACAAACATACAAAGATATTATATCTCTACTTATAATTGTTTATATGTGATAAATATGTAGATTTGCGATGTCATTATGCTCCTAATTCTCCTTCATAATCTCTTCTAACTTACCAAACCTTCTATCCAGAAACTCTTAACTTCTGGTTCATCAACACACGCATGTCTGGTGGGTACAAAGGATGAGAATAGGGTAGCTTGGGAGATAATGGGGTCCACACCCAAGGCTTGCGAAACATCTCCAGATGCATAACTTATTTGTCCACTGAATCTTCTAATTTCTTCCTTAAATCTATGTTTTGCCTCATGAGATCACCCAACACAGTGAGGTTGTAGGACAACACAGTCCACTCATTGAAAAAGCCCAATGAATTGTTCATGTCAGCAACCTCCCGTTTTGCTCCAATTGAGGGCACGTGCCAATTTTCTCCTTGAGGTTCTCTAGTTGTTGCTTGCTCATAATTGATCTTTTACCTGGCAAAGTACAAGAAGAGAGGATCATAATCTTTATGTGAAGCGATAGTCAGATGGTGAATCACAATGCACTGTAAAGATTTCAGAAATGCGTACCCTTTTGTCGCTTTTTCTTTCGCTCTGGTGGCTGTCATACCCAGATCATCAATACAACGCATTCTTATAAATGAGATGAATAATTATCACATGATCAAGATTTAGGTGGACATATTAATTGATCACTTGGATGAATCATATGAACTAGGGTCAGCAATTTAGTATGGCCATATGATATAGACGCATCGATCTATCCCTGTCTTAAGATTTAAATGGTTTGGCGTCTTTCATTGTCTTTAATGTATATCTGTTTCGACCCAAAAAAAAAAGTCTCTGACATTTAGCATATGTAGCTATATCTTTGAGAGATGTGAATTTACAGGCTTGAAAAGAACACTGCATCGTCATCTTAAAAAGGCCGAAGAACCAGAAGAAGCCCATGATCAACGTAGCCCGACCCATCACATCAGTACATGACGTTTTGATTTTGTTTCAAATTCAGCTGGCGACTAATTTGTCAATATGGCATCCCCGCAGTACAATTATAATTTTTCATTGTAAAACGATTTACCACAAACTGAATATAAAAATGATTAAAGAATGAACAAATAGAAATAAGAGAAGGAATTACGAATATAAAATAAAATAAA
The DNA here is from genome assembly GCA_017140255.1 of Eucalyptus paniculata subsp. matutina. Lineage (NCBI taxonomy): Eukaryota > Viridiplantae > Streptophyta > Magnoliopsida > Myrtales > Myrtaceae > Eucalyptus > Eucalyptus paniculata. Next base: position 57,284,027 of record CM029437.1, on the reverse strand, counting down.
ATAAAATAAAATAAAATAAAAACAAATCTAAATGGTGTATTTGTTTTATGAAAAAGATTTTCATGAGACCGTTTTTCAATTTTTTTAATGTTTGGTACGTTGAAAGTGACTAATTAATTGAGAAGGCTATTTGATTAAGGAACACAATCATACTTAGAATTAAGAAAAATTGATTACTTCATACTAAAAAGAATCAGTTTCCCAAACTCCCTTTCCACGTGCACGCTCACATAGATCTTCAATCTACGTGCCATCTCTCTCTATTGGTCTTCGCTACTCTTCGGTATCTTATGTGAGGATGCTTATTGTGGTATCGCCCTTTGATTACTTTTTCAAACGGAAAACCATTCCCATGTGAAGTTTTATGAACATTGAGAGATTAAGTTCGTTAATTATTTACATTTTCTATTATTTGGCATCATTTTTAAGGTTATTTTATTTTGATAAGGAAAAAACATATAATTTGTACTTATATGTTAGTAATATCTTAGATAAGCATTTCAATCATCTTAATAACTTATATCAGCAATAAAAGACAATTGTAATGGAGCAAATAGTTTTTAAAAGTAAAATCTGGATATCAAAAACTTTTTGTCTCATTTTCAATTACACATCAAACAACCGCAAAACCAAACATTTTTCTTAAAAGTGATTTTTACTAAAAACATTTTTATCAAGAAAATTTTTACGAAACAAACACACCCGAGCAACTTTTCCCTGGAAAGTTGTCTTGGCCTGTTTGATTAATTTTCTTAGAAAGCAGAAATTGACAATCTACATTCATGTCTAGATTCAAAATATTATATTAATTTCAACACATTACGAGGAAATTGTATATGTGTATATATATGCGTCAATATTTGCCTATTGTAAAAGTTGTGGGTGTTCCGAATTAAGGAAAATAAAAAAAAGAAAATCAAAGTGCGGCCATCGCAAAATCCAACTTCTTGTGGTACAAAAAGTATCTTAGCATCGTAATTTCTCAATAATCAGTCAATTGACTAAACCTCTTACTTGAATGAACCCTTCGTCATATATAGGCATTTCCCTTAGTGGGTAGTTCGGTTGAGGTGGACAAGCGATGACTCTGGGTGACGATCGGGCAATACGCATGAACAAATATCCATTACTAAAGACACTTGGCATCCCGAAAATTTGGAGTGTTCTATAATAGTTTTACAATTTAAAGTGATAAAACCGATAAGAGGACCAACATACGCACGACTTTCTAGTTAGTGATAGTACCACCGTGGTTGCCGAATCAGATAAAGGTTAAGAGATGTTTAATCTTATATTTAATATCGTCGGGTTGCACAACTTCTCAACGGCATGGTCTTGTCAAGTTGGTCCTGTCACTTTTTCAGGGGAGTTTTCTGATCTTACAGTTCTTTTCATATGATTAATAACTTTCCATGACAAATATATATATGTAGTCAATAGTCAAAAATTTCTCTATGGAAATAGTAAGGGTCCATTTGGCAATGTTTCAATTTCTTCGTTTTTTTATTTTTTTTCGTTCTTCAAATAAAAAAATAATAAAAATCCGTTTGATAATGTTAATTAATTTTTCTATTTCTTGTAATAGAAAAGTGGCAAGAGAATGAATTTATAAACGGAATAAAAAGTACAAAAAAGTAACTTATTGTTTTTGAGAAAACTTTTTTAGAAATAAGTTATTTTTTTGTTCTTTTCTTCTTCCTTGTTACCCACCACCCCCACCGGCCGTTGTCACCACTACCGACGAGGTGGTTGGCGGTGGTGGCGATAAGTAAGGAAGAATAAGAAAAGAAAAGAAAATCTTAAAAATTATTAAAAAATATTTAAAAATTAAAAGAAATGCTACATTAACATGAAAATTGTGGATCATACTAAACACATTCATATATATATATATATTTTAATTATGAGATTAGAAATTTTGTATAGTAAACTAAACGCGTTTTTTTACTCAAAAATTGTTTCAGGGAATAAAAATAAAAAAGATTATTTCTGAAAAGAAACTGTTTCTCGGATTAGAAGCTTTACCAAACGGATTCTAAACCCTAATACTTATCGGTCATTAGTAATTTCTTCTTTGTGATTAGTAACTTTTTACATTGAAAAAAAAATGAGAATTGATGAAGAAACACCTTGAGCCTTCGGATTTATTAGCATACACGAATGATGAACCAATTCAACCACATGGTTGAGTAGTACATGGCCACGTGAATCACATTAATTCACTTTAGTGATGCGTAGGTCATCCATATCCATGTGAATTGATTGAGCAGTTTCAATAAATTCCTGACACGTTCAATAGATTCAATTATTGACGTTTGACAACCACCATGTTAAAAGGTGAAGTTCTACTCATGATTACTATTATGATATGAACAGGTTGACTTGATAACGAGCATATCGATTGGATTAGTTCCAAGGGAAAATGATATAAGTGATTTATGAATTTTAATTCAATATATAATGTTATTCTCGAATTTTTAATTTGTTTAATGTAGTCTATAAACTCCTACTAAATGCTCAATATAGTCCTTTTGTTTACTCAAATGACTAAACATCATTATTTGATGATGTGTTATTATATATTATGTTGGATCTTTAAGAATGATCAGTCAACATGTTGTTCTTTTTATCCATCTACTTTAAGAAAGGAAAAAAAGGCATTAACATGTCCATCGTTATTTGATGAAGTGGATTATTCTATCCTGATTTGAAATGAATATCTAACTTAGATAATTCACATGCTACTTTACTCTATTGCTACCATTCAAACTTAATGGATTAAGAGTTATGTCGGCAAATTTTGTTAGCTTGAATTAAGAGAAGGGCAGCATTGAACATTTTTCATATGATCTAGGAATTAGATTGAATATTTACTAACGATTTAAGAATCACATTGAATAGTTAAAAATCCAAGAATAACATTATACATTGGACTGAAGTTTAAGAATAATTTGTGTCATTTTTCTTAATAAGACAACAAAGTATGTAGATAGTCCATTTTTATAACGATTTTCTCTCTAGCTAGGAGTGTGAACATATTTATGTGCATAACAAAGTCGTTATCTCTCTCCCATATGAAAAAACCCCATCAATATTTATGGATTCAGTACTTCATTTATTTTCTTAGTTCTTTTGCTGAATGACTCAATGTGTTGTATGTTTCGGATGGACCAGATCCAGAATTTCACTTATATAAGGAACTGAAACTGGAAGAGCCATGCATGAAATTGTTTAACAAACACTTGTGAAGGCCAGCTCTGTAATATTCTCTATCTCTTGCGCGCGCGCAGAGACACACGACAGTTAGTCTCCTCTATAGTTTGATTGTAGGTTCTATTGCCATTTGAAGTTCATAACATTTTGCGTCTCTTTTCTTCATCTCTTTCATGCAGATCAAACCTTGGTCAACGAACTAATTTCACTGAAAGACGCGACAAGCATTAAAAAGCGGTGAAGAGAAGGAGCAATACGGAGAGATATCTAGCCAACATAAAGTCAAAAGTCGGCGTGTGTCCGCAGTCGGAGGAGAGCAACAGAATGCTGCACACGAACAGTCCTCTAGGCGGTTGGAGAGATGGATGATCCTGAGTAATAACCACAATGTCTCGGGATACATGTTAGCGAATGAAAACGAGCATCTGAAGAAGAAGATCGAGGGAATCGAGAATGAGCTTAGGATGATTAATATCCCTCATGGAATGTACCTGGGTTGGCTTGGTGAGCTCGGGAATTTGCCTTATTGGCCACAGTGTCCAAGCACCATGCAGACCAGATCAGTGGAGTTCAAAGAGCAATACTCAGCGAGGTATTCTTGTGGTTCTGTTTCTTGTTATGATGGTTTTATTAATTATGGTGATGGGCCTAAGTTGGCCCGTCCGCCCATGTTGGGCCTAAAAGCCCAGCCCACAATATTAGGGCTCATGGATGGAGAGATATGATGAAGGGGTACGTTTCCTTTTGGAGGGGACGTATATAAAGGGAAATAAAGAGGGAGGAACACACCTTTTTGGCATAAGATACGTTCCTCCTCCCTCTCTCCCTAAAAAACGTTCCAAAAAAAAGAACAGTGCGCAAGAGGCGACACCCATCTTCCCTTCAAGGTGAATTGACATCATCGAATCGAACGGGATCAGTTTCTGTTCCTCATATCGGCGTCGGTGTTTAATCTATGGCTAACAAGGTACGTTCAATTCTGTTATGTGCCTTAGGATCGGTGATGCATGTGTTTTTCTCGGGCTCGTCTTCCGCACAAGTTTAGGGGTTCGATTTAGTATCGAATTCGGTTTTTGGGAATCCGATAATCCCAACATGTTCATTCATAATCTGCTAGTTCAACGGTTAAACCTGAGCGGCTCGTACCGTCAAAAGCTTTTTCCATAGATTTTCTCTCTTGCCAGCACTGTATTTTTAAGGGCAAAATACATGACCTGTGAACAGTTGAATTGTGGATTAGAGGAAACAAGATCAAGCAGAACACTCTTCAACACTGCTGAGGGATGAGAATCGAGGACAAGATTCAAAAGCTTAATACATAATACTGTCACAAACACACGGCGCATGGTTACGTTCATTTGACGAAATGTAAATAGAGACATGATGGAAGTGCTAATCAACCATCATTGGCTCTCGATATTCTCTTTTCCTGCATCGACAGGCTCACCCAGAAATTCCTTTATTTCGGCCCTCATTGCACTGTCGATGATATCTTTCTTCGGCTTATGCATTTCCATTTCTGTCATCAACATCTCGCGAGCCAAATCCGACATGTCGTGGGTTGCTTCTAGTATTCCCCGCTCAAATTTTTCCCTCAGCTCTTGCTCCGATCTCCACTCCTTTCTTTTCAGCTTCTTTTGGACTACGATCCTTGAAGTGCCCGCTACGGTTGTCCAACTTGGGCTTTGGAGCTTAAGATACATGTCGGCTAGGCCCTTCGCCTTATTCTTGGAGATGAATTCTTCGTCAACTGCGTCAGGGCTTAATTCCACGCATCCTGGCGGATTCGGTATCCCGATCCCGTCCGCGACTTGGACCAAATGGTAGCTTGGCCGGACTATATCCTTATTCCATTCGGGCGGTGTGCTATGGATCAAAAGCATGAGATCTTTGCGAGGATTGAGAGATCTCTCCTTATCAAGAGATTGGTAAATTATCGAAGGAAATTCCTTAAGTCTCTCTCCTGCTTCGATTTCCATGATCCTGACCATTCCTCCTTCGAACAATTCCGCCGCCACCTCTCTCGGTGTCGACTTCAGGACCCAGTAAAAATTTTCGCTTCCTTCTCTGATTATGTTTATGTTGTGCTTGGTGGTTCCTGGTGGGTTCTGGTTCTTCTGGAGCTCTAGATAGTGCGACCGCCACCTGTAGAATGACGTCGGCGGCCTTCTCTGGATATCCTTCTGTATTTCCTTCGGAAGAAAGTGCTGCATATTGAACACGACAGCTCTCCGCCGCTTCTCTGTGAGGATCTGATAAGGCTTCAGCTCCGGCGACTTGTATGGCCTCGTCTCTGAGTTCTCTCCGGGTTTTCTTTCGCTTATGGCATTGCTATCGATCTTCCATCCTAGGCCATCTGCGAGATCCTCGAGCGTGTCTTGCACCCGTTTGACCCGAGCGGTGAAACTAGGATCATCTTGGGGACAGCGGAACACGTCCGATAGCACTATTTGGTTCAGATGTTCGACCATTTTCTTGACGTGATAGAGGACGGCGTTTTGATCGTCGGGCGGGTTTTGAGAGTTTAGCACCAAGATTACTTCCTCGGCCGCTCGGCAAAGTTCCTTCTTGCCGCGCGATTGGATTGCATTGATGAGATTGTTCGCAATGGAATCTCCGTTTGCTAATTCCCTCAGGTATTGGAGCTTCTTTTCATGGCTCAGATTCTCCATACTGTTTATTTTCTCCGCCGAGTGCTGCTTAGTTTTGATATTCGATGCCATTTTTACCCTGCAATGTTCTAAATCACTAAATTAATGCAAACGAGGATTGATTGATCGCTTCAGTTTTATTTTATTTTATTGGTGCTTGATGATCTTTCTATTTAATCTATATCCAAACTTTTGCCTTTACATATATAATATTCATTCAAGGTGCAACACTCTTATTAGTTCTAACTTTAGTTATGATAAAAATAATCTCCATTTTTCTTTCTTAAAACACCCAACATTGACATTTTCTCAATCCTACCATGCTCATCAGGCCAAAAATTTGCATAACCTTTCCAATTCGTTGGCTCTTCATTAGCCCTATTTTATCTTTTCTTTTATGGCTCTAGTTGTTTATGGAAATCCATCCTGAGAAAATTTAGAAAAGTAAATCTGGTAGCCAAAATTAAGAGTGAACAATCAGGCCAGTTCAATCTAAGAACTGAATGAGACGGACCTTACTTGATAGGTTCTAGGCTGGTTTTGGGAAGAATGTGTCTGATTCTTTGTTTCGAAACCCTGAAAATGGCGTTTAAATTGTTTGGTTCCCAATCCCTATGTAGAACTACCAATTCGACCCTAAAACCGGCTAAGGGTCAGGTCAGCTTAGAACCAGTCTCATGGATCTTATTAAAAAGAATAGTAACATGCAACTCGGGAGAATGGAAACCATAACTTCCAGTTTGAAGTAGAAGAACAAGGTTACTCAAGTTAAAAGATTTTACTAATCATGTTCAACAACCAAGTATAACCAGTCCTATTCCCAATTCAAAACCGGGACTTATAGGGTAGATTCTATGTTCCTATCTTACAACCAACAGATTCTGAAGCCGATTACTCTCAACAAGAATCTCATTACAACCAGCACTATCATGCAGCCATAAAGTGTCCATCATTATTTGCAAATCATCGGATCTCAATCGCAACTGAATTCAGGGATGACGAGCAGGACGAGAACCAACCTTCTTCGTTCGAGAGCCGCGACGAGTTCACGTTGATGTATCGGCACGATGAGCGAAACCTCAGGAGCGTAAGCGCAGCGAGTCGAAAAGGAACAGAAACCTAACGAGAAAAGAAGAGCAAAATGCGACGATGCTTGCGAAGGAGGAGAAGCTGTTTGACTAGAGAGAGGCGGGTGGTGCGCCTTTCTTCTCCACCATCACCTTCTATTAAATAGCAAAAGACGGTCTATGCTTTTTTTCTTTCATGATTACGGGATGTGAAGAGGAATTACGCACGCGGTGTTTTATTTAGTCCACGATTATGGCAAGTAAAAAAAAAAACAATTGAATTGAACACGAAAAGCTAAAAGGGAAATAACAAAAGAAAAATCTAGGACGAGTCCTAGAAAAGTCTGGATTTCTTTCGCTGACAAGCTCCTTTTGGCTGGGGTAGTCTCTTCTTTTTGCCCGTTTGGTCCTCCCCACACGTGTCTTTCCCATGTCGTCAGTTTCTTAAATTACAAAGATAATGCGATCTGACCTTTCTCAGTTCCTTCGCGACGTTCTTCGCGTCGTGGCCGGTGGTACCTTAATACTAATAATCTTTGAACTTATGTTCAATATTTAATACGATTCATAAACTCTTTGACATTCTTATATAAATATAGGGATTATATATTAAATATTTATCAATAGTTAAAGAACCATGTTGGACAAGATTGCATATTGGACCATAATTAGGGACTCTATTAGACGAATTGAATATTCAGAAATAATATCATATATCGGATCGAAATTCACAGTCCATTAATGCTGTAATCCCTTTCATTACTCAGATTTTTATGTACTCTTGTAATAATCTGATCTCTACATGGTCCAAGTATTTCTCTATGTACGCTTCATAATTATTCCATGAGATTTTATGGATGCATCGTTCGCCAAATTTTGCATGCAATGCTCGGAGCAGTCTCATGAACTTGTTCTCAACATAATCTGATCGTAGATACATGTGCCGTCAGCTTTATATCTTCGGACTTCTGCAGAAGTCTTTGTAGGCCGAGAAGATTGTCCGAGCAACACCTCCGCATTCGCATAGGCGAAAACCCGACGATGTCGCATTATCGCGAATCATGCAAGCACGAACGGCCTCACACTGTCTTTCTACATCTTCTACACTAGCGCGACACAGAGCAATATGTTCGTAACCGCATCATCCCCAATCGTTCTTTCAAATGCGTGCTGTATGAGCTCAGGAGGATAAAAGAGAGCGTGGCCCTTCTCTCGTCAAAGATCCATTTGCTTTGCTAAGAACATAACCCTTTCTACACTTTACACCATCCCGAGCTAAGTGCCGAGTTCTCCACTCCCACGTGGATCACGACATTGAGGAGGCATGCCTTTTCCTGGTAGCATTTAAAAAATGGATTAGACAAAAAAGGCACCGCCCGTTCCATTGGAGCGTAGCACATAATCACCCTCGCTCCTAAAGTGTGCATTGGTCGAATTTTCTTTCTCAATTTTTTGCGCTTATCTTACATCCGCCTTGAAATTCAGATATTCGTATTGGGTCGATTTCCCTTTTTCATCTTTTTTTTTTCTTTTTTTGTTGCATATGTCTTTAGTCGTGTAGCAAGGTGGGAAACCTGAAAACCAACAAAATTGGAAAGACAATTCACATCGATGGTCCAATGAGTTTTTGGCAAATTGTGGGGACCAACTCCTTCCTCATGCGCTACCAAACAAAAGATTGCTGAGCTTTGATGGGTCCAAGTGATTTTTCCCCCGCCACACCCCTCTAAGGGCAGCTCAGATCTGGGGTCTTCTCCACGACTTTTCCTCTGTACCCTTTCCCGTTTTCACACCATCTATTTTAGGCATTGAAGTTCCCCTTCTCCAGAAACCATTATATCCCCTTCTATCGGACACATGCCCGTCTGCTCATCGTGTGACTGCAGGACCCCTCGAAGCAACACCTTTCGTGTTTGGAAAATTAACTCAAAGTGGACCTTTATTTCAAATGAAAATCTAAAATATCGAGTCAGTCTTAAATAAAGACCTTGGCTAATCAACTTTTTTCAATGACTGGAATAGGATAATTTTGTCCAAAGTAAAAGAGCAAAAGAAAAAAAAAGAAATTCATACAGGAGGAATCATCCATGGCTACTCACCTCCACCTCCACGCCTCTTCACTTCCCACTGGAATATGCCCACATCCGGGCAGCACTTTCTTTTACCTTCATTTTTGTGCCAGTGTCATGAAGGAAAAAAAAATGTTTGGTTAGTTGTATTACATAAAATGACTCGCATTCACATTAATAGCTTTTGACTTAAATTGGTTTGATGTAGTCAATTCGAAATTTATGGTTATATTGATTTAATTGAAAAATGTATGATTATATTAATATTAATGTATTAAATTTAATAATTTAATAATTTTCTTTTTTTTTTAATTGACTAGCTCCCTCGTAACGAGGGCATTTTGAGAAAATGGCAAAAATCATGAGGGGAAATCTATCACGTGTCCCGAAGCATTTTGTGTTTTGTATGCTTTTGTCTGTTTCCTAATACTGAGAGTACTGCGAAAAAAATGGCTAAAATCATGATTAGATATCCATCCCGCGTCTTAAAATAAGAGAGGTGAAATCTTGCTAACTTTGGCTAGGATGAGCACACGTTGCATCACCCGGCGATGTGATCACTCCGACTTTGAAAAGTATAAATTAGGGTTTAATCGGCTGGTAAAGTGGCAAAGCTATAATTAATTATAAAAATTAGAACACGACGAGAACATTCAAGAGGACGGTGGCTTTACATTAATTATTGACAAAGCGACGAATCACCTTTGTCAGGGGAATCACCTTTGTCAGGGAACTGGTAGAGCGTGAATGCCTAGGTAGGGCTATCATATGGATGTTGGATAGGTATTGTCTTTGTTGTAATTATGATAGATTAACTGTCAATAAAAATGAGCAAAACGAGAAATGCATCTTCAATTTGTGAATATCTTCAATTTATATATCTCTCGAATTCATGAATATCTTCAATGCACGTACTTGTTAAGTTCATGTATCGTTTTAAAACATCTCATCTTAGATTTTTCTCTTAATATGCTAGTTTCGAGAAGTATTTAATAGGGTCTTATTTATATAATCTTAATTCAAATGGGTTTGGGGTGTTGTATATTGAAAGGCATAATTCGTGAAGCTATTTAGTGTCATTGACATGATGCAATCGTTTTAAGGAAATTCGATCAATTATATCTCGCCTCTTGTTTAATTTTGTTCCGATTTTATCATAATTTTGCTAATCTATATTTGATTTGCATTGGTGTACTTTTTGCTTTTTGAGAAAATTCATTCAATATATTTACTTATAGACTTGGTCATTATTAATCTTATTATCGCTTTCTCAGAGTTATTAGTTTTTAAGGTTATGTATTTTTCCTCGAATTTGTTATTTCCAACAGTCTTTTCATCTATTGTGCTAGATTAAAAAAAAAATGTGACTGTTAAGCTTTCGTTTGTTTTGCGAAAAAATGTATAATTTAAAAAATATTTTCCTAAAAATAATTAATTGTATCATGTGAAGTAATTAATCAATAAAACAATTATCATTATCAACAATCACATGTCTTAACATTTTAGTGGATGATGAAAATGTTTTTTATTTGTTCATTTATAAGTAATACAAACAATCATTTTATGAAAATATTTTTCAATTCATTCATTTTTTGCGAAATAAACAAGGTATAAGAGGTAAGAATTTGTGGAATGAGATTATATAATATCTATGCATTCACAATGATGCATTCTCGATGAAGAGTAAGTGAGGCTTTATAAGATGAGTATTTAAGGTAACATGATATTACAATATCAATCATAATCAATCATGATCAATCAATGATTTACACAATTATGAGAGGAGATATATACACAATCAAAGAAAATATGGAGGATCTACTTATTACCTCTAACAGACTCAAGGGATGTAGAATTTAATTTCTTATTATCTTTAACATCTCATCAAATTCAAGGCAACATATAAGAAGTCAACTAGAGTTTAGATAAAGATTAAAAAAAAAAAAAACAAGCGTGTATGTTCCTCAGTGAAGATACTAAGAGTATGATTAAGTGGTAAAAGTAGAGACAAGGCAAATAGTGCCACGAAGCACGTGATATTTTATAAAATGATAGGTTATTTCAATACGCTTCTCAGATTGTCCCAATAAATGACTCTCCAACCACCACTATGATAGCTCTCATTTCTTCTAATAATCATCGCAACCATAGTGTTTTCGATGTTGTATTAGGAAAAGAATGGTATTTTATTGCTTCACTAGATCGGGTGATGGCGGTTTGTTTCTTACAACATGATGAGATAAGTGAGTCACTTAAAAAAAATAAAATGCAGCAGCCTGATTTAAAGAGATTTAAATTTGATATTATGAGCTGATCTTTTGATTATAGCGTTTCATGCAGAGATGTTAAATCTAACTTATGATCGTTTTTGACGATTCCTGTAATTTGGGATTCTTTTTTTTCCTGCCTTTTATCGTCTCTTCATTTTTCTGTTAGAGAATTATCAATTTTCCTAGTTATCTCCAACATTTCTCACCCTTTTTTAACGTAATTATACAAGACGTATGTACTTAATTTTTGAAAATATATATGACAATACAATTTTTATCCTCATATAAAACTAGCGTATTACATATGATTATGTAAGAAGGAAATATCATTTTACACGACAATGGGATCTCGGCTTAAAATAAGGAAACATGATTCCATGCTACTCGTGTTGAGTCAAAATTGTGCGAGCTCGCTTAAGATTAGTAGAGGACTTGTTCTTGGTTTCAATTCGTGCAACCCTAAACTGAGTGGTGCTACATGTTGAATTACATATACTAGCTATAAGATGTCAATCACATATAAATTACAATATAAGATGAATGCTCTGTTTATTTCACAGAAAATGAATAATTTGGAAAATATATTTCTAATGATAATCACTTATATTGCTTGAAATAGTTAGTTAATGAAAAATATTTTCATTATCGACAACGATTTATATCTAAACATTTTTATGAATGATGAAAATACTTTTTCGTTAATTCGTTTTTGTAAGTAATACAAGTGATCACTTTTTGAAAAATATTTTCCAAATCATTCAATTTCCTTGGAATAAACGCATCTAAAGTGTACCATTAGTTTCAAACTTGCATGTATTTATGCTAATCTCCTACAATTAAAATTGTAAAGCCGTTTCTATACTGTTCTTCTCCCAAAACGCTCGGATTAATTTAATTACTAGTAATCATAGTTCTCTTTCTTCTTTTTCGAGCACCTTCTTGCCCAGATTATCCTTTTCGAACAGGTTTACTCAAATTTTGATCATATTATTACTATTATTATATTTTCTTGGGCCACACCAAAATTCTTATTATCATTGTCATCATATTATTATATTGGTAACATGCCATTAACTTCTGCAACGTAGCAGATCAGAAATCTGCCAAAAAAGGAAAAGGCGAGTCACTTTTTGGTGTGGAAGGGCAAGGCCATCTTTTTCCCCCACAAGAGCACAATCCAAAAAAGGGATGACATTGCCAGGTGCTCCTGGTCCATGGATGGGGAAGAAGATAAGAAAACCATTGGTGGTGCAGTACTTACCTAACATCTGATGCGTCATAATCAGATCGATGCAAAGCGAATCCAATTCATGGACTTGATTCAGACAAGTGTTCAGACTAGTGTTCGTGTACCATTGCATGCGTGAAAAGGCCTCAGGGTCACGATCCTCAATGAATAACAGATGCAGACAACAGGCGGTCGGTGAAGCCGTCCCCAAAATCTAAATGGCCCATCCCTTAGAAGCTTTGTGCTTCTCGACGTCGTGATCCTCAAGGAGCAACCGAGTTTAACCCGATTGAGACTTGCGCCTCATGAGAGTTTTTCTATGGTCTCGTGGTTTAATTATGCAGACATCTATCTGAGGGTGTAGATTGTTCATAGATTGATATTAGTAAAGTCATGCCGGTCGTTCGATCTGATAAGCTCCATACAAAAGTACAGCAAGTCCAATCAGTTAACAGGTGATTTTTTAAAGATCGCCCTGGGGCAATGGAAATAGCTTTTCGTTATGGTCAGTTCTCCAACACATGGAAAGTACACAAAATATTGAGAGCGACGTGCTTGACTTTTACAAAAAAATGAAAAATGAATAGTGACAGCGGAAAAGTTGCGAAGTATAATTACTATTCCGTTGGAAATTTCCTTTTTTATGTGCAAAGTACATAACCCTTTTAAAATTACTTGTAAAGGAAACTAAGACAAACGAATAAAGTACTTACTACTCACTAATCCATACATATCATAAGTACTACTCACTGATCCATACATATCATACTTTTCAATTTGAAAGGTTCCAAACAACTCTTAATTTCTTTGTATAATTATAATAATTTTGCACAAGGAAAAGCAAATTTCTATTTATGGATATTTAAGCTCTGTTTATTACACAAAAATGAGTGATTTGTAAAATATTTTTATAAAAAGTAATCGCTTGAAATAATTAGTTAATGAAAAATGCTTTTATTATCGATAATAATTTATATCAAAACATTTTCATGAATGATAAAAATATTTTTCGTTAATTCATATTTGCAAGTGACTATTTTTAGGAAAGTATTTTTCAAATCATTTATTGCTTGTGAAACAAGCAGAGGCTCAATAAATTCTTGACATGATTAGTATTTTTTTTAATAGAAAAGTGAGCATCAATATATATGTTAGGTAATTATAATAGGTAACTTTTCTCTATGATATTAACTATCTAATGGAAATAATTAAGTAAGCGATGGCCTTTCGAAAACTATTAATTTCCTAAATTTGCATGAGAAAAATCAACTTATGACACATTATGACTCAGTCATTTATCTATGTGAATCATAATTTTCCATATAACCAGTAACCTAAGTTGCAAATTCAACCCATCTTTAAGCCTACAGATTTGTAGGAACGCCTGCCTCACGGTATGCAGTTTCAGTTTGTTTGGTTTTAACTACATTTTTTTGAGAATAGGTTTTGCCTACATTGCATAACCCTAATTAATCTCAATTTAAAATATTCAATTAAGCAAAACGTTTAGTTATCATATTAAATAGGAAAGGAATTATTAAAATTTAAGAAAAACTACCGTGCTACCAATCATACTCGTCAAATTCCACCAATGATATCCAAAATTTCATATCTATACTATTCTACAAAACAAAGAGTCTGCTATTTTTAGGGATTTCAATCATTTTTTCCTTCTCAAGATGTCCTAAGTTTCTTATTCTACAATTATTGCGTCCGTGGACGAATGCATAAATTTTTGTTTCTCACAATTTTTTGATATTAGAAAATGGGTATGTTCTATCTTAAGATAAGGTAAAGTTCCAAATAAAGGCTCGAAATAGACATTGTTTTAAATAAAGACTTGAAGTACCATCAAATTCTCAAATAATAGCCTAAAGTGCATATACCATTTCAAAGAAGGGCTTGAACTTACCAAATGCGAAGGGCAATTTCATCTTTTTAATTTTCTTTTTGCTTTCTTTTTTCTTTTAAAAAATCTATAAAAAAAACACAGGTGCACCGCCCCATTGCCGGTGAGGTGGCAGTGAAGGCTGACAGGTTGTTGGTGCCTAAGCGAGGGCTGCAACCTTGGCCAACTAGAGGCGAGGGCTAGCAGACCCTCACTATAGGTGGAAGAGGGCTACAATCCTCTCCCAGACGGTGGCATTGTGCAAGGGCTACCAAGCTTGCACGACGGTCGGCAACCCTTGCCCAAACCGAGAGAGCCCTCTCCCACCCGACCCTTGTTTGGTTGGCTAAGGTCATCGACCCTCCCTTAGGTGCCGGTAACCTCGCTGGGCTTCGCCATCGCCCCATCGGTGATGGGGCGGCGGCCATAGGTGAGGGGGGGTGCCCTCCGGCTTGTGTTTCTCTCTCTTTTTAATTTATAATCTAATTTAATTTAAGTTAAATTGTATTTGAACGAAAATTTCTTTGATTGGCTAGGATTTTTTGCTAGCTAGCTAGCTAGGGAGGCTAGGCTCTTATTTGAAATGCCTATAGCCATTTCAGTCATCCTTTGAGACTAAAATGAACACTTTAGGCCTTAATTTGAAATAATGTCCATTTTAAATTCTTATTTGAGAAAATGAGAACATTTGGAGCTCTTTATGGAATTTTCCCTTAGGATAATTTCGAATCTTGTAATAATTAATTCTTTTCACAAGTACAATTTTCTTGGTATTGCGGATCTTGGTCTATGATTTCTTTGCGTTATTCAACGGTTCCAACCTAATCTTTCAAATTTCCATTTCTTGCATACACCAACTTGTGTGCATGTTTGCTAGCATGACAATAGCTAACTGGGCGATCACTGAAAGCAGGCTAAAGAATGCTTCTCTGGTCATGGTAATTCGACGAGCTCTCGTTTTTCCGTTCTTCATCCTCTCCGCAAAGCCCTGCTCTCCATACTCCGCTTCGGTTTGGTCTCTAGAAGTCGCGTAAAGAAGCTTGCCGAAAGAGATGGCACGCCCCCGTCGCTGTTCAAATACATGGGGTTGATTCATGATTCCTTCATCAAGCTTCAGGGACAGGCAACGGCGTCCCCAAAAGACATGACATAGAGATGGGACCGTCGTAGCAGATTTGTGATAAGACAAAAACGTGACGATGGTTGATTTGCCTTTGCGAATGAATCTAGTACCAACGTACGCTGTTTCTCTATTCATTCCATTTTCTTTTGGATAAGGGTGATCGGTTCTCGATTCTCGATTCGGTCCGGTCTAGTTCCACCTTGGAACCGGGAATCGGATCAGGAGCACCAATTCCCAAAATTGGGAATTGTGAACTGGACCGTTCGGTTCTCAGGCGATTCAACAAAACTAATCACACATGTTTTCACATGCAAAATATTCAAATTTCACTTGTGTAAATATCAATCACATTTCGTATGTTTTACACTTAACCTTAACCATAAAGGCTATGAACAGTTTGGTTAAAAATTGTGCTTGGCTTAGGTTTTATAGACAATCTCTCTTCTACTCTTTGAATGTTTAGTCGATGTGAGACTCTTGAAGACTTGAAGCGCTTTGTGGGTCTCTTTGAGCCTTAGTCCCACATCAAATAGAAGATGAAACTAATAAGTAGATTTTCTCTATAAATAAAAAAGCAACGAGAAGAGTTTTAATGGTCTCTCGGCCACATATGAGGTTGCTACCTCAATTGCAATTTCGATTGGAGTAAGTTATAATGTTTATATATTTTATCTTACCAAAAAAAAAATGTTTATATATTTTATATATTCTATGTATATAAATTATTTATAAAAAAATTGGTTTGGTCCGGTTCGGTCCTATTCCTACCTTGGAACCGGGAATCGGACTGATCGGCTACTGGTTGGTTCCAAGATTAGGAACCGGAAACCGGACCGCCGACTATGGGACCCGCCCAAAACTGGCCGGTTCGGTTTGGTTCGGCTGGTTCGCGTTGCACACCCCTACTTTTGGGGACCAGAACGCTTGTTTTATACTTAATGACTTTAGAGACAAGTGAAGGTTGCTCCGAGTAGTCGCATCGTCGTGTCCGCAAGCTCCGAAGATATTAAGTTGCAGAAATCTAGTCTTTTTTCTATGCAACGCGGTGAAATTGCACATCCGACTCAAAAGAAGCAACCATGCACAAATCAATGGAGCAACAGGATGGTATGATAAAACCAAATAGAACATAGCGTCCCGTCCTTCAGCTATAGCTTCCTTAAACGTCGCATCTTACAGGCGAAAATTACTTTAAGAATATGATGCAAGAACACTTTTTATTCAGCAACACAATAAATACACATCTTTCCCCTGCCTCTATCCGATACACAAGGAAATCCGCCAGAGTTGTTGTCTCCTTTATTGACGCATACATATACTCGCAAAACAACGTATACTGGCACAAATAAAAAGGGGAGAAATTTTTGTGATATGATTTACCGTCATTAGAGGATTAGCTGGATCTACAAGTTTGTTGGTAACGTTATGCTCCAAGTTTTTCCATCATGAGCTCTTCCATTTTCCTGAAGCTTTTCTCTAGACCTTCCAGCCTTTGGTTCATCATCGCGATCCAATACGGCATGGCATCGCTGGGGTAGGGACTTATAGTGCCACTGCGGATCGGAATAGGATATGCCGTGGGATCAGGTGGCCTTATTTTGCATAGAGTCTCTAGATGCTTGACATAGTTATCCACCACGTCGTCTAACTTCTCGCGCAGCATGGTATTCTTCTTTATTTGGTCTCCCAGGACCTGCAAGTTATAAGTTAATACGACCCACTCGTTGAAGCCACCGATTGGGTTGATCATATGCAGCAGCGGTCCATTTTTTTCTAGATTTGGATGGGCGCCTATTCTCTTCTTTAGGTTCTGAAACTGGTTTTCCGTCATCTTGACTTCAACCTGGGAAAAAGAATGTTGCCAAAGGATAAATAAACCACTGAATTTGTATGTCTAAGAAAAATTAATGTTCGTGAGACTCGCGATATCAGAAAATCGCTGAAACATGGAAAGTATGAAGGTCACGCAAAAGTACCTCAAGAACGACGGATACTTCAATAAGGCCGGTGCTTGGGATGCTGGGAAGTGGGCTTTATAGAATGTCTCTTTATATAGATTTGGACTATGGATGCGCTGTACATGATTCTTAAGCAAAGATGGCCAACAAATATAGCAGCAGAGGGATTTCCGGAAGAATCTCGGCAATGTGTATCGGAGTACTTCTGTTTTTTATCCCTACATTTAGTTATTAGTACACAGAGTTTCTTCTAATTTGTTGGTAGTCTCTAAAATTACCACAAAATAATCACATCCGTTTTATCTCGGCGACTTCTTAAGTACTAGATTGGCTTGCTCTTTGATAGCTGCGTACAATGGTCTCGAACATACACTCTGCTTGCACCATGAGAAATTTAGAATTAGTTGACAGAGTCACACCAAGTATTTGACAAATCTGGCTCTACCAAGATTTCAGACAAAGGTTTCATGCATTAACTCTCTCATTTGTGTTCATGGTGGTCTATTTATCGTCGAGGTCCGTAGGAGATTTTGAATTTATACATGTTTGTTGTCTCAGATCAGAGATCAAAATTCAGGTTCGGGAGAAATAGTGCACGACTGTTGACATGCGTGACAAACTTGGATTGTTTCAGATTTATACATTGGGTGTCAAAGTGAAGCAGGCAAAAAGAATTGAGCTCTTTCGGCTGGAATTGATGACTAGTTTAGATGCTTTTCCAGGGATAGAGTGAGATTGAGGGTAACACCAAGAAAGGCATCTGAAAACAAGAAGGCGAGCAAGGCAAAGAGACAAAGGTAAAGGCATGGCATCGCAGGTTACTTGTGAAACCAAACTAACCAATCCAGATACCACGAAAATGTTGCAAGAAAAGCTTTAGCGTGACAAGGATGCGGGAACAATTAAAACAAGAGCAACGCAGTAATTCAAAAAGGAGAATCTCGATATTAGTTCTACCAATAATCACATCTACTCTATTTCTTCGCCTCTACTTGGTTTGGTAATTCAGCCTTTTCTCTTCCCCCTATAATCAAGTAAAGCACAAATTGTGAGAAAACAAGGAGCTTCTTCACTAGCTAGATGGTGATGCATCATTTCGTTTCTCAATCAGTGATAATCAAGATTCTTGCCTTGCGTTCTAGGTAGACATGTCGTTATCAGGAAGGTAAACAATTGAGGATGTTTTGAGCCTTCGTTGCATGATTTTGATTCCCATACTCTGTCTCCTATGCATATGCAAATCCCTTACCCACATCAGCATAAGTTGGACCAGAACAGTAAATAGAAAGCAACTAGCATACAAAGGTAAAGAGTCTCTTCGCTTTATCTTCTGTTCATCGGGTCATAGCTTCTCTTCATAGACAAAGTCCAATGTAGCACTGCATCCTATTCTCTGAAGTTTAATGTCTTCTTTTTGATGATCCTTTCCAATGCAAAACACCACTAGCATGAATAACGTGAGAAGCTGCTCCGTGAGAGGTCATGGCTACTGAGAGGTACTTAGCGGCCATAAAAGCACACACAAACATGCAGCCAAAGCTGGAGGAGGGCAACCTTAAGATGTTGAACATCAAGGAACCTGCTTGGGATTGGCAAGAATGGATGATAATGACGTATGACCAGAATGTCCTGGAAAACTTATTTAAGGGAAATTGATCATTATGAGATGAAGCTTAAATTTCTTACTTCTCCTCTCCCTCCAACTTATGACGGTTGGCCTACTTTCAACACTAGCATGCCGGGATCTCAGATAGTCAGCCTTGACATTGTCACATCATCAAAAGAAAATGAGCACTAAAATGTTCATCTGTTAAAACTATCGTAGGAAAATAAATTTTCAAAAGTGGTTTTCAGTAAATTATGAGTGCAAGTCCGCAATGTGTAACAGAGAAACTGAAGATAGCTAAGAGCTTCTACTTGTGTGTGGTGTGAGGGTGATAAAAGTCTGTTTCCTTAGTGATGCAATCACGCACCTGTCTGCAATTAGAGTATTTGTGTTCATGTTTCTTCTTTGATCCTTCTAAGCTCCACTTCTCCCTGGTGAATGACTTCTTTCGAACTGAATTTTGTCCCTCGTGAAACCAATAATGCCTTTTCGAATCATTCTACTCTGACAAGTCTTGTGATTTGTAAGGAGAATTTGCATTTTGTAAACAACATCAGCAACAGAAATAAAAGTGTGAACAATGATCTGGTGTTCCTGTGCAGATCACACATAACACATTGGATACGAAGCAACAGAACTGATGAATTGATCAAGAACATACAAGAATTTACCACAATATTATGTCCTCTGTAGATCACTTCCTCAAAGTTTACATCTTTAAGAAAGAATTATCTTGGCTTCCATAGATGTGCGTGAGAGCAATTTATTCAGAATATCTGCATAACGGCCACAGATACACATCTCTCCTGCCTCAAGCAGATATACATGATGACTCGTTCCCTTTTCTTGGGTGGGGACTACATGGAGGAGCCTCCATTCATCTCCTTTACCGAAGCACACATGACACTTGGGCTACATACGCAACACACAAATCAAAATGGAAATCACAGAGCACAAACATCGCAAAGTGGGATCCAGAATAATACTTTGAAGAGATGATACGCAATTGTTAGTACCATTTTTTATTCATGATACAGGCACTCCTCTGGCGTTTGATGATTTGCAGATGCTAATGACTGGAGTCATAGTTTGTCCTCTACTAGCTCTCCCAGCTTTTCAAATCTTTTCTCTAGCTCTTCCAACTTGCGGCTCAATGTGGTGTGCCAACCGGGTAACAAGGTTTGATCACGGAATCACATGGGCAAGGATTTAAAAAAAAGAGAGTTCATTTTCATAGAGAAACTCCTTCATTTGCATGAATTATGAAATTGGCATTTTGATAGTGACATCACCTCTAAAAAGAGTTCATTTTTGCAACTCTCCTAATCGCTGGACAATTGCTGAAACATTGAAAGAATGAAGATGATGCAAGAGTACCTTAAGAGTACCTCAAGAACTCCAGATGCTTCACTAAGGCCGGTGCTGGGTAGGCTGGGGAGTGTGCTTTTACCATATAAATTGCCCTTTATATAGATTTGAACTATGAATGCGCTGTACATGATTCTTAGACAAAGATGGCCTACCAATATAGCAGCAGAGGGATTTCCGGAAGAATCTCAGCACTGTGTATTGGAGTACTTCTGTCATTTGTCACTACAATTTTGGTTTTTAGTCCACGGAGGTTCTTTGAATTTGTTGCCGTTCTCTAAAATTGATGAAAGAATCACATCTAAATCTCATGTCGGCGACATCTTGAGCTGCTCTTTGTTTGTTGCTTACAAATGAGACACTCTGCTTACACCACTGGATATTTAGAATAAGTTGACAAGTCACTCAGTATACGTCACATGCGGCTCTATCGAGTTTTCAGACACAGAAAAGTTTCTTGCATTAAGCCTCTCATTTGTGTTCGTGGTGGACCATTTATCATCGAGGTGCGTAGATGTAATATCTTGAAATTTGACTCTATATCGAAATATATGAAATAGTTATTTCATCAATGCACTTATGATTATTTTACTCTGAACTGATTACTCACGAGTTAATTAATCTATTAAGTGAGGCTGTAAATGGTTAAAAACGCAAAATATTGGAGAATTTGATTAGGAATCAACTGCTTGACCATAAAGGTTGGCAAGGGTGAATACTACATTGTTATAAGTCAATTAGCGAACTAATATAAATTGGTTTGATGGAAGTATGTAGTCAGTTCGCGGGTGATTTCGTATGATTACGATATTTGCGTTAAACGATAATAAATCTATTTTCGATTGATATTATATTTATTGTACATAATTTGAACTATCGCGATTACATGACAACTGGGAGTCGTTCATGATTCGAAGAGGTACAAACGTAAATCGAAAATTATCGACTATGGGTTAACCACACGAGAATCTCTAAAAGCCACCAAATAGTTTAGGTCGTATTAAAGTTGCGTTCTATCAATTTTTAACCATGAAATATAATTCGATTCGTTTCAAGACTAATTTATTGGGCATCGCCTCATCGTCCGTTGAATTATCGGCAAGTTCGAAATTTTCAGAAAATGAATTATTGGACGGAAAATTGAAAATCGGAAAGGAAAAATGCACCCAGTGGCAAAGTTATGATTTTGGCCAAAGCTTGGTTTTTAGAGGAAAAAAAGAAGAATGAAAAGAAAAAAGAAAGAGAAATTTTTTAAAGAAAAAGGGGAAATAAATGAATAAACGAGAGTAAATAAGGGAAAATATTTTTAGGGAAAAATACTATTTTTCTCCCTCCCTCTCTCTCTCTCTCTCACTTTTTCCTCTCCTTTTCAACTCTCATTTGTGTTCGTGGTGGACCATTTATCATCGAGGTGCGTAGATGTAATCTCTTGAAATTTGACTTTATATTGAAATATATGAAATAGTTATTTCATCAACGCATTTATGGTTATTTTACTCTGAACTGATCACTCACGAGTTAATTAATCTATTAAGTGAGGCTGTAAATGGTTAAAAACGCGAAATATTGGAGAATTTGATTATGAATCAACTGCTCGACCATAAGGGTTGGCAATGGTGAATGCTACATTGTTATAAGTCAATTAGCGAACTAATATAAATTGGTTTGATGGAAGTATGTAGTCAGTTCGCAGGTGATTCCGCATAATTACGATATTTGCGTTAAACGATAATAAATCTATTTTCGATTGATATTATATTTATTGTACATAATTCGAACTATCGCGATTACATGACAACCAGGAGTCGTTCATGATTTGAAGAGGTACAAACGTAGATCGAAAATTATCGATCATGGGTCAACCGCGCGAGGATCTCTTAAAGCCACCGGATAGTTTAGGTCGTACTAAAGTCGCATTCCATCAATTTTTAACCATGAAATTTAATTTGATTTCGGATATCAAACTTTCGAGAGTTTCAAGACTAATTTATTGGACGTAGTCTCGTAGTTCTCTCCTCCCTCACGATTTCCCCTCCCTCACTTCTGCCGCACCACTTTCCTCTGTCTCCAATTCCTCTTCTTGTCTTTCATCCCCCCATCTCATCTCCATCATTTCACCCACCACCACCACGCCATCTCATCCGCCACCTCAACCCCCATCTTCTCTTCCTCTTCTCTTGTTCTTCTTGTTCTTCTTGTTCTTCTTTTTCATCTCGCTCCCTCATTTTCTGCCCACGCCTCCATCGTCACCATCATCCAACGTCATCATCTTCAGCACCATCACCATCTATCATCACCACCATCACCGCCTCTTGCCATCGCCTGCTCGCGCCGTCCATGTTGCCGTTGCTTTGCCGTCATCACTGCGGAACCACCACCAAGCTGAATCCCCTAGGTGGCCGTGAGCTTGAGGAGCTGCTGCCGCCGTCAAGTTTCGTTTGAGTTGCGAGCCTCTGTGTTTTCGTTACTGTCATGCTGCCGTCGCCGCAAGCTTGTCGTTGCAAAAAACTAGTGAATTAACTTCCTAATCGTAAATTAGGGTGTTAATTAAATTTAGGGGTATATTAGTTTAGAGATAATGCCATTTAGTATTAGTTAATTTTAGTTTATTATTAATTGTGATTTAAGAACAGTTTAGAAAAACTTAAGTGTGATTAGTTTAAGTAAGTACGATTATATTAATTAGTCGAGTTTAATTTAATTAATCGTGATTTATTTTGATTTAATCGTAATTTGTTTAAAAAAAACTAATTAATTATTTTTTAAAAAAACGTGGAAGGGGCCGGGTCGGGCCAGATCCGGCTTTAGCCCGGCCCACCTTTTTCTTTCGTTCCCCGCGCGGCCCGGCCCCAGCCTTCTCCCTCCTCCTTCCATCCTCTGCGCGCAGACCTGCAGCAAGAAAGAAAAAGGCAGCAGAAAGCAAAAAGCAAAAAGGAGCAGAAAGCAGAAAGGAGGCGCAGAAGATAGGGCACCGCAGGAGAGAAAAGAGGAAAAGCAGCACAGCAACGCAGAGACCAGGAGGAGAACAGGAATGGAGAAGAAGGGGAACGCAGGAGACCCGAGAGAGCCGAGGAGAACCGGGGATGGAGGCCGAGAGAGATTTGAGAGGGCCTTTGGCGAGAGAGCTTGAGGGAAGGAGAGGGGTAGAAACGGAGAGTGACCGGGAAGGAGGAGGCCCGGAATCCACCTCAGCCGAGCATCGCTTAGCCATCCCCGACGCAAGCTTGCGCCTCCTAGCCGGAACCTCCAAGCCGCGGCTTCCCTTTCCTCGAATTCAAGTTTTTGCCGTGAGTTTCCTAGTTTTTGGTTCAACCCGTGTCGATTTCCCAAGGATCCCGGCTCGGGGGCGTGCGAGGCGACCGGACATAGTCCGATCTATCGATCTCGCCTGCCGTTCGGCCCCTCCCCCGGGGAGCTGGGCAGGGGCCCTCAACCGACCTTCTTTTTATGTGCCTTGCTTTTGCGCTTTTTTCTCATGTTTTGCACGACATACTGAGCCGGGGTGTACTTGTTGGGTTCTCTTATGCTGTCCATTCCTTGCCGACTCGTGTTGAAATTTGGTGTGTTTCTGAGCCCTGTTCTCGTCCGTGGTTTCCTTTCATCTGTCGCCCACCACATGTTTGACAAAATGCCTCTGAGAGTCGATTTAAAATGGTTATGGTTAATTTGGCTATGGTTTGTGTGAAATCGATTGAGTAATCGTACATTAAGCCTAGACTCGACACATAGTGGGTTTGCCGAGTACTTTATTAAACTTTTATCTTATCATGTTCTTCGTATTGTGCTCCTCATGATGAACATTGGTGAGGAGAGTGAGTGAGGGTCTCTGTTATGCATATTACTGAATCTCCAGTGATGTTTGCGTTGAACTCGTGTTACGACCCATTCTCTATATCCATATTTTGGGCATTTTTTTTTGTGAAGCAATGGGTTCGAGTGTTGAATCGATGAACGATGGTGATATTTCAATGATAGCCGACGAAGATGGTTTGGTAAAAACTCGGAGTAGCAAGGACGGTTCCACTCGTGTTGTGGATGTCTTGTTTTAGATGACGATGGGTTGTTGATTTTCCTCTAGCGTCTCAATTCTTTAGTCTGATTGAAAGAAGGGATCTGGGAGGGACTAATAACTAATACTGCAGAGGGAAAGTGCAGGAGGCGTCTGAGAAGGGAAATGTGAGAAGATTTGGCTGTGGGCTCGTTGGACTTTGGGGTTTAATGGAGATTATGGGCTTGAACTTAGCTAAGATTGGTAAATTTGAGCCGTTTTAGACTAAGGGAGTTTGGGCCAGTTTGAATTAGTGAATCTGGGCTGGGGCTTGTCATAAGTGAGTTTGGGTCTCCTCCGGTTTTGGCAAATTGGACTTCGCTTGGTCCTTTTCTCAAAGGGCTTGCTCTAACAGCCCATCTTCTGTCCGTGAAGCCCAAATTCATGTGACCAGGATTCTGTCCTCATCCGGACTGGGCCCAAGGCCTGGCCCATCTCTTCTTTTCCAAATTAAAATTAATTAACAATTCCAAAAAAAATCAGAAAAATATTTTTAAAACAATTTTTTTGGGCAGTTCTCTCTAAGAGTGAGAAAATCCTTGATAAATATTTTTTGCCCAAAATTGAACAAGCCTAAGGCTTTACAATAAGGTTCGAATGGTTCTTAAACACAAAGGCCTTTGACTATGCTATTTCCATATGATGACTATGGCCTCCCCTTGTTTATTTATTTTTTAGTGATAGATGCTTGCTTTTTCAAGCAATTTATTCGATGTTGCTTTGGTAGTTATAATTATTATTTTAATAATTGCGCACCCCCAATGATCACGTTAGTGGATATGTATAAAATCAATCCCTGACAAAATTTTTTTCTTTTAAAATGAACAATATTAGGACTAGGCTATTTACAAAAGATCTATAGAAGATCGTCCTCAAAAACACTAATTGGTCAATTAGTGTAATCAAATCTCAAATCCCAGAACCGGACTTTCAGTCTAACTTCGATTAGGAAGAAAATAAGGTTGATATATGGATCATTCTTTGGTTTTTATAAACCAATTGCTCCAATAGGATAATTCAATAATAAACCAAATCATATCTCAATTCAATCAATCAATCAATCCAATTGATTCAAACACTGGTCATACAAATCAATCACGGTGCTAGAAACTAACACCGGGTATTTTCAAGTTAAATACCAAAAACTTCTCCAATTTCATTTAATTTCACACTTTGGAATAATTAACCATAATCATTAATCACTTAATTTCTCAATTTAAACATACAATTAGCTTGACTTTAACCGCCAAGATCAATTCTAATTTAATGACCAATCCCGCAAAAATTTTCGAAATTATTAAATAATTAAATTTAATTCCGAAAATTAAATAATTAAATATTATATTATAATAATATAAAACAATAAAATAATATTTAAAAATTCGAAATAATTATTTAATTAAAAATAATCAATTAGGCTTAAATTAGATTACACTAATTTAAACATACAATTAGCCCTAATTAAACATCCAATAAACTAATCATACAACTAATCTAATTTACATTAAAATAATCTAATCTAACCACCTAACCCTAATTAGACTAATCTAAACACCCCTTAAGCATGATTAACTTGCTAAGCGAGGTTTAGAAGATAAACTCACGGCTTTGCGCGCCTATGAGTTCACGGCACCACGACGCCAAGGCGGTCGATAAACCCTAAAGCTAACACCAACGGAGAGGCCAGGAAGACACTGAAAACGGGCCTCGAAGATCACACGGCTTTTTGGATTTCTGCTTCCGATCCGAGCCGAACCGGAGAAGAAAACAGCAGCTGAACGGAGAGGAAACAGGCCGACGGAGCTCCGGCAATGGGTGGTTGGCAACCAGCGCTTGGCTCGAGGGTCTTGGGGATCTTCTTTGGAGGTTGGGACGGGCAAATTCAAGGAAGGAGAAGCTTCAGCTGAAGCAAGGCCCCCAAGAGCTCTTCTAGCTCCAACACTTGTCAATCTCTCTCCTTGCCCCCACCATGGCCGGCCCACCCTTCAGCCTCTTTCTCTCTCCTCTAGCTCCCCCCTACAAGCTAGTTAATAGTCCAAAATGAGGTGTGCCAAGGGGATTTCGAATTTTGAACATTTGTTCACTTAATTCATTCAATTGCCAATTAATTCCATCCAATTGAAGCTCAATTAAATCAACCCATGTGTCCTCGGCCTCTCATGACATTTCCCGTCAAACGATCCAACTCGCATCCCGAAGATTCGATTAAAAACTTCCCGACAATCCCGAACAAAAACGGCCTTACTTTCGCTTTTCCGCCAAAAATCTCTGGTTTTGAAAAAAATCTTCTCGGAGATGAGTCGACGTTCTTTAAATGAATTGTGACGATGCCAAAACCTTCAATTTCTCGAATCCGGGTTTAAAATCACTTAACTTCAATCTGGCGATTTGAGCGCGTCCTAATCTACCGGGTAGCTTTTAGAAATTTTCGTCTGCAATTGACCGTGGTTGATTATTTTCAAGCCACGACATAAATCTTCGACATTTATCGTGAAAATCTTGAGGTTTCAAATCCCTCCGATGGGTTAAATCACCCACACTCTAATTACATATCTCGGTCCGACCGACCTTACATACGATCTCTCGTTCGAGTTGAGGATCAGTATAATTATTAAATTCCTAGGGTTAATAAGTTGATAAATAAATCGCCACTTTAAGAAATTGTTTGTTGCTCTTTATTATCCCTTATGTTGTTGATTAATTGTGTGTTTATTTGAGTTGCTTTTGCATGCGTTTAATCGAAAGATAAAAAAAATGGGCTGGCGACGCGTCATGGGATGTCGTAATTTAATTGACTGTTAGGGATGTTCACGCGTTCGAGGTTCGGGCGTGACATCCTTGTCCGAAGTGGTATCAGAGCCTGGTTAGTACTTTGAGTGATAATGTGCGATGAATTTTGAGGATAGTTAACTAGGAAAAATATTTTCCTTATGCTTATGCTTGTAATTGATTAATTGTTTTGTGCGAGTTACTCCAATTTCTAATTCCTTTGTTGGAATTAGAAAACAGATTTTTGTAAAGATCTTGCGAGATGAGCAATCTTGAGCAGAGGGCCCCTCGAAGAAGGGCCATAGCGGCTTTGACAAGTGCTAGGGGAAGGGCATCGACTCAAGCTGGTGTCGAGGAAGATCACCGAGACGGGCTGGTGCTAGAGGGAGAAAATCGGCGCAAACAGGTGCTAGAGGGAGGGTGTTGGTTGATCTTAGGGTTGATGGGATCTTGCAAGCCCTAGAAACCTTGGTGAATGTGGTTGAACAGCAAGCTCAGAATTAAGCTACTGCTGTCATTGCCACTACTGCTGCCGCCGCCGCCGCCACTATCGCCGCCAATGCCGCCACTACCGTCGCTACTGCCGCTATTGCCGCCGCTACTCCAGCTACCACTGTTGCCACCAATGCTGCTGTTGTTATTGATGCACCTGCGAAAGTCTCACCTGGAAATGGGAATGGTGAGCGGCCTATGCACCAATTGGTGGAGCAATTTCTGAAGTTGAAGCCGCAAAATTTAATGGATATGTGACCCCAGGCTGCAACCATTTGGGTTTGAGAGTTGGAGAAGGTTTTTGCATTGTTGAAGTGTTCAGAGGAGGACAAGGTGACCCTGGCCGTGTATTAACTGCAGGGTAATGTGAGCATGTGGTGGGAGGCCACTGAAGGAAGAGTGTTTCCTAAGGGTATGGTCCTGGAGTGGGATGCCTTCGTCAAAGCCTTTTATGGAAAGTATTTCTCAAAGTGTGCACAAGAACAGAAGATGGATGAGTTCGAACACCTTCGCCAGAACCAGATGACTGTAGATCAGTACGAGGCGAAGTTTGCCGAGCTTTCAAAGTACGCACCGAGGTTGATTAAGGACCCGGTGGATAGAGCGAGAAGGTTTAGAGATGGTTTGAAGCCAGAGATTAAGGTCTCGTTGGTGCCACAAGATCTAAAGGACTATGACGAATTATATAAGAGGGCTTAGCTGATTGAGAGGGACCTGAATGAACGGGCAGTCGCATATGAGTTGCAGTTTGCACCAAATAGAGACAATAATCGATTCGGAAGAGATCGATGACTAGAGGAAAGTATCCTATCCCTCCCAATTGAAAATGCGGTATAATAAAGTCGGCACCCCACTCGAATGGCGTGTGTTGATTTTGTAGAAGGAAGCATGGATTAGCCCCGTGTCTTGCTAGAATGGGAGCTTGTTATGGATGTGGCAAGCACGGCCATCGGGTGAATAATTGTCCGCATAAGCCCATGTGAGCATAGGTGCCACTACCGTATAAGGACAAGCAACAGGAAGTGTGTCGCAGAACGCATAACAGGGCATTTTGAGTAGGCTTTTGGTGTAAGGAAGGGTGTATACTGTCACCCGAAAGGAGATGAAGAACTCGTAGAATGTGATTACATGTATGGTCTCATTGAATGACCATGTTGCTTATGTTTTATTTGATTTTGGAGCCACGCATTCCTTTATTATTGAGCAATTTGTTAAGTTAGTTGGGTTAAATTTGAAACCGTTGGAAGCAATCATTAGCATATCTACCCCATTGAAGAATAAAATATTGTCTGAGATAGGATGTTCTAGTTGCAAGTTAGTAATTGGTGATTAAGAGGAAAGAATAGATTTAATCATGTTGGTGATGTTTGATTTTGATGTAATTATTGGTATGGATTGGCTCAACAAGTAACAAGCTACCATGGACTGTTATCGTGAAGTGATTTAGTTTAACCCGTTAGTGGGTGGTAGTTTCGAATTTGTTGGAAATCGAGGAGGATCCTTGATAATTTTAATTTGGTCGCTTGAGGTAACTTAGTTGTTGGATGTGGGTTGCCAAGGTTATTTGGCAACAGTAGTTGATAGTTAGTTGAGGAGCCAAGAATCGAAGACATTGCTGTGGGCGAAAATTTTCAAATGTCTTTCCTGAGGAGTTGCCTGGTTTGCCCTTTGAAAGGGAGATAAAGTTATGATTGAGCTGGCCTTTAGGACAAAGCCAATTTCTAAGACACCATACCTATAGCGTTGTCGAAATTGAAGGAATCAAAGGCATAGATGCAGGAGCTGTTGGACAAAGAATTCATTCGTCCTAGTGCATTGCTTTGGCGAGTGCTAGTTTTGTTTGTAAGGAAAAAGGATGGTTCGTTGCGTTTTTGCATCGACTATTGATAATTCAATTAAGTAACGATCAAGAACGAATATCCGTTGCCAAGAATAGATGACTTATTTAATCAATTGTAGGGAGTTTCTGTATTTTTCAAGATTAATCTAATGATGAGTCACCATCAATTGAGAATCAAGAAGGAAGATATATTGAAGATGGCATTTTGTACGCATTATGGTCACTACGAGTTCACCATAATGCCGTTTGGATTAATCAATGCTCTAGATACTTTCATGGATTTGATGAACCAAGTGTTTAAGGAGTACTTGGATTAGTTTGTGATTATGTTCATCGATAATATCTTGGTATATTCAAAGAGTCTAGAGGAGCACAAACATCACTTGAGGACTCTTGACCTTATGATAACATGAGCTATTGAGGACGGTACTTCAGATCTTGTGAGAACATGAGTTGTATGCCAAATTTAGTAAGTGCGAGTTTTGGCAAACTCTTGGGTCATGTGATTTCTGGTGAAATGATTTTTGTGGACCTAATCAAGATTAAAGCTTGAATGAATTGGTCGAGACCAACAATAGTGACTATGGTTCAAAATTTCTTGGGATTAGCAGGCTATTATAGATGGTTTGTGGAAAGATTCCTTACGATAGCCATGCCTTTGACGCGATTGCTGAAGAAGGAAGACAAGTTTGAATGGACGGATAAATGCGAGTGTAGTTTTCAAGAGTTTAAGCATAAGTTGACTACTGCACCCGACTTAACCATTCCATCTGGTCTTTGAGGATATGAGATTTACAGCGATGTGTCGTACAAAGGACTAGGCTGTGTTTTGATGCAACATGGAAGAGTGGTTGCGTACACATCTCGTAAGTTGAGACTTCACGAGTTGAATTATCTGACGCATAATTTGTAATTGCAATGATCATTTTTGCCCCAAAGATTTGGAGGCATTATTTGTAGAGAGCGGTTCCAGATTTTTATGGATCATCAAAATCTCAAGTATTTATTCGATCAAGAGGAGCTAAACATGAGGTAGCATTGCTGGATTAAGGACTATGACTACAATGTTCTATATCATCTTGGAAATGTCAATAAGGTTGGAGATGTGCTGAGTCGGAAGTTATCGATTGCGCAAATGATAGTTTAGGAGTGAATTTTGCTCGAAAAAGTTCGAGATTCGGATTTCAAATTTAAGATATGCCAGCTTTCAAGTCTCATAACTACCCTTAGAATTAAATCGGAAGTGTAGGTGAAGGTTAAGACGCTGCAGTCGACAAACCCTGAAATCCAGAAAGTTCTACAAGAGGATGTGGAAAAGAGGAAAGATGATTTCCAAGTTACGGAGGATGGATTATTGAAGTTTCGTGGATGATTGTGCGTGCTCAACGATGTGGAGCTTAAGGAGGAAATTTTATTGAAAGAGTAGTTATAGAATTCATCCGGGCAATCAGAATCTGCGCCAATATTGGTGAGGTGTGAGGTTAACAACAAGAATGGCATTTGAAACCGAGATGGTGAAAAAAGAAAAAAGAGATAAAGGTAAAAATATGGCGTCGTGTAATACTTGTGCAACCAAAATGAATACTGTAGTTACTTTGAAAATATTGTAGATAGAGCATCACCATGACAAGGATGTGGGAACAATCAAAACAAGAGCGATGAAGTAATTCAACATGACAAGGATGTGGGAACAATCAAAACAAGAGCGATGAAGTAATTCAACAAATCTGACGAAACTTTTGATTTTTGATGTTGATCATGATTGATAAAAATAGTTATTATGCCCTTGATAGGAGGATATGGATCTGAGATCTCCCATTGATCACAATTACTCTATTTCTTCACCTTTACTTGATACTGTGAGTCAGCTTTCGTTTTTTTTTTTTTTTTTTTTTTTTGCCCTTTTCCCGAGTATCAAGTAAAGCACAAATCGTGAGAAAACAAGGAGCTTCTTCACTAACTAGATGGTGACGCATCCTTTTGTTTGAATCAGTAATAATCAAGATTCTTGCTGTGCGTTCTAGGAAGACATCTTTCATCAGGAAGAAAATTGATGAGTTTGAAGTGAAGCTTAAAATTTTCACTTGTCGTCTTCCTCTCCCTCCAACGTATGCTGGTTGGCCTACTTTGAACACTAGCACCCGGAGATCTCAAATAGTTGACCTTGATACTGTCACGTCATCGAAAGAAAACGAGCACCAAATCATTTATCTGTTAAAACTATCCAAAGAAAGTACAATTTATTGAATGTACTTTTAGGTTATCATGAGTGCAAGTCTGCAGTGCGTAACACATAAAATGAATATAGCTGAGAGCTTCTACTGGTGTGTGATGTAAGGGTAATGAAATTGTGCGTCCTTAATGACATAATCATGCATCCTTAATGACATAATCATGCATCTGTCTGCTATCAGGGTGTTTGTGTTATGGTTACTTCTTTGATCCTTCTATGTTCCTCTTCTTTCTGGTGAATGAGTTCTTTCGAACTGAATTATTGCTCTATAAAAAGGACTAGAAAATGGCCTTGCGAACCCAATAATGCCTCTTCGAATCATTCCACTCTGACAAGTCTGATTTGTAAAGAGAATTCACATTTTGTAAACAGCATCATCAACCAAAAAAAGTGTGAGCCATGATCTAATGTTTCTGGGCATATCACGTCCAATGTTCCTGGACATATAAAGCAACAGAAATGGAGTTTGCTCGATAAGATACCAGAATTTACCAAAATATTATGTCCTTTATAGATTGCTTCCTCAAAGTTAAAATCTTTTAGAAAGAATCATCTCGCTTACATTCTCATGTACGAGTGCAAATTATATTCAGAACTTCCGATGAAAGCATAAAGGTCACAAATGCTCACATCTCTCCTGTCTTAAGCAGATGATATATGGTGACTTGTTCGCTTTTCTTGGGTTGGGATTATATTGAGCCCCCACTCATCTCCTTTGCTGAAGCACACACGATACTTCGGGTACAAATACAGGAAGTCACAATCCAAACTGGAAATCACAAAGCGCAAACATTGGAACATGGCTTCTAGAATGGTAATTTGAAGAGATGATGTGCGATTGTTAGCACCATTTTCTCGACATATACAAAAACTCCACTGGCGTTCGATGGTTTACCATTGCTAATGTCTGTGGTCATAGCTTGTCCTCTACGAGCTCTCCCAGCTTTTCAGATCTTTTCTCTAACTCTTCCAACCTGCGACTCAATATTGTGTGCCAACCAAGTAACGAGGTTTGATCATGGAACTGTTGAACGTCAGAGGTGCAGGTCTAACACCAATTTGTTGGGATAATTTGAAAATGAATCACTCACAACTCACACAACTGAAGGAAGAGATTCTGTTCATTTCACCTTATCGGAATAAGACTCCTTTTATAGGCTTGATACATGATTCTTACACTTAATGACTCATGAAATATTTCTAGCATTCCAAGGAGATAGATTCCTAGGATCTTACATAACATTGATTAGAGATTCGTAGGATCTTACAAAACATTGATTAGACTTAGAAATACAACTCACACAACTCAAGGAGAGATAATATGTTTATTTGAAACAATTACAAGACTCCTTTTGTAAGCTCTTTTATAGGCTTGATATATGACTCTTATACTTAATGACTCATTAAATATTTCCAACATTCCAAGGAGATAGATTCTTAGGAACTTACAAAACGTTGATTGGACCTAGAAACACAAACAAACAAGACATAAAATACGAACAAACTTCTTAAAAGCAATGCCACAATAAAGACTCTTCTTCAACTCTTGCACCAGTCTTGGGAGTCCAATGGACATCTTGTAAATTGATAACTTATTTAATGAATCGATCACCTTTTTGCGATAACTTCTTATGAATTTGGTTTAATTACTAATAGGAACCACAGGAGCAAGAATATGCCCCGAGATCAGGAGGCCTGATCTTGCCAAGAGTCAACATAATTTTCCAACACTTTGTCTAGCTTCTAACGAGAACAGCCGATCTTCGGTACGGTCACTTAAAAGCAGGCTTAATAATGCTTATCTGGTGACAGTCTCGTGTATTCTTTGAAGCCCAATTTGGACGAACGATCTCTGCGATCTTCATCTTCCCTCTATAAAACCCTGTTCTCCATACTCAGCTTCAGGTGCAGTCTCAAAGTTACGCAAAGAGGCTTGCCCAAAGTGATGGCACCAGGCCGTCGCTGTTGAAAATATGTGTTGGTTTATAGTTCTTTCTCAAGCTTCAGGGACAGACAGGGCGTCCCCAAAAGACATTACTTAGAGAGGGTCCTGGAGACCCTCCTGGAAGTTCGGCGGTAGGCTCCAGAAAACCATCCTCCTTATCGGCACCCATAGAGGCAATGGCAGGTGACTGGGGAAGAGCTGTCCGTGGCTTTCCCGTGCCTTTAGGGATGGGCTTGCCCTGTCGTCCCTTGCCTCTCTTTCTTTCCTCATTTCTATGTTTTGCAACTCACCATTCAAGAACGTGCTCTGAATTTATCGATTCATCAACCCTTCGATGACCCAAAAATGTGGCAATGGTTGATTTGCCTTCGTGAATGAAGGTAGCATCGACGTACACTGTTTCTCATATCATTCCTTTTCCTTGGGACCAAAATGCTTGTCTTATTCTTGTCATTACATTAGAGACAAAGTGAAGGCCGTTCTGAGTAATGATATTATCTTGTCTGCACGCTTCGTGGATATTAACTTACAGAACTCCAGTATTTTCTAATGCACATCCGACTCAAAAGAAGCGATGATGTCTTGAAGTTCAACTCAATAAGCACAAATAAGGAAATTACATGATGATAAGATAAAACCAACCAGAAAATAGCGTTCCGTCCTTCAGCCATAGCTTCCTTAAAGTTCGTATATTATGAGCTAAAATTACTTAAAGAGTATGATGCAAGAACACTTTTTAATCAAAAACACAACAAATGCACATATTTCCCCTGCCTGTTTAACAATGCTCAAGAAAATCGGCCAGAGTTGTCGTCTCTTTTAAATCACACAAATACCTGCAAAACACGTATACGAGCACGCATAGACAGGGGAGAATTTTTGTGACATGGAAATTGAACTCGATATGATGTACGGTCGTTATAGGATTGACTGGATCCATGAGTTCTTGGCAATGTTATGCTTCAAGTTGTTCCAACATGAGCTCTTCCATTTTCTTGACTCTCTTCTCTAGATCTTCCAGCCTTTGATTCATCATCGTGATCCAATACAGCATGGCATCGCTTGGGTAGGGACTTATAGTGTCATCTAGAGTCTGTATAGGATGGGCTGTGGGACCGAGCGGCCTCATTTTGCATGAAGTCTCTAGTTGCTTGACATGGTCATCCACCAGATTGTCTAGCTTCTCGCGCAGCCTGGAGTTCTCCTTTATTTGGTCTCCCAGGATCTGCATATTATAAGTCAGTACAGCCCACTCGTTGAATTTATGGAGGGGGTTCATCAAATGCAGCAATCGTCCATTTTGATGTAGATTATTTAGATTTGGATGAGCGCCTATCCTCCTCCTTAGGTCCTGCAATTGTCTTTCCGTCATCTTGACTTCAACCTGTAAAAAGGAATGTAGCTATAGTTTGAAAGTGGTCACAGAATTTGTGTGCTCGAAAAGAGTTCATTTGCGTGAGACTCGTGATCATCAGAAAAACGAAAATACACCGAAGCATGAAGGTGATGCTGGAGTACCTCAAGAACTTCGGATAACTTTAATAAGGCCGGTGCTTGGCAGGCTGGGAAGTGTGTTTTACCATAGAGATTGCCCCTTTATAAAGATGTGAACTATTGGATGCGCTGTCCATGATTCTTAGGCAAAGATGGTCAACGGATATAGAAGCAGAGGAATCTCTGGAAGAATCTCAGCGCTGTGTATTGGTATTTTCTGTTGTTCGTCCCTACATTTGGTTGTTAGTCCGCTGAGGTTCTTTGAATTTATTGGCATTTTCTAAAATTAAGGTGAAAGAATCACATCTGTTTTATGCAGCGACATCTTAAGCACTAGACTGGCTTGCCGTTCGATAGTTTAGAACAGTGGTCTCATTTCTACTTACATCATTAGAAATTTAGCATAAGTTGATAAAGTGACTTACATGCCAATTGAGGCTCTATCAAGACTACACTCAGAGAGAGGTCTCTTGCACTAAGAGCCTGTTTGTTTATTTGTGTTTAGGTTCTCCGGAACAAATTTCCGTTCTTTAGTTCCGGGGAACAAAAAAAAAGAACAGAAAGGAGTTTGTTTACATTTTTGTTCCTGGGAACAATTTTTTTTTGTTTTGTTTCCGGGAACATATTTGAAACAGAAATAAGAAATAGAAAAAACTTGTTTCTTGTTTCCAAGAACAATTCCAAAAAATAATTTTTTTTCTTTTTCTTTTTTCTTTCCTTCTTCTTCCTTTGGCTGGCGACCTCGCCGGAGTGTTGCCGGCCCTTGGGGAGGCCGAGCTCGAGCTCGCCTAGCCAAGGTGAGGCGAGCTCGAGCTCACCCAGCCAAGGCGAGGCCGACCTTGTGTCACTTGGGCTAGGCTGAGCCTTGTCAGTGGCCTTGGTGCCCAGGCGAGGTCATCAACGAGGCTCGACCTCGCCTAGACGGCGCAAGGTCGGCCTCGCCTTGGCCTGGCAAGGCATTGCCGGCGGCTAGCAAATAGCTGGCCCTCATTGGCCGATCGCCGGCCATGGCTAAGGCTGGTAACCGGCCAAAAGGAAGAAAGAAGAAAAAAAAAGGAAAAATATAATAAAAATATTAAAAAATTATACAAGTTTACCAAACGCAATTCTATTCCTAGAGTAGAAATTTTTTGCAGTTACCAAGTGCATTTTTATACTTAAAAATTGTTTCCTGGAACAGAAACAAAAAAAAAAAAAAACTATTTCTATTCAAAAATTGTTCCTTGGAATAGACACGTTACCAAATGCGCCCTAAGCCTCTAATTTGTGTTTGTGGTAGTCTATTTGTTATTGAGATCTATAGGAGATTTAGAATTTTTGGATGTTTGTCGTATGGGACCACAAATCAAAACTTGGGTTCAGCAATAATAGTCTGCGACTGTCGACATGCGTTACATATTTAGGATCTTTTTAGAATAATACACTCAAGTGTCAAAGTGGAGGAGGCAAATAAGAGATTGAGCTCTTTTGACTGGAATTGATGACCATTTTAGCCGCTTTTCTAGGCAAAGAGGGAGGAGTGAAGGTAGCACCAAGAATGGCATCTGAGGACAAGATGAAGGACAAAGCAAAGTGAATGGCATCTGGGGACAAGATGAAGGACAAAGAAAAGTGATAAGGTAAACGCATGGCATCGCAGATTACTTGTGCAACTAAAATGAGTACTGCAGATGCTGTGACAATTGCAGATAGAGCTTTAGCATGACAGCAATGTGGGAACAATTAAAGCAAGAGTCACGCAGTAATTCAACAAGTCTCACGAAACTTTTGATTTTTGAAGTTCACCCTGATTGATAAAAATAGTTTTTTTTTTTTTTTGGGTGAAAGTAAGTGATGATTGATAAAAATAGTTACTGTGCCCGTGAGGGGAAAATATCGATTTGAGAATTACCAATAGTCACACTTACTCTATTTCTTCACCTTTACTTGATACGATAGTTTGGCCTTTTTTCTTTCCCCTAGCATCAAGTAAAGCATAGCTTGTAAGAAAGCAAGAGCTTCTTCACTAACTAGATGGTGATGCATCCTATTCTTTATCAATTAGTAATAGTGAAGATTCTTGCCGTGTGTTCTATGCAGATATGCCGTTGTCAGGAAGGCAAACAATTCAGGATGTTTTGAGCCTTAGTTGCATGATTTTTTGTTGTATACTCTGTGCCTCCTAGACATAAGTGAATCCGTACCCTCATTGATATAAGTTGCACCAGAAAATTAAAGAGAGAACAACAAACTTACAAAGTTAAGAGTCATTTCTCTCTCTCTCTTACAAAGGTAAGAGTCATCTCTTTCTCTCTCTCTCTTCTCTCCTGTTCAATAGTTCATACCTTCTCTTCCGAGAAATCTAGGTCAACATAGAGCTTTATATTATTCTCTGAAGTTTAACGTTTTCTTTTTCATGATCCTTTCCAATCCAGAATACCTTCACGAGCAAGAAGAGTGTGAGAAGTTCCACCGTGAAAGATCATGGCTACTGAGAGGTATTTAGCGACCATAAGAGCACAATCGAACATGCAGCCAAAATTGGAGGAGAACCACCTTAAGATTTTGCACATGAAGGAACCTGTTGGGGATTGGCGAGAATGGACGATACTGACGTATGATCAAAATGTCCTGGGAGACTTACTGACAAGGGAAAACAAGCTTCTCCAGAAGAGAATTGATGAGTATGAGATGAAGCTTAAAATTCTCACTTCTGCTCCTCCTCTCCCTCCACCATACACGCCAAGATCTCAAAATGTCGACCTTGAGATTGCCACGTCATGGAAAGAAAACGAGCACTAAAATGTTATCTGTTGAAACTATCAAAAGAATAAATTTTATTTACAGAAGTGCTTTGGGGTTATTACAAGTGCAAGTCTGCAATGTGTAATGGATAAACTTAAGATGGCTGAGAGCTTCAACTGGTGTGTGATGTGAGGGTGATAAAGGCGTGCTTCCATCATGATGTAATCATGCATCTGTTCGCAATAAGAGTGTTTGTGTTATCATTACTTTTTGCTCCTTCTAAGCTCCTCTTTCTTCTAGTGAATTGAGTTCTTTTGAACTGAATTTTGCTCTATGAAAGCACTTGAAACTGGCCTTGAGTCCAACAATGCCTCTTTGAATCATTCTTCTCTGACAAGTCTCATGATTTGTAAAGAGAATTTGCATTTTGTAAACGGCATCATTATTATGTCTGGAAAATTGATAAGACACAAGAATTTACCACAATATAATGTCCTTTTATAGATCCTTCCCTAAAGTTCACATCTTAAACAAGGAATTATGTCACTTACATATGCATATATGAGCACAATTTATATTCAGAAAGTCCGATGAAAACATGAAGGTCACAAATACACATCTCTCCAGCCTCAAGCACAGGTACATGAATGCACAAACCAAACTTGAAATCACAAAGTGGATACATTGTAACACAGGTCCCAGAATTGTACTTTGAAGAGATAATGTGCAAATTGGTGACTCCATTTTCTTGACATGACACAAAAACTCCACTAGCTTTCGAGGGTTCACAGTAGACAAGTCTGAGGTCATAGTTTGTGCCCTGTGAGCTCTTCCAGCTTTTCAAATCTTGTCTCGAGCTCCTTCACCTTGCAACTCAATGTTGTCTGCCAACCACAGGGACAATGATTTATACACCCACTGACAGCTGGAGTAGGATAGGCCCTAATATCAGAAAGCCTAATCTTGCACAATACTTTGTCAACATAATTTCCCACTACTTTGTCTAGCTTCTTAAGCAGTCATCAGTTTTCCTGTATCTAATCTCCAAGGACCTGCAGATCATAAGTCAATACACTCCACTCTGTACCACCGCGTACTTTGTACATATGCAGCAACCATCCATTTTGAGTTAAATCTCAAGTCGGGTCTACTCATCCTTATATCCTGCAGCTGGTGATCGGTAATCTTGACTTCAACATGCACAAAGTTTGCAACACACAGGTCCAAGTGCTTTTTAATCGGATACTTCACCGACACCTGTCATAATTAGAAGAATGAAGGAAGTCTAGCAGTACCTAGAGGTCTTTGATGTCCTAATAAGGACGGTGCTCGGTGGAGAACGGATTGAGCCAATTTGCCTATTACGCAAGTGTGCTGTATCATGGAGATTGCCCTTTCGAATCATTCATCAAGGGGGCTAGCAGTTCATGACTTTCCATTCTTGTTGTTTCCTTTTGGTTTCATGCAGTTGTTGCTGCATCCACCACTGGCTATAGTGCCTTGGTTTTATTCACACTATTTAGCATGAAAGAGATCAAATGATCAACAAAAAGAAGAGGGGATCTTTTCCACTAAACGATGCTTTTGACAAACTTCATTTGCATTAGTTATTAAACTTACATTTCGATAATGATGTTGCCTTTGTTTAGAGGGTATAAAAGCTAGAGCCAATCTGGCTGTTCTCCTGACTGGGAGTTGTTCAATCGAAGGAAATCTTTATAACGTTTTTTTTTTCTTAATTTCTGCATGCTTATTTTTCGTTCAGCTTGT
Source organism: Eucalyptus paniculata subsp. matutina (assembly GCA_017140255.1). Taxonomy (NCBI): domain Eukaryota; kingdom Viridiplantae; phylum Streptophyta; class Magnoliopsida; order Myrtales; family Myrtaceae; genus Eucalyptus; species Eucalyptus paniculata. Next base: position 57,244,271 of record CM029437.1, on the reverse strand, counting down.
CAGTACTGATCAGACCTTTGTTTTAGCTGAGAAGTGAGAATAGAACAAACATCTCATGACAAGGAAAATAATTTAGTAAATTTGGAGGCTCAGTCAGATGATTGAGACTTACATCTTGTGTTTAGGTACATACAAGTCCAACAAGTCTTGCAAGATGGTTCATAAATCATGGATCGACCTCCACACCAGAGATTAAATAAGTCCCACAAAATTATACATGAGGGGACCACGGTACTAGCGAGAGAGAGAGAGAGAGAGAGAGCACCTGGCCTGCAAAGGTAAGAGTCTCTTTACTGCTGTTCATGGACTATATTAGCTGTAAATTTTGAATTTTGATGAGTATTCCCTTTCCTTGATCATTTCTAAATGCAGAACATGTCGACAAGGATGGATAACGAGAGAAGATCGACCATGAAACATTATGGCTAAAGAGAGGTACTATGTGGATCTAACAGCACAAGCAGGCATGTCAACCGAAGTTGGATGAGAACAAGCTTAAGTTACTGCACATGAAAGAATTGTGAGATTTTATGATATTGTCACATAATCAGAATGTCCTGGGAAACTTATTTATAAGGAAATATATGCTTCTGAAGAAGAAAATCAACAAATATGAGAAAAAGCTTAAGTTGCTCACTCTTCCTCCCCCTCTTCCTCCTCTTCTTCCTCCTCCTGTATGGTGGTTGGCCTAATATTGATGGTATCACATCGTCACCAGGGCCAGCTGACGAGGAAGATTAAGTAGAGGAAAGTAATTATGGGGAGATGATTAGCTAGGAAGTGGCCATTCCATCGCTAATCATTTCTATAACAGCGACAAGCCTTTAATTCATGAAGAGCGTGAAGGATGTCTCTTGATGGTGCAGTCTTTATCCACGATGAGAAAAAACAACAGAAAGGATGGATTTCCATTTTCATGAGTTGAAGTTAGACTTATTAGGGCTGTTATGCATGCGAGTCCATGATGTGCTTGAGATAAATCAAAGACAGCTGACAGCTTCTTCTCATTGTGCCATGGCAGTAACGAGTGTGTTTACATGATCATGTAATTCCATGTTTATGTTGTTTAGTCCTATGAATTTCCAACCCTTAAAGTCTTCTCTTGATTGAGTGTACGATGGTAAAATTTTTTTCTATAAAGGACTAGATTAGAGATCCTGACAAAAAATGGCCTCTATGATGCCTCACTGAGTCAGGGGGAAACTGTGAATCATTTTTGATGACTTGAGAATCAGAGAGATTGAACTGATACCATAGTGGAAGATAACAATTCAGCGTTTGAGGAAATTAATTGGAGTCAACATACTGTTGCATTGGCGGTATATCTCTCAAAAGAGATGGAAACGTTTGGACCATGAAGCTTGGAATTATTGGGGGGAAAAATTCACGCTGCAAAAGCCATTGAGACATTGTGTTACAAAGCAAAAGACCTGGAGAAAGCATTTCAGCACAGTAGACGTGATTGAGAAAAGAATTTCTCATACAGGGAATTGCCTATGACGGACAAAGTTAAGATCACTCGATAAGTTAAATACATATACTTTGTAATTTTGTCAAGAAGAAATTCATAAACTCTCCAATTTTGTGTGGTCAAGTGACATGGTCATAGATAGCACATACTTCCTGTAGCCATGGAGTTAATGTGTCATCTTTAATTCCTGCAGCAATGGACTTTCTGTGATCTTATACAATGCGGCGGAGAAACTTAAACCTGTTCTGTAGAATGGGTGCAGGGTCTACATAATTTTTACGAGGACTGCAGTCCATGTGCTTGTATAAATACTGTGATAGACGCAAGTCTATTGGATAACAATAATGATTCAAAAGGTAAAAAACACCAAGAAAATGACAAGCTCTATTTGAAACTTTTACATAATTGCATGAACACAATTTTTGTTTGGATGCAAGCATAAAGATCACAAACACACATATTTCCCCTACCACAAGCAGCCAGAGAATGAGTTATGTCCATCTCTTGGATGGACTGCATAGAAAAGGCCTCGCTCATCTCCTTTATTGATGCACACATCCAAGGCTTTCTACATAATGCCCAAGCTAACATGTCTAACTCAAGTAGAGAAGGTCTTCCTAACATATAATAAGGATCTCCCTAAAAACATCATCTTTTACCATATTGAAGCTAAGTGCACAACAATTTACGCTAAAAGTTTAAACTATCAAAATATACTGATCGAGGTTTATCATCTTGTGTTTAGGTAGATGCAAGTCCTCTCCCTCATCTATATATAAGAGGACTAAAATACTAGAGAGAGAGCTCCTAAGCCTGCAAAGGTAAGAGTAAGACTCTCTCTCTCCTGTTTCATCATATCATCCCTTGGTTTTTTAATTCAACAGTCTTATTGTTACATCCGTTGTGGTTTGAAGAGTAGTCTCTTTTCCTTGATCTTGTCAATGCAGAACTGTTAATGAGGAAGAACAACAAGAGAACTTCTACCTACAAAAAGATCACGGCCACAGAGGGGTACTTAGCAGCCATAAAAGCTAAAAAACAATTCAACCAAAGTTGGAGGAGAACAAACTTAGGTTGTTGCACATGAAAGAGCCTTTTGACGATTGGAATGGGTGGGCTGTATTGACCTATGACCATAACATCCTCGGAAACTTACTGATCAGGGAAAACAATCTTCTGCAGCAGAGAGCTGAGCTATATGAGAAAAAGCTTAAGATGCTCACTGCTATGTATCCTGATTGTCCTCTTATTGCATCAATATCTGATGATGTTGACCTTGATAGTTTCATATCATCACAAGAACCCGTAACTAATCATAAGTAGCAACACAAGTGTCTGTGACTCATGAAGAGTGTGTGAAAGTTCACTTCTTGACAGCATGGTCTTTGTCTACGTCAAGAAAAAAGTACAAAGTATAGTAAGAATGCTCCATTAAGCTGGTACGTTATGTGACGTGATAGACTACAAATGCCAAACAGGCCTCTGAACGAGCGTGCTGTATTTGAATCTGCCCTGTCACTTGAGTATACTGATTGGTAGCATGAGCATCATGGAGCTGATGATGTCCTCGAAAAACTCAGAAGAGGATTTTGCATTCTCATGTGTCAAAGTTAGTGCATTTGGATTAATATGTTACAAGTGGGCGCAGGTCTATAATGTGTAGAAATAAATTGGAGACAGCTGAGAGCTTCTTCTCATTGTGCTATGGGTGCAATTAAAGTGTGCTCGTAAGATAATAACACAATTTAAGTTTGTAATAAAAGTGTGTGTCTTGCTTTTAACTCTTTGATTTTCTAAGTCCTAATTTCTGCTCTTCATTTGGTGAATGAGTTCTTCTGGATAAACCATTTGCTCTATGGACAACTCAAGCAGAAATCCTGTTTTAAAAAAGGGCCGAACAGTACAATCCCTCTTCTGTCACACCCCGATTCACAAGAAAAAGGGCATGACACGGCCGTCCTTTTACCAAAGGATGCAGCCTCAATATAACCAAAATTCAACCCGATATCAACATATATACATCCACATATATATATTTGACAAAAAGGGGCACTTGTTACAATATTAGAGTATATCTATAATCCACAAAAATCAAAACATAAATTTTCTACAAAGATTAACTTATAAATCTATTAACTATGCACAAGTCATACCAAAAAGTTTCCACCACAAAAGTCCTCCCCGAATGAACGCTCATGCCTACTTGCGACTCATTGAAGAACCTGAAAAACAAGTATAAGAAAGGAGTGAGCTACCATGGCTTAGTGAGTAACACATTTCTTCTAAGCGGATCGAGAAATTACTATGCACATTTAAAACATAACTTAAATACATAATCATAACTCAAATACTGAAGATATCAATGATCAAGTCCATTAGTCAATCTCATAAAACATGCATCAATGGTCTATTCCATTGATTAATCTCATTAAATCACATCGATGGTCCATTCTATCAACCAAACTCAAATCACATGTCAATAGTCCACTCAATTGATCAATTCATGTTCAAATGTCTAACCATGGTCATGCGTAATGCCCGTGACAAGACGACCAAGATTCCCCCTTTGGTAAGGTCTCCACCTATTATTAGCTAGTGACTCAGCCTATAAGGATATCCTAGACTAATATGCACATACCCACCCACCCCTTAGGGTTCACAGAGACATTGAGCATCAACTACCAATCACAATATCCAGTAATCCAATATCAGAAAGAAAGTTATATCACAACTCAAAATTTGATATATATATATCAAAGCATTCTCCAAAACATTTCAAGTTTCTTTCATAAAGAATTTCACAAATCCTTTTTTTCAAATAACCATTCAAATCGAAGTCGAAATATAACTCCCTTCAAATAACAAAAATGGTAGTAATAACTCGATCCTATTTTATGTAACAAAATATACTTTTTATCAACTCATAGAATATATAATCCACCACGTTTCTCAAAACATAAGTTTAAAATACAAAGAAGAAATAGTGTCACTCACTTGAGAAAAACCAAAAATCAACTATGACGCTCACTTGAACCAACGCATTCGGATTCCTAACAATTAACGGAAAAACAATATCAAAAGGCCGAGTAAAACGGATATTCACATAATGACTCATCTATACTAGGCTTATTTGTCGATAAAATGACACCTATGCGCCACAAAAGCTCTCATTTAGCGGAAACCCATCATTTCCCATTAGGTGCGGCCCATGCGCCAACTTCGTCACACCATAACTTTCTCCACAAAATTTCATTTCAAACCGTCTTATAGTCTTTAGAAAGCTTTCTTAACGTACAACAACAACCCCAACTCAGCCGCCCCAAAATAGTATCAAAAACAACAAAAAAAAGGCTTAAAGCTACTGTTCGCTACAGTACCAGAATGCGCCCCTAACTTCAAAATTCCGTTATGGACAAACCGCAAGCTCAAATCACGATCCGTAAGATGCTATAGCTCCACAACATCCCAAAGTACCATTTCTAAAAAAATATATAGCTCAACGACTCAAAAATCGGGCTTCGCCACACAAATATCCAAGAAATCCGAATTTCGAGACCTAATTGCGGCGATTGCTTTAAGTAAGTGATTAAAGGCTTCAATTTCTTACCGGCGTTGCAAAACACACTTGAGTTGCTTGATAAGGCAACCGGATCACGAGCGAACCAAATTTTTTTTTTTCCTTTTTTCATTTTTCCTTTCTCTTCTTTCTCTTCTCCCTTGTTTCTTTCGTTCCCCTACTTCTGCCTGTGCTCCTCTTTCTCTCTTTTTAAAACCCAGCCGAAGGTTCCACAATTCTCTTGGCGTCCTTGGGGTTGCGGACTGACCATAGAATCCTCCCTTTTTGACTTTTCAAACTCTTTCTTTTCCTTTTATTTTATTTTCTTTTAAAGCCCATATATTACATCTTCCAAATTATTTTAACCTCACTAAGCCTTGCATTAGGACCATGATACTAGTTGCAATTTGTGGGATCTACAAGTCCAATTCAAACTATATCAGTTAGGGTAGTTCCACATGTGTTCAAAACGCGCAAATGCAAAAGATATCTACTCAGGTCAAGTGATCTTGTCCGTGCAAGAAGTATTATCATTCTACTGTCATCTTGCACAGAGCTCTTACTTGGCAGGATGCTTTCGTGAAAGTTGAACACCGGACTTTCCCATTTATGTCCTTAATTCAATGACCAGTTGGAGATTTTATTGGAAGGAAAGCAGGAGAAATTTTAAATTTCTCAGAAATCAAGGGATTATGTACTACAGCAGAAGCTAGGAATCCACATGGCTTCACTGATTCTAGCAATGGCAGCCTCAACATTGTTGAAACCTAGAAGCTAGTGCAAAAGAAAAGAACAAAAGTGACACGGCACAGAATTATTTGATTTAGGTTAGTGTAGTATTCTTTGGAATCGCTTATTCATTGATTATTCCTAGCTCTCTTTGGTGAGTGCAGTATTAGCAGGTTGTAGTGGGTCTTACCTCACCAGTAACTTTCTAGGTAAAAACGGGGGAAAAGAGGAGGAAGCTAACAGATAGAAGTCAAGACACCGTTGCCTTGGCAACATCTTTCCACTTTGAAATGGGGAGATATTTGCGAGTTTGAACCTTGAGCTTTATGTTGCAATTCAGAAAAAAAAAAGGGTCTGTTACAAGAGCCCCCTGAGAGCTTAAAGATAACAGAGGAAATGTTGCTAGGGTATAGCAGATACTAAGGATCATTTCTCTTGACAACTCTATCGAGAGAGACACAGATCAAGAACATGTAGGAATATAATGCATACTTAATTCAGAATTGTAGCAACACAATAATCCTCCAAGGATATATTTGCCCCTGCTCCTGGTAAATGATCGGAGGTTTCATCCCTGTCTTGGACTAGAAGAGGCAGGAAGGAGTTGCTTCCATATTTCAAGCACACATCGCAGTTATTTGCACACATAGACACACAATAGAATGAGCAGACTTCAATGACTGCCTTCTTCTTCCCCTGTTGCACAGAATGATCTTACACTGATTGTTAAAGGCTGAAGGAAGACTTTGGAGACAGATGTCTTGCTCATCAGACGCTAAAGAAGCAATAATGCATTGGAGATCCCTCAAAGTTTTCCTCATTGCCAAAGAAAAATCTCGAGAACGTACTTGCATGTAGTTGCATAAACACAAGAACACGACTGTTATTCAGACTGAAGCATAAAGATCGCAAATACACACACTTTCCCCGTCTGAAGCAGATAAGATTTTCTTGGGACAGAGACTACATGAAGAGGTCATTCCTCTCCTTTATTGAAGCACACAAAAAACAACACTACATAGTAGAAACACTTCAAGGTGACTGGTGCTTGATACATCTTCAGGCGTCCTGCTTGCTTGGCCATGAGCACTGCTATGGCTATCCTCATTGCTTCTCCTGAATTTTTCCACTGTGCGCTGCAGATTGTATGATGGCCTATTTATGATTTCCTGGAGGATCTGATGGCTTGAGAACTAGAAGCACATGATGGATTCTCTGTGATTCTTTCACCTTTTGTACCATTCATTTACATGTGCTTGGGTCCACCGGAACCATGCCTTGGCGGTTGATCTTCCCTCCCAGGCTTTCTGACTAATGCACAAGCTCCCAAATCAACTGCTTCGGAAGGACGAACAAATGTTAATACCATTTTCTTGACATGGTACAGAACTCCATTGTCATCTGATGGTTCCCACTTGTTCAAGTACTTTTACATGGTTTACCGTAGTTATTAGGATTGATCGGACCCATGAGCATGTTAGCAATGGAATCTCCATTTCCTAACATCTTCACATTGACAAGTTCCTACTTCGAATATCATTGGATCCATGAGCATGTTAGCAATGGAATCTCCATTTGCTAACATCCTTGTATTGATAGGTTTTCTTATGTCATGGTCCTAGTTTTTCAGTAATGAGCTCTTCTAGCTTATTAAATCTTTTCTCTAGATCATCCATCCTTTGACTCATTATCGCATTCCAATAATTGGGATTGGCTTCATGAGCATTTGGGTTATAGGGTTGACCAGGGTACTTAGGTGGATCAGCGGGCCTTAGCTTGGCTAAAATTTCTAGTTGCTTGACATATTCTCCCACCACGTCCTCTAGCTTCTTACGCAGTTTGGAGTTCTCCACTACGTAATCCGCTAAGATCTGCAGATTATAAGTCAGTGGGATCCACTCGTTAAAGCCACCGAGGGGATTGAGCATATGCAGCAATCGACCATTTTGCTCTAAGTTCGGGTTCGCGCCTATTCTCATGCGCAGACTCTGCAACTGGAAATCAGTCATCTTGTCTTTGACCTGCCAAAAAAGAAAATTTTTGACAAGAGCTCAACCTTTTTGTGTATTTTTATGGTTGAAGTTCATGTGACTAAGACCCGTGTGAATTAGAAAGTGACCCAATGGAAGCAGGTAATAACGCGAATGGAAATTCGTCCGCAGCATGCCAAACGGCGCACGTGCTTGAAGAGCAACAGAGAAAATCTCGATTTGTCATTAGTTCATCAATGGATAAGTTGTATTACAAATGAAAAACAAAACGACTTTCTTTGATTGAATACTAGAAAACCAAAATCTCTAGTAAATAAAAATGAAAAACAAAACGATTGAAAACTAGAAAACCAAAATATTCTAATCAGATAACTCCTGAAACAGAAAATAATATATTCTAAAACCAAAAGATAAATCTAAGACCTGATCGGACAATTTTTAATAGTGAAAATAAAGTTACTTAATAATAAAACCCTAAATCAATCAAGTAACAAATTAAAACATCAAATCTTGAAGTGTCCCGCATCAGAAAGTAGCTGAAACACATTAAGTTTGCAGGCAGTTCAAGAGTACCTTGAGAACTTGGATATTCTGCTGAAGCTTGTGCCTGGAATCGAGGGAAAATGAGGTACGAGTGTAGCTTGTGAAGTGTGCTTTTCCATAATGCTTGCCCCTTTATATAGCTGTACCTATAGATGCACTGCACGTGATTATCAGCCGAAGATGAGGGCATTATTGTAAAAGTATTGGCACTTTGCATTAAAATATTTCCATCTTTTTTTTTTTATATTAGTTTGCTGGTCCATGAAGTTTCTTCTGGCGTGTTCTACATTAATATGATGGAATCTCATCATTAATGCTGGAACACACTGGACCAGCTTTTGTGCCAATGATATCTTTAATGCATCCACGTATGTGTACACTTTCTTTTGTTTCATTTGGGCAATTAATCCTGTCAACACTCCTCAGGTTTGCTCTCTGATAAACATTTCTTGAGAACAAAATGGTTGCTCTACTCGCTTACAACGGGCTCCAAAACAACCTCCACACAACAGTTAAGGCGACAAGGTCTCTGGAACAACTGTACAATCAATTCTATATTTATCGTTCAGAAACTAAATGGGGACAGTTAAACTTGAGCCTTTCATTGACCCAAAAAAAAAAAAAAAAAATCCGAGCCTTCCAGAAAAACCTATGTAACTTGGACGTAACTTGGACAAAACTATGTCGACAAGAGAATTGGGAACAGGTTGAAGTGCACAAATTGCCATAAGATCACGCTGCTGATACACCATCGAACGAGATGAACACTATTGAAGATCGATGTCTGAAAAGGGTTATGAGTAGTAACTTAAAAAGAGAACCACATGAGATGCAAGGTATGCTTCGCATGCGATGTGCACAAGATGCATTCCAAATTTGCTTAGGATCACGTAACTCTTATATCAAGTTAAAATAAAAATAAAAATAAAAAATAGCACAATGTTGGATTGTTCAACCCATAATTTTAAGTTTATAGATGTTGGGAGACCACATGTATATAATGAGCAAAGTGATATGTGATATTTTGACACAAATTTTCACAAGTAGAGGTTAGTTCATTCCTATATGGCACATATCTCAAAATCGTTATCTCCTTATTCAGTGCATAATTGTTTCATTCATATCCGCTTCATCATCCTAAAAGCCCGCTAAAGTGTCAGGAGTTGCTCCTTGTTTGGGCTATCTTGCCTTGGTGACCATTCCCCGCTCTCGTCGGACCAGATTGTTACACATTGCACATTTTTATGGTGCACACAAACACACACTATCAAAGAAGAATGGGTAGACTTCAATGATAACCAGCTAGAAGCATCTTATGGGTCTGTAGATCATAAAATTATGTTACGATCCGGCATCATGGTGACCATTCGTGCAAAATCCGACTTCATGACGACCACGTTTGTCTTTCTCCATCCTTGGCTAATTCCAATCCCAGCGCAAGCAAGAATGCTCGAGAACTTAAAGTTCATGGTGTCACATATTTTTTCTGCTTAGTTCAAATGTTATACCGAATTTGACATGGCACGAGACTCCATGGTCATCGAGCGGTACATGGAAATATAACATGGACTAGGGTCACTTGCTCAAATGACTTGATACAAGCCACCTCATTCACTAAAGGCTGAGTTGAGCAAGCAATGTTAAGATATGAATATGTTAAAAAAATCCTACATTGAAGAACTAGTATGGTGTTGATTAGTTAATGTTCAATAGTTTACGATTTTAAGTGAGTGTGGTTTAAACTGAATACATTAAGGGCTCAGACTTGGCTCCCAACAAGCAAGACTAATACATTAATAAATCCAAATGTGCATTCTAATAATCAGGTCTAGTTTATCTTGTATAATATCTTTCAGTTTATCAAATTTCATCACTAGTCCGTCAACCTTTTGGTTGAACATTGTGTACCAATTGGGCTAGCCATTGGGATATGTCATGGGACTGATGGGTTCCCGTGACCAGGAGGAACTAGGCAAGTTATTGGATCAGAGGCTTAATTTGTACATAATGTCTAGTTGATTGGTATAATTGTGTACCAAGTCATCTCGCCTTTGATAAAATCCCACTTATTCTTCTAGTTTTCCTAGCGCTCTTTGGGCGGGAAATTTCTCTACTGTGGTTATTGGAAATTTAGCGATGAATCAGAAATCATCATTGACAATAACGTTCTCAGCTTTTACCATGACTGGACCATAGGTTCGTTCGAACTTGTCACCAAGAGAACTCATTCTATTAACTCGGTAAAAATTAGAATGTTACAAACTCACAGTGGACGACAATAATGCTACTTCAGTCATTCTGGTCCATTTCAAGGCCCCATAGCATGCCTTATTTACATACCAACCACACACGTGTCGACACTCATGGAATCTGATCTGACATTGCGTGAAAAACGTTGAGCCTTTTTTTTTTTTGGGTTGGTTAGTGGTGCCATCGTCCTTTATTGCCTTGAAGCAATTATCCAATCAGTTGGGATTGCCAGCTAAATTGGCATGTCCAAAGAAAAGGACAAGGTAAAGGCATGGCCACATGATCACACGTCCTGTACACACCGGTAAGAAGAATGCAGAACACAATGTGAATGACTTGGAGCTCATATAAATCAAATGGTCCACCTTTTTCCCTACCGAATGAATTTGTTAGCGCTTTCTCGATTTCTGTTCACACGTCCTGTACACACCAGTAAGAAGAATGCAGAACACAATGTGAATGACTTGCAGATGGAGCTCATATAAATTAAATGGTCCACTTTTTTCCTTACTGAATGAATTTGTTAGTGCTTTCTCGATTTCTGTTGGACTAACTCTTAAGTAGAGGTTTGCAAAAGAATCAGGAATGGCCTGGGCAACTTAAAACTGGCCGGTTCGGTTCAGCTCCCATGATAATAGATCTAGTTCCCAATCTCAGGTGGAACCATCCACTTGAACCATGTGGACTATATATATTTTAAAAATTTCAAAAACCCAAATTTGGCAACCTCGCTTAGTGAGCGACTCATAGACATCTCATCTTGCTCTCTTCTTTTTCATGAATCCTCTCAAATCTCAATCTCTCCCTCTTGGTCGCCTCTCACCTCTAGCCCTCAATTGGTCATTGTCAGTCTCCTCTTACACTCGTTCTTAGGTGCTGAAGGCTTCATCCTGAAGCCACCTTAAGCTGTGATGAAGAAGTCCATTTCCAAATATATAGAAATGGACGCCAGTCATATTTCCAGATTTTTGGCTAGCATCCATTTCCGAAAATTTTGAAATTGGACTTGCAAGTTTATGTCTTGCTGCTCTTCCATGTTTAAAGGTGTTTATATCTCGCTGGTTTTGGAAACATGCATTTGCATATTTCCAGGTTTAAGGCATATTGGGGAGTCTTGAAAGGCATGACTAATTCCATGGACTCACTTAAGAGCCCGATCAATTCCTAGGTGGGTCCATAAACTAATGGTTGGTTTCCGATTCTCAATTAGTGGAATTGGCCCTTTGTGGGTGGTTCCCAATTTTAGGGTAAACCAGCTCATTTTGAAACTGATCACCTCTACTTATAAGATGAAAAGGAAAGGATAGCATTGTGCCGATGGTCCACACTCAAGATTCTACACAAAATCGGTTTAGTTCTCGATTTCTTGTTATTTTGTTTGCTACCCACCCTGCATCATTAAGAGAATGCTTCCATCCGAAGAGATTGCCAAGGGAGAGCTATAGTTTGAGTTTGTCAATATATCTAATTGAACATATTTTCATTCAGAAGCTTAAGTTAATGACTCATGGACTAACCAATATATATTAATTACTCTGCATGACACCGATTCTCCAATGTAAGACTCCTCTAATGCACTTAGACGAGCATCTTAACAATCTCTCCTTTATACATGAGCTTAGTGTTACGTATCTTCCTCTTTAATTCAAGTGTCTTTCTATGTCTAAATATCTTAACTTGAATATCCATCAACATCGGATTTCATCCCTTGTCTATTTCTCTAGATTGAACCATGAAATTTGCTATTGGGCCACATTTTTAAACCGTAATGCCTAATGCCCGAAAATCGCATTGGTCATCAGATTCATTCTTTAAAATATTCACAAAAACATCGAAATAAATTGAGGGCGTTTGAGGGCTCACTAATTTAAACATTGATTCTAACAACATATATTTAGAGTGCATAATAGAAACCTAATACTTCACCAGGAGAGATCACTAAAAATGTCTAAACCTATCAACATATTCGATTAGACCTATCTTCATTCAAAAGTTTAAGCCAATAAGTTATGGATCAATTAAGACATTTTTACTACTACACACCAAAATACACTAATTCTTCAATATAGGACTTCTCTAACATAACTCATATATGCATCTTAACATTTCATGTTGATAGAATTTCAAAGTTCTTCATAATTTGCAAAATCTTCTCAGTAAGAGAATATGCCCTATGACTTGAATAGTAGGTAAATCAGTAAGTATTTTAACAACACCATTAAGAATTTACTTATGAAATAGTAATTTAACAACTCCTCTAAAGTATGTGAATTACCAACACAATAATAAATCTAAGAGGAGTTGGTAAATTGGCGCTTCATTGGATTGTTAGGAAGTTCCATACAGTACTTGTAATTTACTTTTGACACTTGTACAATTTTGAGTTGGTGAGTTACTATTCATTGGAAAGTTGGTAAATTCTCGTAATGTTTGGTAATTTAATACTGATTTACCGACGTTCAAATTACCGATCATACCATGGTTTTGGAAATTTATCGGCGAATCAGAAATCTATCATTGACGGCAAAATTCTAAGCTTTTACCGTTGCTGAACTCATTCTATTAACTCGGGGAAAGATTAGAATGGCACTGTGGACGGCAATAATGCTACCTCTGTCACTCTGGTCCTTTTCAAGGCCCCATGGCACGCCTTATTTTACATGACGACCACACACGTGTCGACACGCGTGGAACCTTCTACTGTTGCCTTGAAGCTATTATCCATAAAGTTAGGGTAGGGTGCCACCAAAATTGACATGTCGAGAGAAAAAAAAGACAAGGCAAAGGCGTAGCCACATGATCACACGTCATGTACACACTAGTAAGAAAAATGTAGAAGATAATGTGAATGTTTTGCAGATAGAGCCCATATGGATTGAACGGTCCACATTTTCCTTTCCACATAAATTTATTGACATTCTCTCAATTTTTGTTGGACCAACTCTTAAGATAAGAGAGAAACAACCGTACCATGCTGATGGCCCACACTCAAGATCCTACACAAAATCAGCCTAGTTCTTGATTACTCGGCATTTTGTTTGCTACCCATCTTGAATCATTCAGAGATTGATTGGACAATCAAGTTGCGAAAAGTGGACCTCCTGTAATTTTCAATCTCTCTCATCAATGTTGTACGTATATTAATAAATATTTCTATATCTTTTCATTAAATGTCACGCATTTTTATTTGTGGCTTTCATTAATGATTTATCATTTAATGTGCATTAGAGATGGACCAAAATTGACATGTCAAGAGAAAAAAAAGACAAGGCAAAGGCATAGCCACATGACACGTCATGTACACACTAATAAGAAAATTGTAGAAGATAATGTGAATGATTTGCAGATAGAGCCCATATGGATTGAACGGTCCACATTTTCCTTTCCACATAAATTTATTGACATTCTCTCAATTTTTGTTGGACCAACTCTTAAGATAAGAGGGAAACAACTGCACCATGCTGATGGCCCACACTCAAGATTCTACACAAAATCAGCCTAGTTCTTGATTACTCGGCATTTTGTTTGCTACCCATCTTGAATCATTCGGAGAGCGATTGGACAATCAAATTGCGAAAAGTGGACCTCCTGTAATTTTCAATCTCTCATCAATGTTGTACGTATATTAATAAATATTTCTATATCTTTTCATTAAATGTCACGCATTTTTATTTGTGGCTTTCATCAATGATTTATCATTTAATGTGCATTACAGATGGATCAAATTTGGAATGTACATTCCTGCAGTCAAGTCTTTGAAAACCTCTATCGGCCTCAAGAGGATTAGAGAGCTTCCATATAGGAGAATAGGAGAAAGAATTAGAGAACTCCTGGATAACAACAGACATTTGCACACATTGAGAAAGAGAGAGAGAGAGAGAGAGAGAGAGAGAGAGAGAGAGAGAGAGAGAGTCCCACTGAAATCTAATTGTCGGCATAAGCGGACACTTTCTTTTGCTTTTCCTTCATCATCATTGGTCCCCTCGATATGCAGTAATCCATGATGAAATATCAGGCCTCAACAATTCTTCTTGTTCACACGATTCTTATATCTGTATCGACATAGGCAGGCAATCATTTTTTTAAAAGCAAAGAGCTCTTACGTTAGTTTTGCTTTAACTTGATAGTGATTCACCCTTTGTTTTGCCTTTAACACCAATTCTTGTGTTCAGACCAGATTAAGAACAACAGGTGGAATTAGATGAACAAGGACTACATATGCGAAACAAATCGAGGTAGAACCTAACTACTAACTTAGAATGTAAAAAAAAAAACTGATTATTGTGTTCCTTGACACTACAATGTGTTACAATAAAGCGATATTTATACCTGAATGATGCTTACAAAAGAGATTGTAATATAATCTAACAAGGATATTACTGTAACCCAGAACTTAGTTATCCTAAAAAAAAAGAAACATTAACGAATGTCCTCAATATCTAATGCTAACAATATAGTCCAACATAATTCATTTTATAACTCTTCAGATAAAGGTTAAAATGGCATAATGGATGGCATTATTGCTTCTTCAACTTTTCCAATCCATTTGGTTACAATCATATGCTTCACGTGTCGCAAGTCTAGAATTCTTTAGAACATGCTCAGCATCAAAGGTAATCGAAGTCAAGAATTTTTTATCAGTTAATGATGCCACGCCATCCTCCTTTATTTTGGGGAGCAATAATGCCACGTTTGGAAAAGCATCAGAAGTACGTAGAATAAGATGGAATCCAACGTTATAGAAGTATGTATAAAAAGATGTCATCAGACTTACTGGCATTATTAAGCCTTATCATGTTTGTTATTTAGGTTTACTCAAGTCCTTACCCACATCTATAAATAAGGGGACCGAAACACCAAAGAGAGAGCACCTAGCCTGCAAAGGTAAGATTCTCCCTTCTGTTCATAATCTCGTACCTGGCATTCAGGGACATTAAATCCAATATATTGTTGAGATACATTTTTTGAAGTTTAATGTCTTTATTTTTTTTCTCCCTGGTCTTTCCGTGCAGAACGTACTCGGCCGGCCGAAGAGGAAAGATCTAACAAGAGAGGATCAAACAGTGAAGAACATGGCAACGCAGAGGTACTATTTGGCCATAAAGGCACACGCAGACATGCAACCGAAGTTGGAAGAGAACAATCTTAAGCTACTGCATATGAAAGAACCCCTGGGGGGTTGGCGAGAGTGGTCGGTATTGACGTACGATCATAATGTCATAGGAGAGATACTTATAAAGGAAAATAAGCTTCTCCAGAAGAAAATCGATGATTATGAGAAAAAGCTTAAAATACTAACCAGCCCTCCTCCTATGTATTATGGTTGGCCTACTGCTCAACCGAGATTTGCTGAAGTTGAACTTCGTAGTGCTAAATCATCTGAAGAACCTGAGATGGAAACTTAAGTCGAGGAAAGTAATTATCCAGAAGGTGATTAGCTAGCAAGTGGAGATTCCATTGCAAACTGATCATGAATAGCAAGAATAAGTGTTAGCTCATGGTAAGTGTGAAAATGTTCTTTTGAGATCACCTCTTGCGCTTGGCAGTGGAGTTTCTTGTCCATGCCAAGAAAAAAAGCAAAATAGTGAACCATTGAGAATGGAGTCTAAATTCATTGTCAAGGAGAACTAGTCCATCACCATGGAGGAACCAGAAATCTGCCAGCACTTCCTGATAAGGAGGAACCGTGGGTCATGGAGCAAACACCGGGAGATCGACATTGTTACCTGCTGCCTTGACCTGCTAACTAAGCAAGTCATATATCCTTGAGCAGCTATGAAGGAAGCTTCACACTTTCATGAGTTAGGTTTGAGTTCTTCTGGGTTATTATGAGTGCGAGTCTGTTCTATGTATTAGAATAAAATGCAGACAGGAGAGAGCTTCAACTTGTGTGTGACATGTGCTGTATGATCAAAGTGTAATGCATCTGTCTGTAATAAGAGTGTCTGGTTGTGTTGTTCTAGTTTTGATCCTTCTAATTTCTTCTCTTATTTCTGGTGAATGAGTGCTTCCAGACCAACCATTTACTCTTTAAGGTACTTGAAACTGGCTTACTATGCTTCTTAAATTAATTTGACTCGACTAAGTCTTCTGTTAAGTAAAGAAATTTTAAATCCTGTTAATCAAATTGATGAAAATATAAAAAAAACTAAAAGAGTGTGCACCATGATCCTATGTTCCTGGGCTGATCATGCTTAACTGCACTTCACCATGTGATATCTTGCCCGACCTGTGGTCATAAATATCTTTGTCCTCTTATCGATTCATGAGCAACAAATCTGTTTGCACCAATTCACTTTGAGTGTTCCACTTGTGTCCTACGTAATCCAATGACGTAGGTATGGACCGCACATTATTATTCTGAGTTCAGATATCAGTGATTATACAGTGGGTGCCTTTTTTTTTTTTTTCTTTTTTGGTAAATGTAAGAAATATATTGACTAGAAATCAGAAAGCTATATAGAGCTATACAGCAAGAGTTCGGACCCCAAAACTTGCACTCACAAAGACAGAAGTTAGAGCGAGTGGAAGGGGGCAAGGTAAAAAGCAAAACAATAGAGAAACCCAAAAGCCCGCTCTAGGACAAAACCCAGTGGGGTGCTTTTATATAGGCTAAAAGTGGACTTTCCGGCTTTCACATCTCCAGACTGATTCAACTTAAAGATTTAGTGAACATAAACCTGTGAGTTATCTGGTGATATTTGGAAATCAAGTGGTCGCTGATACTGCAATGCAAAATAGCAATTAAGTGTTCTTGCTAGCAAGTTCATAGTATCCAATAGGCGTTGCCTCCTATCTGCCTTCTTTAATTTGAAATTTGGACCTTAGGGTGGATCGAGAAAAAGTGTCCCCTCCAAGAGTTTATGGGTCATTGATTTGTGTAGCAGAAAAGTCAATAGGTAGTTGGCTTAATTCTGAAGATATCGTAGAGTTGTGGATGAAGGGTTTGAAGAAATTCTTAGGTGAATTATATATTTAATTAGAGGACAATAATTCCCGATCATTGATGCAAAGTTATTTGTCAAGAGCCGAAAAAGATGAACAGTAAAACTCCCTTCGATTTTGATGAATTAATTGTTCTTTTTTATTTTTATTTTTTATTTTAAATTTTCAACGTTTTTCTGATTTGGCCCTTAGTGGACGCCACATCGGTGCCTTGTGTCTCCAAATTAATTAAAAAAACTACACCAACATTTTTCATTTATCAAATTGGATGGAGATAAAGATGGACTTAATTGCACTAATTTGACTAGAAAATTGTTCAAAAAATCTTAGGCATATTCAATTCAGTTAATTTTTTTTTTCAAATTTACCAATTGAGTCGTAATTTTTTTTTTTTTTTGTTTTGCCAATTGAATGCATCTAATCAATTTTTGTTTGATATCACCAACGTAGATGCTCGATGTCTAACGTGACATGAGTGAGGTAAGTGGCATGAATAATTTTTAATAATATTTTAATATTTTTTGAATTTTTTTATTTTTCTTTAACCTTTTTCTTTCTCTTTTCCTACTTCACGATTTTCTTACTATCGGCTAGCAAGGGTCGCCGGCCACAAATGAGGGTTGTGGCCCTTGCCCGGCCTTGCATAGATTTGGGTGAGGTTATCGCCGCTGCGGATGATCAGCCTCACCCAGAATAGCCTCTCACTCTTACTCCCTTTCTCTTCGCTCCTTTGTCTCCACCTCTCTCGTAGTCACGCATTTCATTTCGCGTGCCCCCACTTCTCTATGTATTTCTACGTTCTCGCTGCTCCTTCGCGTGCTTCCGCGGTGATCTGAGAGCAACTGGGGCTGCGGGAAGCGGGAATTGGAGCCGCTCATTCGTGGGCTTTCTCATTCTACTGGTTCTTGGGGTCCTGGATTCAGCTCTCCCTCTCTCTCTCTAGGTTGCCAGATCAAAGCACGAGTGAGCCAGCCAGCGGGGGAGGAAGAGGAGAGAGCGCACAAGGCAGGGCCGCCAGCCACAATGAGAAAACAATGAAGAACGAAAAGAGAATGAAAAATAAAGATAAAAATAAAATAAAAATAAAAAATATTAAAAATTGTTCAGGACATGTCGGCCATGTTACATAAGACTATTAGCGTTTATGTGAGCAATTTCCAATTAAGATTAGCCGAATGAATTCAATTAGTAAAATGTAAAAATATTTAGAAAATTGTACTATTTAAAACTGACTTGGTAAAAGTATAATATGTTTAGGATTTTCTTCGTAATTTTCCTCTTAATTTTACAAATTTTAAGATATAATTACCCTTTCGATATAAAAAAGATGATTGCACTTTTTCACAATTTTAAAATTTAATTATATTTTCATAATAAGTTTTTAGACTTTTGATGCATTTATCTCTAAAACTTTAAATCCCGGCTTAGTAAGAATCCTGAAGAGCTTAAAGTTTTTAGACTTTTGATGTCACCGTCTTTTTCGATAAGTTCTGATGTTGTCCCCTTTCATTTGACATGACACGAGAATTCACTCTCACCAAGTGGATGTGGATATTTACCATAGGACTGGGATCACTTGCTCTCGGACTACCCTTTTCACTAAAGACTAGGTTGAGCTGGCAGGGCTATTAAATATTAGCAATGGTATCTCCAGTTGCTTACACATCCACAAACCAAAATCCCGTTCTAATAACCAGGTCCCAGTTTTTCCTTTGTAAGATCTTCCGGTTTGTCAGTTTTTTTGCTCTCTAGTTCTTCGACCTTCTGATCCAACATTGGGCACCTATATGGTGGACCCATGGGATATGACGGGTTCCCACCAACTGAAGGAACGGGAAGCCTAATTTTGCACATAATCTCTAATTGCTTGATATAATTGTCCACCAACTCATCTAGCTTCTTGATCAAATCCCTGCTGTCCTTTGAAACCCCTTATCGTTTGAGTGTTCCTAGCTCTCTTTGGTAAGTGTAGTATTAGCAGGTCGTAGCGGGACTTAGCTCACCAGTGATTTTCTTTTCGAAAAACAAGGAAAAAGAAGAAGAAGAGAGAGAGAATAGATAGAAGTCCAGACACTGCAGCCTCGGCAACGTCGATCCAGTTTGGAATGTGAAGATATTACGAGTATGAGCCTTGAGCTTTATGTTGCAGCTCAGAGAAGAAGGGTCTCTTACAGGAGTCACTGAGAGCTAAAAGACGACAGGAAATGTCGGTGGCTGTAGCATATACTAACGATCAATTCTATTTACTGATCGCTTTTAAGGGAGAAGTTAATCAAGAACATCTAGGAAAATACTGCACACATAATTCACAGTTGCAGCAGAGTAATCATCCTTGAAGGATATATTTGTCCCTGCATCCAGTAAATGATCGGAAATTTCATCACCTGTCCTGGACAGGAAGAGGCAGGGAGGAGTTTTCTTCCTTTTTCAAGCACACGTCACACTCAATTACCCAAATGCGGACACACGGACACGCGGACACACAAAAGAAAGAGCAGACTTTAATCAATGCTCTCTTCTGCTTCTGCCCTTGTTGCACAGTATGATCCTAAACTGAATCTTACCTAATTCATTCTATTAACTCTTAAGCTAAAGATTATAATGGGGTAACAGGTGGCTTTGTTGCTCCTCCAACCATTCCCGTCCATTCGATTACGATGATATGCGTGTTAACACGTGTTGCGAGTCTAGAAATCTTTAGAATACGCTCAGCACCAAAGTAAATCTGCAATTGTTTGAAAAGCATCAAAGTATAGAATTTTTTACCAGATAATGATGTCTTCCTTTTATTTTGAAGAGCTCTAATGCCATGTATGGTAAAGCATCAAAGCTCCCTTGCTGCGCCCTTCTTTTTTGACACTAAAGTAGGGAAAAATTATCAAAGATAAATTATAAACCTATTCTACTTTTAGAAATTCAGTTCTAATTTTTTTTAAATATGTCAATTAATTTCTAAACATTTTCATATTTTGTCAGTTGAATCTATTGAGTCAATTTTGGTTAGAAATTGCTGACATGAACGCCGACCGTCTTATGTGAACTATTTTTAATGATATTTATTAGATTTTTTTATTCTTTTATCCTTTTTTTTTCTCTCTTCCTTCTTTGTTTTTTTGTTTTTGTTTTCATTTTTTCTTATTTTCTTTTTCCCTTTTTTGAGTGAGGGTAGCCCTTTGCCAAATCGAGGGAGGGTGACCCTTGCCTTCCTTCTTTGCCTTTTTTTTTTTCTTATTTTCTTTTTCCCTTTTTTGCCAACAGTCGTGCTTAGGCAGGGCAAGCCTATGCTAGATTGGGGGAGGTTGACCCTCACCTAAGGTTAGTGACCTCCACCACAACTTTGTAGGTTGTGTTATTCCCCATCAAAACTTTACTACCTTCTATAGCTATAGTCTATAAGTAGTAAACCAATCCCTATGGAGCACCATATGAAAAGAACACCACAAATCTAGCATCCGTTTGTCTCTTAACGAACCAATAGTCAAACATAAGATAGCCTCTACATCACTAATGTTCTCCTCAGTAACGTTTGCCTTGTTGCTTATGACATTCTACTTGTCACCTCTATTTCTTAACTTCAGATAGTCTCTACCGATGTGCCCTTCATCATCACAGTCAAAGCACCTCACATGTTCACAGTCAAAGCACCTCACATGTTTTTTGGACTTTTTCTTGTGTGATTCGAACTTGCTTTTACCTCTGTTGCTATTGGACCCATGATGTTGATGTCTACCTCGAATGACTAGCTCTCAAGCTACATCTCATGCTAGACAGTCATCTGGCAACTTCTTTTGCCACTCCTTACAAAACAAAGCGGACTTTACCTTGTTAGAGACAATTGTAGTATGCCCTTGCAGTAGTGAATCAGTAAAGTGATATAATGACTTTAGTAAACAAGCTAACAACATCATGCCATGTTCTTCACCATCTAGAATCTTACCATAGTTCTTTAAATCCATCATGAGTTTATTAAACTCATCTAGGTAGGATTTGATAGAGGTACCTTCAGTGTGTCTAAACTAAAACATCCTCTTTAATGTGTATAAGCAATTGTTCAAAACCATTGTCATGTAGAATACCTAAAGTTTTGCCCATAATACTAGAGCTTCCTTTTTCTTAACCACCTTCGTTAACACCTAATACAATAGGTCCAACAAAATTATACTCCTTGCATTCATCCTTAGCACATCCTTTTAGGTATTTTTCATTATTTCGAGCAACTTAGCCTTGCCCTTAAATGTTTTGGCCAAACCTTGAGTTGTTAATAACACCTCCCTCATGATGCTTAATAACCCAGAGTTGTTTCTCCCATCAAAATTTCTAATTTCGCTCCAGACATAATTTTAATAACAAAATTTCTAGAAAATAATAAGACAAGTAACACCTCAAAATCAAATTCTGGATAATCTCATGCCAAGCTCTAATATCAATTATTGTAATGTTAACGTGAAAACACTAACGAGATCTTACAATTAAATCAATCGAAAATCATCAAAAATAAAAAATAATGAACAATAAGAACACTAGAGATTTAAGTGGTTTGATTCGAGTGGTAATACCTGCTTCATGATGAGAATCGGCAATAAATAAGTCATTAACTTGAGAATTAAAGTTACAATCACTTATGAGCTCGAGTATTTCCACGCCTAAATTACACCAAGTCCAAATTATTTACAAATAAACAAGTCAATTGGATAAAATACTCATGGCACAAGTTGCAAGGTGCTCAAGCCCCGGGCAAAAGTATAACGTACGGTTGAACCAAAAATGTCCTTCACGTTCTTTACTTTCTTCTCCGTGCGGCGGCTCGCTAAAGAAAAGAAGCTCACAAAGTCTTTTTTTTTTTTTTTTTTTTTCTCTCTTTTTGTGTAGCTGAAGCGGAAAAGCAGACATAACGTTTAAGTTTCACTCCTCTCTTTACTCCCGAGGCTCACAAGTAAATATATATTTTTGAGAATACATGTGAGCCTCTTCTTTTTGTACCTTCTTTGAAGGGATAATGACACAAACGGTTAACTTTGACCCAATATGCAATATGATCCATAAATTTTTAATTCGTTCAATGTGATCTTTGAACTTATTATACTTATTCAATTTAGTCCTCAAACTATATGAAAACCTTTAGTATTGTCATTCCATTATTTAAGTTTAGGGACCATATAGTACATTTAGCCAAACTTTAAAAATTCAGGGATCACCTTGCACATATAGTTAAAATTCAGGTACCATTTAAGCTCAAACTCGAGACATAATATAACAGAGATAATGACAAAACGGAGTCTTACCATTGCAGGCTTGTAGGCGTGTGCAAAAGAATCGAGAAATACTTGGAAGCAGATCGGACTAGACTGGAATCGGCAATTCCCATGGGGGCCAATCCAATTCCTAATTCCAATTTAGTGGAACCGGTGAGTATCGGTTCAATTCGTGATTTTTGGTGTGGAACCACCCGTCCACCTACTCGGACCGGACCGGTGTATATATAAAGAAATTCCACCTTAACTTATTTATTTATTTTGTAGTTTTTCGACTAAATATATATGTACATATATATTTGTAGTTATTGGACATTATTGACTAATTTTGATTAACGCATTATTTTTTTTTATCCATTCTAATACTCCATTTACTTGTTTTCTCAACTAAAACAAAATAAACAAATGTAGAGGAAGAAGAGAACCGATTGAAAATGTCCATAAGAGCCAACGGCTTGTTTTAAAAGTATAATTAAATCTTTCTCTTTAGCAATTCCTATGATTAAATTAGGTTGATGTTCAAAAGATGAATAGTAATGTTTTAACTTTTATGAAGGTTAGGACTTTTAATGTGGAGTTTAATTTTGCACTTATTTTTGGTGTCTGGAAACCTTTAGAGGACTACATCATGATCTTTGTAGAAATCAAGTTCTTAGCTAACGAATATTGTGTATTCATTTTGCCTTATAGTTTTCAATTCTTAATCAAAATCAATGGCTTGCAATTCAACTCGAATATAAAGTCGAGCAAGCTTTGTAGGGATTGAGGACTGGTTTCATGGATCCAATCGGAAAGTGGACTAGATCATCGGTCTGGTTTGCGGGGGAATTCATGGAACCAACAGGCAGGTCTCAGTTTCAATTTTTTTGGAATTGGTCTTTAGGGTGCGGTTCCTAGTTTCAAAGTGGGAAATGCCCACACAAGCCATGTTCACCCCTACAGGCTAGATGCTCTATCTTTGGTCTTCTGGTCCCCTTATTTATAGATGTTGGTAAGGTCTTAAATTTGCCTAAATAACAAACATGATAAAGCCCGATCACGCAAGTCAGTCTAATGACAACTTTTTCTACGTACTTCTATAACACTGGATACCATCTTATTCTACATACGTCTGATACAATTTTTTACGGGAACGCGGTCTTCAGTGTGATTCAAACTTTTTGCCTGGACAAGCGGCTAGATGGTTATTAATCCAGATTTAAAAAAGGACGCAGCAAGAGAGCTTTGCTACTTTTCCAAAAATGGCATTATTGCTCTCAAAATAAAAGAGGATGGCGTGGCATTATTAACTGATAAAAGATTCTAGACTTTGATGCTTTTCAAATAATGTCATATTCACTTTGATGCTGAGCGGGTTCTAAAGAATTCTAGACTCGCGACACGTGAAGCATATGATTGTTATGAAATGGATTGGAATAGTTGAAGAAGCAATGACGACATCCGTTATGCACAATTTAATTTTTAGCTAAAGAGTCAATAGAATAAATAATGTTAGACGATATTGTTAGCATTAGACATTAGGGATATTATTTGATATTTTGTTATTTTTTAGGCTAATTGGTTTCCTGATTAGAGTTACATCCCTGTTAGGTTATATTAATTTCACTCTTGTACGCATTATTCGGGTATATCTACCTCTTTATTGTAACATATTAAAGTGTCGAGTAACACAATAATCTTTTTTTTTTTTTTTTACGTTCTAGTTTGGTAGTTAGGTTATATTTCAGTTTGTTTCGAGTATGCAGTCTCCATTTGTCTAATTTTACTTGCAATTTCTAATCCGGTTGGCACATAAATGTTGACGTTAAAGGGCAAAAGAACACTTCAAGTGCCATAACTTTGGCCAAAGGGACACTTAAGTGCCATAACTTACGAAATGTACACCTAAGTGCCACATTCGAAGAAAAACGGATCACTTGAATGCCACTCTGGCCAAAATCCGGCTAAAACGCCGACGTGGCGTTTTTCCGGCGAAGCGCGCCCAAAACGACGTCATTTTGCACGCTGACGTGGCCAAAACGGCGTCGTTTTGGGCTGATGTGGTAAAAAAATTAAAAATTAATTAAATTAATTTTAAAATTAAATTTAGTTAAAATATTTAAAAATAATAATTTTAAAATTAAATTTAGTTGAAATATTAAAAAATTAATAATTTAAAATTTAAAAAAAAAGGAAAGGGGGAGGCGGGCGAGGATTAGCCCTCGCCCGCGCCCGCCGCCCCCACCGCCGTCGGGAAGGGCTGGCGACGGCGGGGGGAGGGTCGGCCGGGGTCGCCGGGCCCTGGCCAGGGGTCGGCGACCATGGCCGATTGGCGGTGAGGGATCGCGAGCTCTCGTCGGATTTGTGGCGAGGACCGCGAGCCCTTGCCCAGATCCGGCGAGGGTCGGCGGCCCTCGCCCGGCCTGCGACCCTCGCTCCGATCTGGGGCGAGCCCTCGCCGCCGGTGGGCCGGGGTCGCCAGCCCCTGGCCAGGGCCCGGCGACCCTGGCCGACCCTCCCCCTGCCGTCGCCAGCCCTTCCGGCGGCGGCGGCGGCGGGCCGAGGGCTAATCCTCGGCCACCTCCCCCTTTCCTTTTTTTTTTTTTTTAAATTATTAATTTTTTAATATTTCAACAAAATTTAATTTCAAAATTATTAATTTAAAATATTTTAACTAAATTTAATTTTAAAATTTTTAATTTTAAATATTTTAAATAAATTTAATTTTATTTAATTATTTAATTTTTTTTTTTTTCCACGTCGCCAAAACAACGCCATTTTGGCCACGTCAACGTGCAAAACGGTGTCATTTTGAGCTCGGTTCGCTGGAAAAGTGCTACGTCGACATTTTGGCCGGATTTTTGCCGAATTAGCACTCAAGTGATCCATTTTACTCCGATTTTGGCACTTAAGTGTATCTTTCGTAAGTTATGGCACTTAAGTGTCCATTTGGCCAAAGTTAAGGCACTCCAGGGGTCCGTGCGTCACGTTAAAGTATCCCATATCGCATGTTTACAAAGTTTATATGTTCATTATATAAATGTGGTCTCCCATTACCTATAAGCTTAAAGTTTTGAGTTGATCATTCTAATATTGTACTAGTTTTCGATTTTGACTTTATATAAAAGCTACGTGATCCTAAGCAAATTGTGAGTGCATCGAATGCATGTCATACCCAAATAATGCCTCGCATCTCATGTCATTCTCTTTTTTAGTTACTACTAGTAATCCTTTCCTAACGTCGATGCTCAACATTATTCGTCTTGTTTGATGGTGCACCCGCAACGTGATTATATGGCAATTTGTTTACTTCAACCTTTCCCTGTTCTCTTGTCGACATGGTCACGCCCATATCTTGTTTGACATAGTTACAACCAAGTTACGAAGGGTTTTACGAAAGTCTCACGCTTAGCTGTTTGCTTTTTGTTTCTAAACAATAGGTTTAGAGTTGATTGTACAATTGTTTCCCGGAGGCCTCGTCAACTTAACTGTTGTGCGGAGGTTGTACTGGACCCCGTTATAAGAAAGTACAGCAATTATCTTGTTCTCAGGAAATGTTTATCGAAGAGCAAGCCTAAGAAGTGCTGACAGGTTTTATTGCCCAAATGAAAGAAAAGAAAGTGTGTATATATGTGTGGATGCATCCAGAATAAAGATATCATTAGCACAAAAGCCGGTCAAGAGTGTTCCGGCATTAATCATGTGATTCCATCAAATTAATGTAGAACGTGCCAGAATAAACTCTATGGACCAGCAAATCAATAGAAAATTACAAATGATGGAAACACTTTAAGGCCTAGTGCCGAAACTTCTCCAATAACGCCCTCATCTTCTGCTGATAATTATAAAAAGGAGCAAGCCGTTTGGTAAAGCACGCTCCACGAACTAGACTCATCCCTCATCTGCCCTCTCTTCCGGGCACAAACTTCAGCAGAATATCCAAGTTCTCAAGGTACTCTTGAACTGCCTTCAAACTTAATGTGTTTCAGCTAATTTCTTGTAACATCCCGGGCCCCACTGTGTAATATTGTCCGCTTTGGATCACCCACCTTGGTGTGGACGAACCGCCATCTCAGCCACGGTCTTTTCCCTCACGGCTTTAAAACGCGTTACACAGATTAGAGGGATAGAAGCCTTATAAGCTAACCAAGACCTCCCTCCCTAGGTGATGTGGGACAAGAGAAGAGAGGGACTCATTCTTTGCACACGTTCGAGGACCATCACTCGGGCCGTCACACTCTCCACCTCTTAATAGAACAACGTCCTTACTGTGGCCCCACGGGCGTCACACTCTCCACCTCTTCACACTCTCCACCTCTTAACAGAACAACATCCTCATTGTGGCCCCATGGGCGTCAGAATAGCATTCTTGCTATCGCCCCACACGTGGTCGGGAGTCGGCTCTAATACCACTTGTAACATCTCGGGCCCCACTGTGCAATATTGTCCGCTTTGGGTCACCCGTCCTGGCGCAGACGAACCGTCATCCCAGCCACGGTCTTTTCCCTCACGGCTTTAAAATGCGTTACACAGATTAGAGGGACCCAAGCCTTATAAGCTAACCAAGACCTCCCTCCCTAGGTGATGTGGGACAAGAGAAGAGAGGGACTCCTTCTTTGTGCACGTCTGAGGACAGTCACTCGGGCCGTCACACTCTCCACCTCTTAACAAAACAGTGTCCTCGCTGTGGCCCCACGGGCACCCGTCAGAACAGCATTCTTGATGTGGCCTCACACGTGATTGGGAGTCGGCTCTGATACCACTTGTAACATCTCGGGCCTCATTATGTAATATTGTCCATTTTGGGTCACCCGTCCTGGCGTAGACCCACACGTGGTCGGGAGTTGGCTCTGATACCACTTGTAATATCTCGGGCCCCACTGTGTAATATTGTCCACTTTGAGTTACCTGTCCTGACACAGACGAACCGTTATCCCAGCCACGGTCTTTTCCCTCACGGCTTTAAAACGCGTTACACAGATTAGAGGGACCCAAGCCTTATACGCTAACCAAGACCTCCCTCCCTAGGTAATGTGAGACAAGAGAAGAGAGGGACTCCTTCTTTGCGCACGTCCGAGGACCGTGATATTGTCCGCTTTGGGTCACCCACCCTGGCACGGACGAACCGCCATCCCAGCCACGGTCTTTTCCCTCACGGCTTTAAAACGCGTTACACAAATTAGAGGGACCCAAGCCTTATAAACTAACCAAGACCTCCCTCCCTAGGCGATGTGGGACAAGAGAAGAGAGGGACTCCTTCTTTGTGCACGTTCGAGGACCTTCACTCGGGCCGTCACATTTCTCATGTGGGAGACTTCAAGATTTGATTTTAATTTGTTATTTGATGGATTTAGGATTTTATTATTGCCTATTTTCCTTTCCTTATTCAACTTAAATTTAGGAGTTTTTGAATTTTAAATAACATTCTGACATCTTGGGTAATTCTATTGTAACTTTTAATAGTTGTCCGGTCAGGTTTTAGATTGCCTTTTGGATTTAGAATATATTATTTTCTATTTCAAGAGTTTGCTGATTAGGATAAATTGTATATAGTGGATTATGGATTTCTAGTTTTAATTCATTTTGTTTTCCCTTTATTAAAGCCATACAATTCACATAACTTTTCACTCCATTCTACTCAATGTGTATTCTTAGGATTAATCCATTGCATGTTGGTTACTGTTTTTTAGATTAGAAAACTAGATGCATTTATATTGTAAGACAGGCTTATTTTATTGAAAATATGTTTCCATTCGCCACATTTGGTTCACACTCCTCTACAATAGCCTATCACATCCTTGGTTGACGATCTCCACTGTCGGTATGTCCTCCCACGCGAATCATGATTTTAATGGTAATGTCTTGTCTACTACAAACCCCCCCTCGGCGCCTACCTAATACCTCCCCACCTACTTTTGAAAAATCATCGCTAACATGATCAAATACTAATACTCCTTCAACATCTAACACATTGGTTTCTGGTTTGTCTAATGAGGCTCTTTTAGATGCCTCCCCATAGTAGGCTATTGTGATACCTCCACAACTGGTTTATCAAAACTCAAGAACCCATTCAATGTGGCTATGTCAAAACCCAAAGCCCAACGCTAAATATCCATTGCCAGATGTGAACTTGATTGAAATTAGTTCTATAGAAGAGCCACAGTGCTTCACCAAAGCTAATAAATATGAAAAATGGAGGGACGTGATTCTTGAAGAATTTAATGCTTTGTTGCGTAATGAAACATAGGTTTTGTTCCACCAAATCCCAAAGTAAATGTCATGGGCTCCAAATGGGTTGATTGAGTCAAGACACATCCAAATGGTTCGATAGACAGGTACAAAGCCCACTTAGTGGCCAAGGGCTACAATCAACAGGAGGGTATTGATTATAAGAAAACGTATAGCCTCGTTATTAAAGCAATGACCGTATGTATAGTTGTTTCATTAGTTGTGACAAAGAACTGGAAACTCCAACAGTTGGATGTTAGTAATGCACTTTTAAATGGTAGCTTGACTGAACAAGTCTACATGGCCCAGCCTCAAGGCTTCATTGATAAAGAAAGGCCAAACCATATATGCAAGCAACAAAAATCCTTATACAAATTGAAACAAGCAACGCAGGCTTAGTTCTATCAATTGAGCATCCTCTTAGAATCCCTAAAATTTATCAGATCAAAAACTAATACTTCCCTATTTATACTACAGCGGCCCAATTTCTCCTCATACATGCTCATCTATATTGACGACATTGTTATTACAAGGTCCAATCCAGCATTTATTCAAGACACCATCGACTACTTAGATAAGGAGTTCTCTATACAAGACTTGGGCGAACTTAATTACTTCCCAAGAATCAAGGTGCTTAAACATCCATCAGGGCTTCTCTTGTCACGATAGAAGTATGTTACAAATCTCCTTCGTCAATCCAGAGTGGACAGTGTTAAACCAGTTCATACGCGCATGGCAACAAATACCAGTTTAATCAATTGGGGTAAGCCACTTGAAGATGCCAGTTTGTACAAGAGCACCATAGAAGCTTTTTAGTATGCTACCCTAACTTGGATAGATATCTCTTATGCGGTAAACAAAGTTTGCTTGTTCTTGAAAGAACCAACAAAAGACCAATGGAGTGCGGTGAAACAGATTCTACACTACTTAAAGGAAATTGTTTCAGATGGATTACTCATCAGTTCTCATCTACCATAAAACTCCACGCATACAATGATGTAGACTGGGCCAATTGCCCCATTGATAGATGCTCAATGGGAGGTTATGCAATTTGTATATGTCAAAATCTGATTTTTTGGTTAGCCAAAAAGTAGCATACCATTGCACGTTCCTCAACTGAATCTGAGTATTGAGCTTTGGCAAATGCCACTATAGAAGTGGTAGGGCTACAATCATTGGTACAAGAATGAGGCATCTCTCAATTAAAACGCCCTATCATTTGGTGTGACAACTTAGGGGCAACGTATCTTATGGTGAATCCACTTTTTCATACTAAAACAAAGCATATCAAGGTAGACTTTCACTTCATCCACCATTTAGTGTCACAACGCAAAGTCAAGGTTCGCTTCATATCCACACGTGAACAAATCGTGGATATCTTCATCAAGCCTCTTACACAGTACAGCCATCTTATGCTCAAATCCAAGTTGAAGATCATCCATAAGACCACCTTCAACTTGTAGGGGCCTATGAACGATAAAAACGCATGGCTCGTTCAAATTCAAAATATTATGAATTAGTTAATGCTTTTATCATTTAGTTATTATTGTACTTGCCATAACAGATTAACTCAAAATATTTAAATTAGTCAATCCATATCTCATGTAATTATTACCGTAGTTACTATTGTAATGGATTAGTTCAAAATTCAAAATATTCTGAATTAGTCCATGTAATTATTGTAATAGATAGTACATAAACTTTAAAAATACAAAAGCTATCCTAGAGTTAAAAGATAAGCAAAACTCATGCTCAAAATCAGAGTCTATTTTCACAAAACACATCCCTGCGGCCAAAAGAGAACTTCTATGTGCCTCTTTTTTATCTTCCAAGTCTCAGCCTATAGGTTTTAACAAAATCCGCCGAGTCACGTCCTTGATTATGCAGCTTGAAGGGAAAGAAATATGTGTCCTGAATGGATGTAGTATATGGGTTTTAACTTGATACATAATTTAACACAAACCCTCTAAAAATGAGACAAAGGGAAAGATAGAGAAAGACGAGAGCTCTATTCTATATGCAATCCGCACAATTGCTAAACATTAAGAGAAAACTAATTGGCCAAAATCCATAAAGAGACCATTGGAGGCTTTGTTGAATCAGTAAGGGGAGGCCAAATAGATACTAGGGGTGAGCATGGTTGTATGGTAGAATTAGGAATTGGAAAACCATATCGATAGGAACTTGTATATTGTTTTGTTCTAAGGTATGTATGATAGATTTCAAGTTTTAAAAATTATAAAACCTATTCGATGGATAGATTTCATGTTCTAGCTAGGTAGAATTAGGAAAAAGTTATATTTTTCTCAGTCTATGTCTTCATGCAATCCTGTGATATTCCACGGTGTTCAATGATGAGTGTATAATTTGGAACTATTTGTTTGAATTTCAATTTTATGTCTAATTTTTTAATTTTATAAGTGAGTTAACAGTCATACTTTTTTTACCGACAAAATTGAAAAATTACCACCAACTTTATAATTCTACTAACATGAAAACTTTCCAGCTTTGAACAGCGGACCGTAGAATTTTCCATGCAGGTTGGTCTGATGAAGTTGAACAGAAGAATCTGAGTAGGAAACTCAACTAGAGGAAAGTAATAATTGGGAAGGTGATTTTGTTAGAGAAAATGTTATAAATGATCTTTAAATCTTTAATTTATTCAATATGGTCTATTGATTTTTGGTATTTCAATTTAGTTCACGTACTATATAAAAATATTTAATGTTATCAGTAAACTTGATTTTTTTTTCTTGTTGGGTCAAAACTCCCTAAAATTGAATTAATGCGAGGATAACATTGGATATTTTTATATAGCCTTGAGACTAGATTGAACATTTACTAAAAGTTTAATGACCACAAGAACAATTTAAAATATAGGGACAATATTGCACATTACGCTAAAATTTAGAGATTACATTGAACAAATTAAAATTATAGGAACGACATTGTACGTTAGGCCAAAGTTCAGATCATTTGTCATTATCCCCTTAGTTAGCAAGTGGAGATTCCATTGCTGACTAATCATAAATAGGAGGATGATTTAACTTCATTTTGTTGGTAATGATAATGTTCGTGTTGTTTAGTTTGATTTTTATGAGTCCTAAACTCTTCTCTTGATATGGTGAATGAATTCTTCCTAATAAACCTCTTGATCTATGAAGGACATGATTAGAATATAACTTGTGTTCACTTGACCCAAGCATTTACTTTGTGTGATTTTGTATGATCACTATCAGTTGTTCAAAAAGTTTAAGCCTCCTACATAAGTTGAACTTTGGCCTAAACTTAAACTATGGAAATATGTAATTAAGGAGACATATAAGGATTTAGAAAAATTTGGACTTAAGACCAACTATTCTAATATTATGGAATTTTATACGGCCACTACCAACTGTTATAAAAGTTTAAGCTATTTGATAAAAGTGGGATTTAATATTTAAATATTCTAACATGCTCAAATATACAAGTCATGTAACACCATATATTCAACTTGCTCGACCTAGCCTAGTGTCGAGAAGATCTTGAAGTTCTGGTCTTATTCTGACTCATGTGATATCTAAGTCCATTTAGTGTATTCCATCTCCGCGATCTCGTCCATGTAAAAAGCACTCCTATTGGGCCAGTTTGTCGTTCTCTTGAATTCTTATAAAAACACTAGATTTTCTTGCTTTTTGGAACACCGGGAGAAACAAGTAAAACCAAGACTGAAACAATACCTAGACGTACTTTTCATGTCATCCACTAAACTAGCCTAGTCACTATCAGAAAATCTTTGTAAATTAAACTTCTGACCTTTCTTAAACTTCACACCAAAGAACAATGTTCCTTTGAGATATCTCAAAACCCTTTTTGCTGCAATCAAATGTAACTGACTAGGACTACTCATAAACCTGGATAAAACACTCACAGCAAATAGAATATCTGGTTTGGTTGTTGTAAGATACATGAGACATCCAATCAGACTTCTATACATAGAAGCATCTACTGTATCTATTCCATCATTCTTCTGCAACTTCTCTTTAGCAGCCATAGGAGTGCTTACACTTGGACAATCTTCCATTTGAAACTTCTTTAGAATTGCCTTCATGTATTTTTTTTTTTTTTTTAAGATGAAGATCTCATATGAAGCCTGTTTGACTTCCGAACCCAAAAAATAAGACATCTTTCCCAAGTCTGACATCTCAAAAACTGCAAATAGATCTTGCTTCACATTCTCTATCAATTCCATATCATTCCCCGTCATTAATAGATCATCTACATAAAGTGACAGAATTACAACGCTGTGATTCACCTTCTTGACATAAAGAGTGAACTGACTTAAGTTTTTTACAAAGCCAAAATCCTGTAAATATCAATCTATCTTCCCATACCAAGCTCTTGGAGCCTGCTTCAGTCCATATAAAGCTTTCTTCAACCTGTATACACTCTCTTCTTGCCCTTTGATATTGAAGCCTTCAGGTTGTTCAACAAAAATGTCCTCCTCAAGCTCTCCATTCAGAAATGCAGACTTGACATCTAACTGAAATATAGGCCACTCCTTCTCTGCTGCAATAGCTAACAGTAACCTTATTGTATCAAGTCGTGCAACAGGAGCAAATGTTTCAGAATAGTCTACTCCCCATATTTGTGCATAGCCTTTCACCACCAGTCTATCTTTGTGTTTATTGACAAAACCATCAGGATTAAGTTTTGTTCTAAACACCCACTTAACCCTAATCACATTCTTATCAGATGGTCTATCAACAAGCTCCCATGTGTGGTTTTTCTGGATCATTGCAATCTCCTCTTGCATTGCTGCAATCCACCTATGATCCTCCTTAGCTTTCACAAAGTTAGATGGTTCGAGCATTGCCACATTACTTCTTTCATAGATTTCAGCAAGTGACCTTGTGCCTCTCACTAGTAAATCATCCACACTGTCTTCCAATACATCTATAACTTCATCAACCTCTACATCTGTTGCAGGTTTTTTTCGAACTGCTGTTGTTCTACACTCTTTCCTTCCATCCAATTCCACTCATCTTCCTCTAGAAAAACAACATATCTATTTACAGTCACCTTCCCTATCATAGGGTGAAAAATTCTGTAAGTCTTTGATTGGATACTGTACCCAATGAAGATTTCAAGCTCTGCTTTCTTATCCAGCTTGTCCCTCTTGACCTTAGGAACATGAGTGTAACACAAACACCCAAAAACCTTCAAATTTTTCACAGAAGGTTTAACACCGCACCAGACTTCAAAAGGTGTTGACCTCTCTAAGGCCTTTGTGGGCAATCTGTTCAATAGGAACACTACAGTATTAGCTGCCTCAGCCCAGAACTTCTTAGGCAACATCTTCTCCTGCATCATACATCTGGCCATCTCCATAATGCTTCTGTTTTTCCTCTCACTGACCCCATTCTATTGAGGTGAATAGGGAGCAGTGAATTGTTGCACAATTCTTGCTTACTCACAATTCAACTTAAACTTGTGAGCAGTATACTTAGAACCATTATCAGACCTGAATATTTTAATTTTCTTCCCACTTTGATTCTCAACTAAGGCTTTAAACTTCACAAACACATCAGCAACTTCAGACTTGGCTAGCAGAAAATAAATCCAACTCATCCTAGTCATATCATCAATGAAGGTAATAAAATACCTGCTACCATTGAGAGAAGACTCAAACATAGGTCCACATAGATCTGTGTGGACTAATTGTGGCTTCTCACATGCTCTCCAACCTCCTCCTTTGAAAGGAAATTTGGCTTGCTTGCCAAGAAGACAAATTCTGCACTGTGGAAATTCCTCCTCCAAACTTGGCAAGTCATCTGCCAAGTTATTTCTCTGTATAAACGAATTGCTCTTCCTGTGAACATGCCCAAGTCTTTTATGCTATAGCTCTGCCTTTTCTTCTTTGCACTTTAAAGCCATTTGTTGCATCTATTGTGACTTGAACATGAAACTCTTGTCCTTCATTGGGATTCTTAGCACTTCTTTGCTATCAGCATTATTAATAAGACATTCCTTCCCTTCAAACTTCACTTTATAGCCCTTCTCAACTAATTGACCAACACTTAACAGATTATGGTCAATATTTGGCACAAAAAGAACATCACTGATCAGCTTCACCTCCTGATTTCCTTCAGTAGCCACTGTACCCTTCCCTTACACTTCGATATACTGTCCGTTGCCAATTCTGACTCTGGACCTGACTAACCTGTCTAGACTCCTAAACAGCTTCGAATTGCCAATCATATGATTGGTACAGCCACTATCCACCAGCCATGCATCATTCCCAACAGAAGATTCAGAAAAAGAAGCTACAAACAAGTGCTCTTCCTCAGTTTCATTCACTGCTACTTGTGCTTTTCTTGCTTGCTGGTAATTTTTTTCTTTGCAGATGGCTTCCATGTGACCCAACTTGTGACATCTTCTGCATCTAGCATCAGGCTTTCTCCAACATCAAAAAAACTGATGATTAGTTCCACCACAGTATTGATAAGGCTTTTTGTTCATCTTCCATTTGCTAGACCCACCGGAATTTCCTTCTTTTGCTACAAACTTGGAGTTACCAGCATTTTCTCTGGACTGAATCCATTTCTTCCTTTTGCCTCCATCATTTGACTTCACTTTAGCTTGCAGCGCACCCTCTACAAACTCTTCTTTTCTCATTAGTCTTCTGTGCTCCTGTGCCTGCAGAGCATTTAACAATTCTGCAAGCTTTATATTAGCTAAGTCTCTTGTATTTTCCAGAGAAGCTATTGTGGCTTCGAACTTCTCTGGAAGAGACACCAGGATCTTTTGAACAAGCCTTTCATCCTTCAAGTTAGTCCCTAAAACTCTGATTTTTTCAGCTATCCCAACCAACCTATCAGAGTACTCCTTCACTGACTCTGAGTCCTTCATCTGCTATCTCTCAAACTCGCTCAAGAGATTCAGCACTTTCATGCCTCTTATCTTCTCATCTCCCTCGTATTCATCCTTCAAGAAATCCCTTATTGCCTTTACAGAATCACATCTCATGATCCTTGTGAAGATAGTGGGTGAAACAACAGCATACGTGCAAGATTTTGCCTTGGCCTTCCTTGTGATTCTCTCTTTATGGTACTTTATCTGATTCAAGGTCGGATTATCTGGAAGTGGAGCAACCTCATAACCATTCTCCACAGCCTCCCATAAATCATGACCCTTCAAGAATGCCGTCATCTTTACAGCCCAAGCCTGATAATTTTCACCAGTAAAGACTGGAGCAGCCATTGTAGAGAATCCACTTGATCCTGCCTCCATCAGCTTTTTCTTTGCAGATTGGAAGCAATCCTCACTCACTTACCCTCACTTCACAGTCCCTTAAGATCCCACAAACGCTCTGATACCAATGTTAAAGCTCATAAAAACAACAATCAAAGCAGAAAAAATTTTGTTGTTTGAGAGAGAGAAAAGATAAAAAAAAAAAAAAAAAAAAAAAAAAAAAAAAAAAAAAAAAAAAAACAGAGCATAGCACTTCATACGTCTTGTGCTTAGAAAAAAAACTATCGAGTACCACAACTAAATACAAAGCAAAAAATGCTCACGTACGTGCAACACATAACTGCACACAAACGTGCTATTAACTTCCTAGAAAAGAGCAAAAACACTAAATACATAACTAAATGAACTTGGCTATTTTTTAATAAAAAAAACAGAGGAAAACATGACAGAAAACAGCAACTGAACAATTCCAACAAAAAGACCTGGAGAAAGCATTTCAGCACAGTAGACGTGATTGAGAAAAGAATTTCTCATACAGGAATTGCCTACGACAGACAAAGTTAAGATCACTCGATAAGTTAAATACATATACTTTGTAATTTTGTCAAGAAGAAATTCATAAACTCTCCAATGTTGTGTGGTCAAGTGACATGGTCAGAGATAGCACAAACTTCCTGTAGTCATGGAGTTAATATTTCATCTTTAATTCCTGCAGCAATGGACTTTCTGTGATCTTATACAATGCGGTAGAGAAACTTAAACCTGTTCTGTAGAATGTGCAGGGTCTACATAATTTTTATGAGGACTGCAGTCCATGTGCTTGTATAAATACTGTGATAGACGCAAGTCTATTGGATGACAATAGTGATTCAAAAGGTAAAAAACACCAAGAAAATGACAAGCTCTATTTGAAAATTTTACATAATTGCATGAACACAATTTTTGTTCAGATGCAAGCATAAAGATCACAAACACACATATTTCCCCTACCACAAGCAGCCAGAGAATGAGTTGTGTCCATGTCTTGGATGGACTGCATAGAAAAGGCCTCGCTCATCTCCTTTATTGATGCACACATCCAAGGCTTTCTACATAATGCCCAAGCTAACATGTCTAACTCAAGTAGAGAAGGTCTTCCTAACATATAATGAGGATCTCCCTAAAAACATCATCTTTTACCATATTGAAGCTAAGTGCACAACAATTTACGCTAAAAGTTTAAACTATCAAAATATGCCAATCAAGGTTTATCATCTTGTGTTTAGGTAGATGCAAGTCCTCTCCCTCATCTATATATAAGAGGACTAAAATACTAGAGAGAGAGCTCCTAAGCCTGCAAAGGTAAGAGTAAGACTCTCTGTCTCCTGTTTCATCATATCATCCCTTGGTTTTTAATTCAACAGTCTTATTGTTACATCCGTTGCGGTTTGAAGAGTAGTCTCTTTTCCTTGATCTTTTCAATGCAGAACTGTTAATGAGGAAGAACAACAAGAGAACTTCGACCTACAAAAAGGTCATGGCCACAGAGGGGTACTTAGCAGCCATAAAAGCGAAAAAACAATTCAACCAAAGTTGGAGGAGAACAAACTTAGGTTGTTGCACATGAAAGAGCCTTTTGACGATTGGAATGGGTGGGCTGTATTGACCTATGACCATAACATCCTCGGAAACTTACTGATCAGGGAAAACAATCTTCTGCAGCAGAGAGTTGAGCTATATGAGAAAAAGCTTAAGATGCTCACTGCTATGTATCCTGATTGTCCTCTTATTGCATCAATATCTGATGTTGTTGACCTTGATAGTTTCATATCATCACAAGAACCCGTAACTAATCATAGGTAGCAACACAAGTGTCTGTGACTCATGGAGAGTGTGTGAAAGTTCACTTCTTGACAGCATGGTCTTTGTCTATGTCAAGAAAAAAGTACAGAGTATAGTAAGACTGCTCCATTAAGCCGGTACGTTATGTGACGGGATAGACTACAAATGCCAAACAGGCCTCTGAACGAGCGTGCTGTATTTGACACCCAATATGAATCTGCCCTATCACTTGAGTATACTGATTGGTAGCATGAGCATCATGGAGCTGATGATGTCCTCGAAAAACTCAGAAGAGGATTTTGCATTCTCATGTGTCAAAGTTAGTGCATTTGGATTAATATGTTACAAGTGGGCGCAGGTCTATAATGTGTAGAAATAAATTGGAGACAGCTGAGAGCTTCTTCTCATTGTGCTGTGGGTGCAATTAAAGTGTGCTCGTAAGATAATAACACAATTTAAGTTTGTAATAAAAGTGTGTGTCTTGCTTTTAACTCTTTGATTTTCTAAGTCGTAATTTCTGCTCTTCATTTGGTGAATGAGTTCTTCTGGATAAATCATTTGCTCTATGGACAACTCAAGCAGAAATCCTGTTTTAAAAAAGGGCCGAACAGTACAATCCCTCTTCTGTCACACCCCGATTCACAAGAAAAAGGGGCATGACACGGCCGTCCTTTTACCAAAGGACGCAGCCTCAATATAACCAAAATTCAACCCAATATCAACATATATACATCCACACACACACACGCACACACACACACACACATATATATATATATATATATATATATATATATATATATATATATATTTTTGACAAAAAGGGGCACTTGCTACAATATTAGAGTATATCTATAATCCACAAAAATTAAAACATAAACCTTCTATAAAAACTAACTTATAAACCTATTAACTATGCACAAGTCATACCAAAAAGTTTCCACCACAAAAGTCCTCTCCAAACAAACGCTCATGCCTACTCGCGACTCGCTGAAGAACCTGAAAAACAAGTATAAGAAAGGAGTGAGTTACTACGGCTTAGTGAGTAACACATTTCTTCTAAGCGGATCGAGAAATCACTATGCACATTTAAAACATAACTCAAATACATAATCATAACTCAAATACCGAAGATACCAATGATCCAGTCCATTAGTCAATCTCATAAAACATGCATCAATGGTCTATTCCATTGATTAATCTCATTAAATCACATCGATGGTCCATTTCATCAATCAAACTCAAATTACATGTCAATAGTCCACTCCATTGACCAATTCATGCTCAAATGTTTAACCATGGTCACGCGTAACGCCCGTGACAAGACGACCAAGATTCCCCCCTTGGTAAGATCTCCACCTATTATTAGCTGGTGACTCGGCTCACAAGGATATTCTAGACTAGTATGCGCATACCCACAAACCCCTTAGGGTCCACAGAGACATTGAGCACCAACCACCAATCACAATATCCAGTAATCCAATATCAGAAAGAAAGTTATATCACAACTCAAAATTTAATATATAAATATCAAAGTATTCTCCAAAACATTTCAAGTTTCTTTCATAAAGAATTTCACAAATCTTTTTTTCAAATAACCATTCAAATCGAAGTCGAAATATAACTCCCTTCGAACAACAAAAATGGCAGTAATTGCACGATCCTGTTTTATGCAACAAAATATACTTTTTATCAACTCATAGAATATATAATCCACCACGTTTCTCAAAACATAAGTTTAAAATACAAAGAAGAAATAGTGTCACTCGCATGAGAAAAGCCAAAAATCAACTACGACGCTCACTTGAACCAACGCATTCGGATTCCTAACAATTAACGGAAAAATAATATCAAAAGGTCGAGTAAAATGGATATTCACATAATGATTCGTCTATACTAGACCTATTTGTCGATAAAACGACACCTATGCGCCACAAAAACCCTCATTTAGCGGAAACTCATCATTTCCCATTAGGTGTGGCCCATGTGCCAACTTCGTCACGCCATAACTTCCTCCACAAAATTCCGTTTCAAACCGTCTTATAGTCTTTAGAAAGCTTTCTTAACGTACAACAACAACCCCAACTCAGCCGCCCCAAAACAGTATAAAAAAAAAAGGCTCGAAGCTACTGTTCGCTACAGTACCAAAATGCGCCCCCAACTTCAAAATTCCGTTCCGGACAAACCGCAAGCTCAAATCACGATCCGTAAGATGCTATAGCTCCACAACATCCCAAAGTACTATTTCTACAAAAATATACAGCTCAACGACTCAAAAATCGGGCTTTGCCACACAAATATCCAAGAAATTCGAATTTCGAGACCTAATTGCGGCGATTGCTTTAAGTAAGTGATTAAAGGCTTCAATTTCTTACCGGCGTTGCAAAACACACTTGAGTTGGCTTGATGAGGCATCCGGATCACGAGTGCACCAATTTTTTTTTTTTCCTTTTTTCCTTTTTCCTTTCTCTTCTTTCTCTTCTCCCCTATTTCTTTCGTTCCCCTGCTTCTGCCCGTGCTCCTCTTTCTCTCTTTTTAAAACCCAGCCGAAGGTTCTACAGTTCTCTTGGCGTCCTTGGGGTCGCGGACTGACCATAGAATCCTCCCTTTTTGACTTTTGAAACTCTTTCTTTTCCTTTTATTTTATTTTCTTTTAAAGCCCATATATTACATCTTCCAAATTATTTTAACCTCACTAAGCCTTGCATTAGGACCATGATACTAGTTGCAATTTGTGGGATCTACAAGTCCAATTCAAACTATATCAGTTAGGGTAGTTCCACATGTGTTCAAACGCCAAAATGCAAAAGATATCTACTCAGGTCAAGTGACCTTGTCCGTGCAAGAAGTATTATCATTCTGCTGTCATCTTGCACAGAGCTCTTACTTGGCAGGATGCTTTCGTGAAAGTTGAACGCCGGACTTTCCCATTTATGTCCTTAATTCAATGACCAGTTGGAGATTTTCTTGGAAGGAAAGCGGGAGAAATTTTAAATTTCCCAGAAATCAAGGGATTATGTACTACAGCAGAAGCTAGGAATCCACATGGCTTCACTGATTCTAGCAGTGGCAGCCTCAACATTGTTGAAACCCAGAAGCTAGTGCAAAAGAAAAGAACAAAAGTGACACGGCACAGAATTATTTGATTTAGGTTAGTGTAGTATTCTTTGGAATCGCTTATTCATTGATTATTCCTAGCTCTCTTTGGTGAGTGCAGTATTAGCAGGTTGTAGTGGGTCTTACCTCACCAGTAACTTTCTAGGTAAAAACGGGGGAAAAGAGGAGGAAGCTAACAGATAGAAGTCAAGACACCGTTGCCTTGGCAACATCTTTCCACTTTGAAATGGGGAGATATTTGCGAGTTTGAACCTTGAGCTTTATGTTGCAATTCAGAAAAAAAAAAAAAAAAGGGTCTGTTACAAGAGCCCCCTGAGAACTGAAAGATAACAGAGGAAATGTTGCTAGGGTATAGCAGATACTAAGGATCATTTCTCTTGACAAATCTATCGAGAGAGACACAGATCAAGAACATGTAGGAATATAATGCATACTTAATTCAGAATTGTAGCAACACAATGATCCTCCAAGGATATATTTGCCCCTGCTCCTGGTAAATGATCGGAGGTTTCATCCCTGTCTTGGACTAGAAGAGGCAGGAAGGAGTTGCTTCCATATTTCAAGCACACATTGCAGTTATTTGCACACATAGACACACAATAGAATGAGCAGACTTCAATGACTGCCTTCTTCTTCCCCTGTTGCACAGAATGATCTTACACTGATTGTTAAAGGCTGAAGGAAGACTTTGGAGACAGATGTCTGCTCATCAGACGCTAAAGAAGCAATAATGCATTGGAGATCCCTCAAAGTTTTCCTCATTGCCAAAGAAAAATCTCGAGAACGTACTTGCATGTAGTTGCATAAACACAAGAACACGACTGTTATTCAGACTGAAGCATAAAGATCGCAAATACACATACTTTCCCCGTCTGAAGCAGATAAGATTCTCTTGGGACAGAGACTACATGAAGAGGTCATTCCTCTCCTTTATTGAAGCACACAAAAGACAACACTACATAGTAGAAACACTTCAAAGTGACTGGTGCTTGATGCATCTTCAGGCGTCCTGCTTGCTTGGCCATGAGCACTGCTATGGCTATCCTCATTGCTTCTCCTGAATTTTTCCACCGTGCGCTGCAGATTGTATGATGGCCTATTTATGATTTCCTGGAGGATCTGATGGCTTGAGAACTAGAAGCACATGATGGATTCTCTGTGATTCTTTCACCTTTTGTACCATTCATTCACATGTGCTTGGGTCCACTGGAACCGTGCCTTGGCGGTTGATCTTCCCCTCCTAGGCTTTCTGACTAATGCACAAGCTCCCAAATCAACTGCTTCAGAAGGACGAACAAATGTTAATACCATTTTCGTGACATGGTACGGAACTCCATTGTCATTTGATGGTTCCCACTTGCTCAAGTACTTTTACATGGTTTACCGTAGTTATTAGGATTGATCGGACCCATGAGCATGTTAGCAATGGAATCTCCATTTCCTAACATCTTCACATTGACAAGTTCCTACTTTGAATATCATCGGATCCATGAGCATGTTAGCAATGGAATCTCCATTTGCTAACATCCTTGTATTGATAGGTTTTCTTATGTCACGGTCCTAGTTT
Organism: Eucalyptus paniculata subsp. matutina; assembly: GCA_017140255.1. Lineage (NCBI taxonomy): Eukaryota > Viridiplantae > Streptophyta > Magnoliopsida > Myrtales > Myrtaceae > Eucalyptus > Eucalyptus paniculata. Next base: position 57,201,589 of record CM029437.1, on the reverse strand, counting down.
TTCAGTAATGAGCTCTTCTAGCTTATTAAATCTTTTCTCTAGATCATCCATCCTTTGACTCATTATCGCATTCCAATAATTGGGATTGGCTTCATGAGCATTTGGGTTATAGGGTTGACCAGGGTACTTAGGTGGATCAGCGGGCCTTAGCTTGGCTAAAATTTCTAGTTGCTTGACATATTCTCCCACCACGTCCTCTAGCTTCTTACGCAGTTTGGAGTTCTCCACTACGTAATCCGCTAAGATCTGCAGATTATAAGTCAGTGGGATCCACTCGTTAAAGCCACCGAGGGGATTGAGCATATGCAGCAATCGACCATTTTGCTCTAAGTTCGGGTTCGCGCCTATTCTCATGCGCAGACTCTGCAACTGGAAATCAGTCATCTTGTCTTTGACCTGCCAAAAAAGAAAAATTTTGACAAGAGCTCAACCTTTTTGTGTATTTTTATGGTTGAAGTTCATGTGACTAAGACCCGTGTGAATTAGAAAGTGACCTAATGGAAGCAGGTAATAACGCGAATGGAAATTCGTCAATACAGATAAATACCCGCAGCATGCCAAACGGCGCACGTGCTTGAAGAGCAACAGAGAAAATCTCGATTTATCATTAGTTCATCAATGGATAAGTTGTATTACAAATGAAAAACAAAACGATTGAATACTAGAAAACCAAAATCCAGTAAATAAAAAAATATTCTAATCAGATAACTCCTGAAACAGAAAATAATATATTCTAAAACCAAAAGATAAATCTAAGACCTGATCGGACAATTTTTAATAGTGAAAATAAAGTTACTTAATAATAAAACCCTAAATCAATCAAGTAACAAATTAAAAACAAATCTTGAAGTGTCCCGCATCAGAAAGTAGCTGAAACACATTAAGTTTGCAGGCAGTTCAAGAGTACCTTGAGAACTTGGATATTCTGCTGAAGCTTGTGCCTGGAATCGAGGGAAAATGAGGTACGAGTGTAGCTTGTGAAGTGTGCTTTTCCATAATGCTTGCCCCTTTATATAGCTGTACCTATGGATGCACTGCACGTGATTATCAGCCAAAGATGAGGGCATTATTGTAAAAGCATCGGCACTTTGCATTAAAATGTTTCCATCTTCTTTTTTTCTGTTAGTTTGCCGGTCCATGAAGTTTCTTCTGGCGTGTTCTACATTTTTTTTTTTTTTTTGAGCAAGTCTGGCGTGTTCTACATTAATATGATGGAATCTCATCATTAATGCTGGAACACACTGGACCAGCTTTTGTGCCAATGATATCTTTAATGCATCCACGTATGTGTACACTTTCTTTTGTTTCATTTGGGCAATTAATCCTGTTAACACTCCTCGGGTTTGCTCTCTGATAAACATTTCTTGAGAACAAAATGGTTGCTCTACTCGCTTACAACGGGCTCCAAAACAACCTCCACACAACAGTTAAGGCGACAAGGTCTCTGGAACAACTGTACAATCAATTCTATATTTATCGTTCAGAAACTAAATGGGGACAGTTAAACTTGAGCCTTTCATTGACCCAAAAAAAAAAAAAAAAAAATCCGAGCCTTCCAAAAAAACCTATGTCACTTGGACGTAACTTGGACAAAACTATGTCGACAAGAGAATTGGGAACAGGTTGAAGTGCACAAATTGCCATAAGATCATGCTGCTGATACACCATCGAACGAGATGAACACTATTGAAGATCGATGTCAGATAAGGGTTATGAGTAGTAACTTAAAAAGAGAATCACATGAGATGCGAGGTATGCTTTGCATGCGATGTGCACAAGATGCAATCCAAATTTGCTTAGGATAACGTAACTCTTATATCAAGTTAAAATAAAATAAAAAAATAGCACGATGTTGGATTGTTCAACCCATAATTTTAAGTTTATAGATGTTGGGAGACCACATGTATATAATGAGCAAAGCGATATGTGATATTTTGACACAAATTTTCACAAGTAGAGGTCAGTTCATTCCTATATGGCACATATCTCAAAATCATTATCTCCTTATTCAGTGCATAATCGTTTCATTCATATCCGCTTCATCCCGCTAAAGTGTCAGGAGTCGCTCCTTGTTTGGGCTATCTTGCCTTGGTGACCATTCCCCGCTCTTGTCGGACCAGATTGTTACACATTGCACATTTTTATGGTGCACACAAACACACACTATCAAAGAAGAATGGGTAGACTTCAATGATAACCAGCTAGAAGCATCTTATGGGTCTGTAGATCATAAAATTATGTTACGATCCGGCATCATGGTGACCATTCGTGCAAAATCCGACTTCATGACGACCACGTTTGTCTTTCTCCATCCTTGGCTAATTCCAATCCCAGCGCAAGCAAGAATGCTTGAGAACTTAAAGTTCATGGTGTCACATATTTTTTCTGCTTAGTTCAAATGTTATACCAAATTTGACATGGCACAAGACTCCATGGTCATCGAGTGGTACATGGACATATAACATGGACTAGGGTCACTTGCTCAAATGACTTGATACAAGCCACCTCATTCACTAAAGGCTGAGTTGAGCTAGCAATGTTAAGATATGAATATGTTAGAAAAATCCTACATTGAAGAACTAGTATGGTGTTGATTAGTTAATGTTCAATAGTTTACGATTTTAAGTGAGTGTGGTTTAAACTGAATACATTAAGGGCTCAGACTTGGCTCCCAACAAGCAAGACTAATACATTAATAAATCCAAATGTGCATTCTAATAATCAGGTCTAGTTTGTCTTGTATAATATCTTTCAGTTTATCAAATTTCATCCCTAGTCCGTCAACCTTTTGGTTGAACATTGTGTACCAATTGGGCTAGCCATTGGGATATGTCGTGGGACTGATGGGTTCCCGTGACCAGGAGGAACTAGGCAAGTCATTGGATCAGAGGCTTAATTTGTACATAATGTCTAGTTGATTGGTATAATTGTGTACCAAGTCATCTCGCCTTTCGATAAAATCCCACTTGTCCTTCTTGGGAGTCACTTATTCTTCTAGTTTTCCTATCGCTCTTTGGGCGGGTAATTTCTCTACCGTGGTTATTGGAAATTTAGCGATGAATCAGAAATCATCATTGACAATAACGTTCTCAGCTTTTACCATGACCGGACCATAGGTTCGTTCGAACTTGCCACCAAGAGAACTCATTCTATTAACTCGGTAAAAATTAGAATGTTACAAACTCACAGTGGACGACAATAATGCTACTCCAGTCATTCTGGTCCATTTCAAGGCCCCATAGCATGCCTTATTTACATACCAACCACACACGTATCGACACTCATGGAATCTGATCTGACATTGCGTGAAAAACGTTGAGCCTTTTTTTTTTGGGTTGGTTAGTGGTGCCATCGTCCTTTATTGCCTTGAAGCAATTATCCAATCAGTTGGGATTGCCAGCTAAATTGGCATGTCCAGAGAAAAGGACAAGGTAAAGGCATGGCCACATGATCACACGTCCTGTACACACCGGTAAGAAGAATGCAGAACACAATGTGAATGACTTGGAGCTCATATAAATCAAATGGTCCACCTTTTTCCTTACCGAATGAATTTGTTAGCGCTTTCTCGATTTCTGTTCACACGTCCTGTACACACCAGTAAGAAGAATGCAGAACACAATGTGAATGACTAGCAGATGGAACTCATATAAATTAAATGGTCCACTTTTTTTCTTACCGAATGAATTTGTTAGTGCTTTCTCAATTTCTGTTGGACTGACTCTTAAGTAGAGGTTTGCAAAAGAATTGGGAATGGCCTGGACAACTTAAAACTGGCCGGTTTGGTCTAACTCCCATGATAATAGATCTAGTTCCCAATCTCAGGTGAAACCATCCACTTGGACCATGTGGACTATATATATGTTAAAAATTTCAGAAACCCAAATTTGGCAACCTCGCTTAGTGAGCAACTCATAGACATCTCATCTTGCTCTCTTCTTTTTCATGAATCCTCTCAAATCTCAATCTCTCCCTCTTGGTCGCCTCTCACCTCTAGCCCTCAATTGGTCATTGTCAGTCTCCTCTTACACTCGTTCTTAGGTGCTGAAGGCTTCATCCTGAAGCCACCTTAAGCTGTAATGAAGAAGTCCATTTCCAGATATATAGAAATGGACACCAATCATATTTCCAGATTTTTGGCTAGCATCCATTTCCGAAAATTTTGAAATTGGACTTGTAGGTTTATGTCTTGCTGCTCTTCCATGTTTAAAGGTGTTTATATCTCGCTGGTTTTGGAAACATGCATTTGCATATTTCCAGGTTTAATGCATATTGGGGAGTCTTGAAAGGCAAGACTGATTCCATGGACTCACTTAAGAGCACGATCAATTCCTAGGTGGGTCCATAAACTAATGGTTGGTTTCCGATTCTCAATTAGTGGAATTGGCCTTTTGTGGGTGGTTCCTAATTCTAGGGTAAACCAGCTCATTTTGAAACTGATCACCTCTACTTATAAGATGAAAAGGAAAGGATAGCATTGTGCCGATGGTCCACACTCAAGATTCTACACAAAATCGGTTTAGTTCTCGATTTCTTGGCATTTTGTTTGCTACCCACCATCATTAAGAGAATGCTTCCATCTGAAGAGATTGCCAAGGGAGAGCTATAGTTTGAGTTCGTCAATATATCTAATTGAACATATTTTCATTCAAAAGCTTAAGTTAATGACTCATGGACTAACCAATATATATTAATTACTCTGCATGACACCGATTCTCCAATGTAAGACTCCTCTAATGCACTTAGACGAGCATCTTAACAATCTCTCCTTTATACGTGAGCTTAGTGTTACGTATCTTCCTCTTTGATTCAAGTGTCCTTCTGTGTCTGAATATCTTAACTTGAATATCCATCAACACTGGATTTCATCCCTTGTCTATTTCTCTAGATTGAACCATGAAATTTGCTATTGGGCCACGTTTTTAAACCATAATGCCTAATGCCCGAAAATCGCATTGGTCATCAAATTCATTCTTTAAAATATTCGCCAAAATCGAAATAAATTGAGGGCATTTGAGGGCTCACTAATTTAAACATTGATTCTAACAACATATATTTAGAGCGCATAATAGAAACCTAATACTTCACCGGGAGAGATCGCCAAAAAGGTCTGAACCTATCAATATATTCGATTAGACCTATCTTCATTCAAAAGTTTAAGCCAATAAGTTATGGATCAATTAAGACATTTTTACTACTACACACCAGAATACACTAATTCTTCAATATAAGACTTCTCTAACATAACTCATATATGCATCTTAACATTCCGTGTTGATAGAATTTCAAAGTTCTTCGTAATTTGCAAAATCTTCACAGTAAGAGAATATGCCCTATGACTTGAATAGTAGGTAAATCAGTAAGTATTTTAACAACACCATTAAGAATTTACTTATGAAATAGTAATTTAACAACTCTAAAGTATGTGAATTACCAAGCACTGTGGACGGCAATAATGCTACCTCTGTCACTCTGGTCCTTTTCAAGGCCCCATGGCACGCCTTATTTTACATGACAACCACACTCATGTCGACACGCGTGGAACCGGATCTGACATCGTGTGAAAAAAGTTGAGCTGTTTTGGGGTTGGCTAGTGATGCCACGGGCCTTTATGTTGAGTAGTTACTGTCACTCTTGCGGTGCCTTCTACTGTTGCCTAGAAGCAATTATCCATAAAGTTAGGGTGCCACCAAAATTGGCATGTCGAGAGAAAAAAAAGACAAGGCAAAGGCGTAGCCACATGATCATACGTCATGTACACACTAGTAAGAAAAATGTAGAAGATAACGTGAATGATTTGCAGATAGAGCCCATATGGATTGAACGGTCCACATTTTCCTTTCCACATAAATTTATTGACATTCTCTCAATTTTTGTTGGACCAACTCTTAAAATAAGAGGGAAACAACCGCACCATGCTGATGGCCCACACTCAAGATTCTACACAAAATCAGCCTAGTTCTTGATTACTCGGCATTTTGTTTGCTACCCATCTTGAATCATTCAGAGAGCGATTGGACAATCAAGTTGTGAAAAGTGGACCTCCTGTAATTTTCAATCTCTCTCATCAATGTTGTACGTATATTAATAAATATTTATGTATCTTTTCATTAAATGTCACGCATTTTTATTTGTGGCTTTCATCAATGATTTATCATTTAATGTGCATTAGAGATGGACCAAAATTGACATGTCGAGAGAAAAAAAAGACAAGGCAAAGGCATAGCCACATGGCACGTCATGTACACACTAGTAAGAAAAATGTAGAAGATAATGTGAATGATTTGCAGATAGAGCCCATATAGATTGAACGGTCCACATTTTCCTTTCCACATAAATTTATTGACATTCTCTCAATTTTTGTTGGACCAACTCTTAAGATAAGAGGGAAACAACCGCACCATGATGATGGCCCACACTCAAGATTCTACACAAAATCAGCCTAGTTCTTGATTACTTGGCATTTTGTTTGCTACCTATCTTGAATCATTTAGAGAGCGATTGGACAATCAAGTTGCGAAAAGTGGACCTCCTGTAATGTTCAATCTCTCTCATCAATGTTGTACGTATATTAATAAATATTTCTGTATCTTTTCATTAAATGTCACGCATTTTTATTTGTGACTTTCATCAATGATTTATCATTTAATGTGCATTAGAGATGGATCAAATTTGGAATGTACATTCCTGCAGTCAAGCCTTTGAAAACCTCTATCGGCCTCAAGAGGATTAGGGAGCTTCCATATAGGAGAATAGGAGAAAGAATTAGAGAACTCCTGGATAACAACAGACATTTGCACACATTGAGAAAGAGAGAGAGAGAGAGAGTCCCACTGAAATCTAATTGTCGGCATAAGCGGACACTTTCTTTTGCTTTTCCTTCATCATCATTGGTCCCCTCATCATCATTGGTCCCCTCGATATGCAGTAATCCATGATGAAATATCAGGCCTCAACAATTCTTCTTGTTCACACGATTCTTATATCTGTATCGACATAGGCTGCAATCATTTTTTTTAAAAGCAAAGAGCTCTTACGTTAGTTTTGCCTTTAACTTGATAGTGATTCACCCTTTGTTTTGCCTTTAACACCAATTCTTGTGTTCAGACCAGATTAAGAACAACAGGTGGAATTAGATGAACAAGGACTGCATATGCGAAACAAATCGAGGTAGAACCTAACTACTAACTTAGAATGTAAAAAAAAAACTGATTATTGTGTTCCTTGACACTACAATGTGTTACAATAAAGCGATATTTATACCTGAATGATGCTTACGAAAGAGATTGTAATATAATCTAACAAGGATATTACCGTAACCCAGAACTTAGTTATCTTAAAAAAAAGAAACATTAACGAATGTCCTCAATATCTAATGCTAACAATATAGTCCAACATAATTCATTTTATAACTCTTCAGCTAAAGGTTAAAATGGCGTAATGGATGGCATTATTGCTTCTTCAACTTTTCCAATCCATTTGGTTACAATCATATGCTTCACGTGTCGCAAGTCTAGAATTCTTTAGAACATGCTCAGCATCAAAGGTAATCGAAGTCAAGAATTTGTTATCAGTTAATGATGCCACGCCATCCTCCTTTATTTTGGGGAGCAATAATGCCATGTTTGGAAAAGCATCAGAAGTACGTAGAATAAGATGGAATCCAACGTTATAGAAGTATGTATAAAAAGATGTCATCAGACTTACTTGCATTATTAAGCCTTATCATGTTTGTTATTTAGGTTTACTCAAGTCCTGACCCACATCTATAAATAAGGGGACCGAAACACCAAAGAGAGAGCACCTAGCCTGCAAAGGTAAGATTCTCCCTTCTGTTCATAATCTCGTACCTGGCATTCAGGGACATTAAATCCAATATATTGTTGAGATACATTCTTTGAAGTTTAATGTGTTTATTTTTTTTCTCCCTGGTCTTTCCGTGCAGAACGTACTCGGCCGGCCAAAGAGGAAAGATCTAACAAGAGAGGATCAAACAGTGAAGAACATGGCAACGCAGAGGTACTATTTGGCCATAAAGGCACACGCAGACATGCAACCGAAGTTGGAAGAGAACAATCTTAAGCTACTGCATATGAAAGAGCCCCTCGGGGGTTGGCGAGAGTGGTCGGTATTGACGTACGATCATAATGTCATAGGAGAGATACTTATAAAGGAAAATAAGCTTCTCCAGAAGAAAATCGATGATTATGAGAAAAAGCTTAAAATACTAACCAGCCCTCCTCCTATGCATTATGGTTGGCCTACTGCTCAACCGAGATTTGCTGAAGTTGAATTTCGTAGTGCTAAATCATCTGAAGAACCTGAGATGGAAACTTAAGTCGAGGAAAGTAATTATCCAGAAGGTGATTAGCTAGCAAGTGGAGATTCCATTGCAAACTGATCATGAATAGCAAGAATAAGTGTTAGCTCATGGTAAGTGTGAAAATGTTCTTTTGAGATCACCTCTTGCGCTTGGCAGTGGAGTTTCTTGTCCATGCCAAGAAGAAAAAGCAAAATATTGAACCATTGAGAACGGAGTCTAAATTCATTGTCAAGGAGAACTAGTCCATCACCACGGAGGAACCAGAAATCTGCCAGCACTTCCTGATAAGGAGGAACCGTGGGTCATGGAGCAAACACCGGGGGATCCACATTGTTACCTGCTGCCTTGACCTGCTAACTAAGCAAGTCATATATCCTTGAGCAGCTATGAAGGAAGCTTCACACTTTCATGAGTTAGGTTTGAGTTCTTCAGGGTTATTATGAGTGCGAGTCTGTTCTATGTATTAGTATAAAATGCAGACAGGAGAGAGCTTCAACTTGTGTGTGACATGTGCTGTATGATCAAAGTGTAATGCTTCTGTCTGTAATAACAGTGTCTGGTTGTGTTGTTCTAGTTTTGATCCTTCTAATTTCTTCTCTTATTTCTGGTGAACGAGTGCTTCCAGACCAACCATTTACTCTTTAAGGTACTTGAAACTGGCTTACTATGCTTCTTAAATTAATTTGACTCGACTAAGTCTTCTGTTAAGTAAATAAATTTTAATCCTGTTAATCAAATTGATGAAAAAAAAAAAAAAAACTAAAAGAGTAGGGACCATGCTCCTATGTTCCTGGGCCGATCATGCTTAACTGCACTTCACCATGTGATACCTTGCCCGACCTGTGGTCATAAATATCTTTGTCCTCTTATCGATTCATGAGCAACAAGTCTGTTTGCACCCATTCACTTTGAGTGTTCCACTTGTGTCCTATGTAATCCAATGACGTAGGTATGGACCGCACATTATTCTTCTGAGTTCAGATATCAGTGATTATACAGTGGGGTGCTTTTATATAGGCTAAAAGTGGACTTTCCCGCTTTCACATCTCCAGACTGATTCAACTTAAAGATTTAGGGAGCATAAACCTGTGAGATATCTGGTGATATTTGGAAATCGAGTGGTCGCTGATACTGCAATGCAAAATAGCAATTAAGTGTTCTTGCTAGCAAGTTCATAGTATCCAATAGGCGTTGCCTCCTATCTGCCTTCTTTAATTTGAAATTTGGACCTTAGGGTGGATCGAGAAAAAAGTGTCCCCTCCAAGAGTTTATGGGTCATTGATTTGTGTAGCAGAAAAGTCAATAGGTAGTTGGCTTAATTCTGAAGATATCGTAGAGTTGTGGATGAAGTGTTTGAAGAAATTCTTAGGTGAATTATATATTTAATTAGAGGACAATAATTCCCGACCATTGATGCAAAGTTATTTGTCAAGAACCGAAAAAGATGAACAGTAAAACTCCCTTCGATTTTGATGAATTAATTGTTCTTTTTTATTTTTATTTTTTATTTTAAATTTTCAACGTTTTTCTGATTTGGCCCTTAGTGGACGCCACATCGGTGCCTTGTGTCTCCAAATTAATTAAAAAAACTACACCAACATTTTTCATTTATCAAATTGGATGGAGATAAAGATGGACTTAATTGCACTAATTTGACTAGAAAATTGTTCAAAAAATCTTAGGCATATTCAATTCAGTTAATTTTTTTTTCAAATTTACCAATTGAGTCGTAATTTTTTTTTTTTTTTTATGTATTGCCAATTGAATGCATCTAGTCAATTTTTGTTTGATATCACCAACGTAGATGCTCGATGTCTAACGTGACATAAATAGGGCTGGCATGAATAATTTTTAATAATATTTTAATATTTTTTGAATTTTTTTATTTTTCTTTAACCTTTTTCTTTCTCTTTTCCTACTTCACGGTTTTCTTACTACGGCTAGCAAGGGTCGCCGGCCACAAACGAGGGTTGTGGCCCTTGCCCGGCCTTGCATAGATTTGGGTGAGGTTATCGCCGCTGCGGATGATCAGCCTCACCCAGAATAGTCTCTCACTCTTACTCCCTTTCTCTTCGCTCCTTTGTCTCCACCTCTCTCGTAGTCACGCATTTCATTTCGCGTGCCCCCACTTCTCTATGTATTTCTACGTTCTCGCTGCTCCTTCGCGTGCTTTCGCGGTGATCTGAGAGCAACTGGGGCTGCGGGAAGCGGGAATTGGAGCCGCTCATTCTACTGGTTCTTGGGGTCCTGGATTCAGCTCTCTCTCTCTCTCTCTCTCTCTCTCTCTCTCTCTCTCTCTCTAGGTTGCCAGATCAAAGCACGAGTGAGCCAGCCAGCGGGGGAGGAAGAGGAGAGAGCGCACAAGGCAGGGCCGCCAGCCACAATGAGAAAACAATGAAGAACGAAAAGAGAATGAAAAATAAAGATAAAAATAAAATAAAAAATAAAAATTATTAAAAATTATTCACGACATGTCGGCCATGTCACATAAGACTATTGTCGTTTATGTGAGCAATTTCCAATTAAGATTAGCCGAATGAATTCAATTAGTAAAATGTACAAATATTTAGAAAATTGTATTATTTAAAACTGACTTGGTAAAAGTATAATATGTTTAGGATTTTCTTCGTAATTTTCCTCTTAGTTTTACAAATTTTAAAATATAATTACCCTTTCGATATAAAAAAGATGATTGCACTTTTTCACAATTTTAAAATTTAATTATATTTTCATAATAAGTTTTTAGACTTTTGATGCGTTTATCTCTAAAACTTTAAATCCCAGCTAAGTAAGAATCCTGAAGAGCTTAAAGTTTTTAGACTTTTGATGTCACCGTCTTTTTCGATAAGTTCTGATGTTGTACCCTTTCATTTGACATGACACGAGAATTCACTCTCATCAAGTGGCTGTGGATACTTACCATAGGACTGGGATCACTTGCTCTCGGACTACCCTTTTCACTAAAGACTAGGTTGAGCTGGCAGGGCTATTAAATGTTAGCAATGGTATCTCCAGTTGCTTACACATCCATAAACCAAAATCCCGTTCTAATAACCAGGTCCCAGTTTTTCCTTTGTAAGATCTTCCGGTTTGTCAGTTTTTTTGCTCTCTAGTTCTTCGACCTTCTGATCCAACATTGGGCACCTATATGGCGGACCCATGGGATATGACGGGTTCCCACCAACTGAAGGAACGGGAAGCCTAATTTTGCACATAATCTCTAATTGCTTGATATAATTGTCCACCAGCTCATCTAGTTTCTTGATCAAATCCCTGCTGTCCTTTGGAACCCCTTATCGTTTGAGTGTTCCTAGCTCTCTTTGGTAAGTGTAGTATTAGCAGGTCGTAGCGGGACTTAGCTCACCGGTAATTTTCTTTTCAAAAAACAAGGAAAAAGAAGAAGGAGAGAGAGAGAATAGATAGTAGTCGAGACACTGTAGCCTCGGCAACGTCTCTCCAGTTTGGAATGTGAAGATATTACGAGAATGAGCCTTGAGCTTTATGTTGCAGCTCAGAGAAGAAGGGGCTCTTACAGGAGTAACTGAGAGCTAAAAGACGACAGGAAATGATGGTGGCTGTAGCGTATACTAACGGTTAATTCTATTTACTGATCGTTTTTAAGGGAGAAGTTAATCAAGAACATCTAGGAAAATACTGCACACATAATTCACAATTGCAGCAGAGTAATCATCCTTGAAGGATATATTTGTCCCTGCATCCACTAAACGATCGGAAGTTTCATCACCTGTCTTGGACTGGAAGAGGCAGGGAGGAGTTTTCTTCCTTTTTCAAGCTCACGTCACACTCAATTACCCAAATGCGGACACGCGGACTCGCGGACACGCAATAGAAAGAGCAGACTTTAGTCAATGCTCTCTTCTGCTTCTGCCCTTGTCGCACAGTATGATCCTAAACTGGATCTTACTTAATTCATTCTAGTGACTCCTAAGCTAAAGATTACAATGGGGTAACAGGTGGCTTGGTGCTCCTCCAACCATTCCCGTCCATTCGATTGCGATCATATGCGTGTTAACACGTGTTGCGAGTCTAGAAATCTTTAGAATACGCTCAGCACCAAAGTAAATCTGCAATTGTTTGAAAAGCATCAAAGTATAGAATTTTTTACCAGATAATGATGTCTTCCTTTTATTTTGAAGAGCTACAATGCCATGCATCGTAAAGCATCAAACCTCCCTTGCTGCGCTCTTCTTTTTTGACACTAAAGTGGGGAAAAATTATCAAAGATAAATTCTAGACCTATTCTACTTTTATAAATTCAGTTCTAAATTTTTTTAATATGCCAATTAATTTCTAAACATTTTCATGTTTTGTTAATTGAGTTTATTAAATCAATTTTGGTTAGAAATCGTTGACATAAATGCCGACTATCTTACATGAACTATTTTTAATGATATTTATTATATTCTTTTATTCTTTTATCCCTTTTTTTTTCTCTCTTCCTTCTTTGATTTTTCTTTTTTCTTATTTTCTTTTTCCCTTTTTTGAGTGAGGGCAACCCTTTGCCAGATCGAGGGAGGGTGACCCTTGCCTTCCTTCTTTGCCTTTTTTTTTTTTTCTTATTTTCTTTTTCCCTTTTTTTGCCGATCTTGCTTAGGCAAGGCAAGCCTACACTAGATCGGGAGGGTGACCCTCACTGGGAGGGCCACCCTCGCTGGCCTCGAGCATTTCAAGGCCAGCAAGGGTGGCCCTCGCCTAAGGTTAGTGACCTCCACCACAACTTTGTAGGTTGTGTTTTTCCCCATCAAAACTTTACTATAGTTTGTAAGTAGTAAACCAATTCCTATGGAGCATCATATGTAAAGAACACCACAAATCTAGCATCCATTCATCTCTTAACGTCCCAATAGTCAAACATAAGATAGCCTCTACATCATTGGTGTTCTCCTCAATAACGTTTGCCTTGCTACTTATGACATTCTACTTGTCACCTCTATTTCTTAACTTCAGATAGTCTATACCGATGTGCCCCTCATCATCACAGTCAAAGCACCTCACATGTTCTTGGACTTTTTCTTGTGTGATTCGAACCTGCTTTTACCTCTGCTATTGTTGGACCCTTGATGTTAATGTCTACCTCGAATGACTAGCTCTCAAGCTACATCTCATGCTAGATAGTCATCTCGCAACTTCTTTTGCCACTCCTTACAAAACAAAGTAGACTTTACCTTGTTAGAGACAATTGTAGTATGCCACTGCAGTAGTGAATCAGTAAAGTGGTATAATAACTTTGGTAAACAAGCTAACAACATTGTCGCGACCAATTTTTTTCGGGTGTGAACCACCTAGGGTTTGGCTAATGGATTGTTAAGCCTAAACTTAACTCGGGCTTTCCCAAGCCCATATTAATTCGCGACTTAGGTTTAAGTTCTTAACATGCAATTATTTTAATTAGGAGTCGCCACTAATCTATTTTTGGTGGGTTGATTAGAAACCCAAGTAAAGTAATGGAAGATTTACTTTACTCCTATGAACCAGAGACTAAGGGTACGGGGACCTGGTTACGTTAGATTTCTCTAACGCCCTTTTGGTACCTTTCTTTTATTTTAAAAAATGTTTGGCAAGCAATTTGGATTGATTTTAAATCTATTTCCCTAACATGTGAGGTGTTCATATAGGTGCGCAAACCACCCATTTAACACCCAAGAAAGCAATTAAATAATGCAGGACTTACCTCAAAGTAACAAAAGCATCTGCATTGTTAGATTAAAATCCAATTCAACAACCCTAGATATGGTTTCTAATTAACAAGCAATTACTCAATTTTTGTTTTCTTTTTTCCAACGAAAATATAGTTCATATGCAATGCAATATTTCTAATCTAATATGAAATGATATGGCATGACAATATGTCCCTAACTATATGAATGAGTAAAAAAACTAATGATTTCTTAATGAACATGCAATAATTAAATATGCAATCTAAATTAACCAGAATGACTTAATTCTAATGACATGTGATGCAATGCAATGACGCACAAAATTATTTTAACTAAAATGACATGTGAGCTATATGTCACGCGACATTTATTAAATGACCTAATCTGATGACGGTCAATTTCTAATTAGAAATGAACCTAACAATAATCACTAAATGACATGCATTTCATGGACCTAATTCTATATGATATGGGCATTTTTATTTTCCTAACAAAACATGCAATTTATCTAGGAGAGATTATCTACCTATAATTAATAAACATGCAACCTTAACATGCAATGACGTGCAAAGAATGCCTTAATTCAACATGATATATGCATGATGATTTTTTGTGTTTTTTTTTTTATTAATTTCGAAATTAAAATTTTCACATGCAATTCAAATAATGATAAAACTAACATCCTAAATGAATGTGCTTTTTCTTTTGGTTTTCTTTTCCATGATTCAAAATAAAATTCTTATTTTAAATATAAAAGATAATAACCAAACCTAATCTTAATTCAACATTTTTTGGATTTTCTTATTTAAAACTCGAAATAAGATTGCAATTTTAACCCTAACACAGGAAATATTCTAAAGCAAATCTAATCCTAACTCAAATATTTTTTGGATTTTTTTCTTACAAAAATAAGATTGACTCAACCAACTTAACGACAGGAAATCAAACAAGATAAGATTGATATCTAAAAATCGACGAACCATATCTCGCGCATGAGATCGGATTGGCCAATTTTAAATCAAATCGCGAATCGAATCTCGGGCTTGAGATTGGATTGTCGATTTTTGTAAGGGATTGCGAGTCGGATTTCGGGTGCGAAAATCGAAATGTCAATCCCTCGCTTGAGGGGCACTTTCATGTTGGAACATCAATCATATATTTAGGAATAATCCTACTAAAGAAAAAAGTAAATAAGTGAGAATAATATAAAAAATAAAATAAAGAAAATAAAAAAAGAAAATAACTACCTAAATGATTTTCTTTTTTCTTTCTTTTGTTACACGCGGCTGGTGGTGGGTCACCGAAAGACAGCCGGTCAGAGGTCCAGCAGGGGGATCGCCGGCGAGGCAAGGCAGGTAGGCGTCTGGCGCGGGGCAGCGAGGATTGACCCCGGCAAGGGACTTTGGCGAAGCAGGGCATCGGCGAGGGGGCGTCGCAAGGCGCGGGGCTTGCTGTCGGGCACTGAGGAGACGCGAGCAACAGCGATGTGGGCTCTGGCGACGTCGGGTTGCGGCAGGAACAGCGGCACGGCGGCGGCTGAGCGTTGGGGGGAGGAGCGGTTCGGTAGCAGCGTCGGCGAGGCACAGCTGGGCGAGCAGATCACGGACCGAGTGGTGCAGCAGCAGCTTTGCCGGGATCTCGCAAGTTGTAGGTGAGGCGGAGCGCGACGGTGATTTGAGGAATGGTGATGCAGCGTTCGGCGAGCAGGGGCGTCAGGTCTCGGCGCGGCGGAAGAGAGGCGCAGCAGTGCGGGCGTGGCTACATGGGCATGATCGTCGGAGGCGGCAGGCAGAGGCGTCGGCATAGGGGTGCGGTGGCGCGGCTGGGTGAACCTGATTTGGGGCTCCGGTGGTGCGCCGATGAGGATAATTCCGCGGAGAAGAAGCACAGTAAATCTGCTTTTTACTGTGTCTTCTCTCTCCTCTGCTGTCTTGTACTTTTTGCTCATGCTTTTTTTGACTTTTGCCTTTTTTCTAACTTTTTCAAACGAAGAGAAGCCCTAAACCGAAACTCTCTTCCCTCTCTTTCGATTTTTTTTACTTCCTCCGAGAAAAGAACCCTCGAAAAGCCACCCACCATTTTCTCTGCCGTACACGGTCTCCTTTTATAGACAAACATAACGTGATCTTCATAGAATATTTCGAAAATTGCCTATAACCTCCGAATCACAAAATCTTTTATCTCATGAATATTCTCCCCCGATTTCATTATCTATTGATAGAGATAAGATTACAATGTGATCCTTTTAATTTTCAAAAATCATCATAATATCGCATCAAATCTTAATTTTTTACAAAATAATTAATTAAACATAACGACGGGCTTGGGTTAATTTTCTTCTTTCGTGGGCCTAGCCCAGCCTGCTAATTTAAACTCAAAACCACTAATTCGACCCATCCGCCACTGGTCCAATAAATAAATGTAAACAAATGCAAATTAAAAACAAATGCACCTAAATCTATAGGCTATGCAATTAATATTTTTTCAGGGATAAAATTAATCCCTAATTTTTTAAGGCGATAAATGACTAAATGGGTCGCCAAAATTTAGGTGTCAACAGCTGCCCATCTTTTAAGGTGAGCTCGTAGAGGTTGCCTTCAAAGATAAATCGAGACCTAAATTTTGACTATACACATGCACTAAATGATTTTTTGTCGGGAAATGTATCCCATTTTTTTAAAAAAAGAAAGCAATTCATATGGTGCATGGAAATGCTAATGCAAATGCATGATGTGAAAGGAAAGAGCGTACCTACAATTACTTACCAATCAGTGCGGTAGAGCATCTTGAGGTACATGATAAGTCCCTATTTACTCCACAAGTACCCAACTCTCACTCAGGTTCCTTGAAAAGCGTAACAGGTAAGAACATTCACATCCGAGGTGAAATGTTCAACGGAAAAAATTGAGATATTCAGGTCCAGACTGAGATGTCAAGATTTTTATACTCGAGATACCTAGATCCAGACTAAGTATAATGAGAAAGGTCGAAAAAAACATTTACATTCAGAGTGAAATGTTTAACGAAGAGAATTGAGACATCCAAATCCAGACTGAGATATCAAAGGAACCTACCTGGAATATCTTACCTTCAATGATGGTAGAGTAATTCAAGATAGTTGGTGTTATTTGTCCAGGACCCGTATCATTTTACGGTCGCCTAGAATAGTAACATGGCTTTGTAAAGAGACTACTTTCCCAGGACCCGAACCATTCTACGATCGCCCAGTATGGCAGTGTTTGGTTGTCTAGGACCCGTACCATTCTACAGTCGCCTAAACGGGGATTTACCTTCCAGGACCCGTACCATTCCACGATCGCCTAAACAAGGATTTTGCTTGGCTAGGACTCGAACCATTCTTCGGTCGCCCAGCCTTGCAACAGAGATCAACTGACCAGGACCCGAACCGTTCTTCGGTCACCTTAATCAGATTGAATCTAGAGGAAAATCTTTGGGGGACAACTCAGTTGTGTGTCGATTAAAAGGGACTCTAGGCTATAAAAGCACGCCAGGTCGATAAAAGAAATCCGGGCTATGAAAGCACGCTGGTTCGATAAAATGGACTCTGGGCTACGAAAGCACGCCACGTCGATATAAAGAGGACTCTAGGTTACGAAAGCACACCAGGTCAATATAAAGGACACCGGGCTATGAAAGCACGTCAGGTCAATGAAAGGGACTCTGGGATACGAAAGCACGCCAGGTCAATATAAAGGACACCGGGCTACGAAAGCACGCCGAGTCAATGAAAGGGACTCTGGGCTACGAAAACACGCCAGGTCAAGAAAGGGACATCGGGCTACGGAAACACGCCTAGTCAATGAAAGGGACTCTGGGTTACGAAAGCACGCCAGGTCAAGAAAGGGACATCGGGCTACAGAAGCACGCCGAGTCGATAAAAATGACTCTGGGCTACGAAAGCACACCAGGTCAATATAACTGAACAACTTGACCAAGTCAAGTGTTGATGCACTTGAGAGAGAATACCTGCACAATGACAAGTATTTTAGAGTATGACAGAGATATACTTACCTGGTGATATCTCTAATTCTTAGGGATATGTCTTTTGGAATTTAGATATCCTGTGGAAGTCTTTCACCTCCTGGTGGAGGTTTCTCATCTTCTAATATCATGAAACATTCTGAAAGGAACTCGAATTACCTGTCAGACATGATTTAGAGTAAAAACTGATATGCATTCATCAAAGAGATAGACAATCTAAGCTACTCTAGAATGCACATTTCAAAATTCAGTGAGGTTTTCATCAACTCAATCAGAGAATTATCATTCAAGACAATCTTCACTCATGACATGGATTTCTTAAGAATACTAAATGAGAGACTTTCGGTTAGAAAGGACTTTCATTCAATCTCATTTAGAATGGCTATTTTACGCGAATCACTCAATTTCATCATATCGACATGGGTCCGAGTATTCTCGCAATCGATACGATCTTACCAATCTGAGAGGTCTTTAATAGGGACCATAATAGGGGGGTTGGTCAACGGCTTAACAAATGGACTCTTTGAGTCAAGGCCATTGAATGAATAGTCTTGTAATCATCTCTGGGTTTACAAGTCAAGAACCCTGCAAAATGAAAAAAGAAATAATCTTGCTCGCACTTCTTCGAGCGATGCTTATAAACATATGAACTTCTATGTTAATTCAAGTGCCCTAATCTGAAAAGACTTTGTAAAGGACGTAACGTAGGCTGGGTTCATGGGTTGAGAAACGAAAGGATTATTAGGCTCAAAATATATGTGAATGGTGAGAGTTGATGATCATCTTTCCATTGTCATTAGTTTTCTTTTTCATCATCAGGGATTGTCTTCATGAAGTGCCCCATTGATCATGAAAGCTCAATATTTGAGTTCTTTGATTATTGCTCCATTGGGATTCAATTCTTGTAATTGACAGTCACCTATCTTGACTCTTTTTTTTCATCTATGGACATTGGCCTTATGTTTACCAGGCACACCGCTTTTTTATGCCCCTAGTTTTCATTCATTTTTTTTTCACTTCTTTTTTCATGGGCACTGGCCTTGCTTTTACCAGGCACACTACTTTTTCATGTCCCTTAGTTTTATTTTGAATTCAATTCTTGCGCACAATGCATGCGTCAAGCAATTACACTTTAAATGGCACTTGAACTTTCAAAGGTCCTCATCTACCTTTTGCCTTGCCCCAGTGTGGGGGATGATCACCAATTGGGTTTAAAGAAATGAAATTGCAAGCTCAAGTGGGCTATGCAAAGGATATAAGTGTATGGGATAAAGAAAGAAATGATCTTCATCATCCTAAGGCACTTAAATTAACACATGAATTCAATGTAATAGCATGACTTGAAGATTGATGCAAGTGAGAGCAAGAAAATTTCAATTCATTTTCCTCACCTCATGATGCCATTTGATCTCTTAGTTGCCCCTATGTGGGGTGATTCTTGACAGGGGTGATTTGAAAAGAATATCCATAGGTGTATGGGCTCAAAAGGTTTAAGCAATGGATCACCTGTAGTGTTTGGAATAGAGAAATGAATTGCCTCTCATCATTTCGGTTGCCGTACTTTTTGCGAGAGAACTCTTTACCTTATGGATATGAACCTTCCTACACTCATCTCACGAGTGTATGAATATGGGACTGTGTATAGGATAGGGTTTGCCTTTCATCATCCCGACTCGTCTCATTTAGTATGCTCAATCAATTCCATATCATTCATTAAATTAGTCCATCTTGATGTTCTTTAGTGGAATTGGTGGATAAAACATGTAAAAGTCATCATGCAAAACCCTTTTTTTAAAAAAGAACTCAACAGCTTTAAGCATGTCAACTTCAAACAGTTTTCTATATTGGAAAATAGTTTTAAGCATTCATTCAAGGATTCCTCTACAATGGGAATTGCCTCAGCAGTTGATGTCTTTGGATTGTCCTTGTCATTCAAGACTGAAAATCCACTTTTGCCCCTGCACAAGAGAACGTGCATCAGTATGATACTATGCAACATCAAAGTAAATTCAAATTGCACATCCATTTTGGCTCGGGTTGAGACTTTATCCCAGTCGGGTCACTACCAAAACCTGTCATCCCCCCAATTTGTCAACTCTTCCACCAGGGAATGATGGTCCTCTTTTACTTACCCCAAATCTGTTTTTTTTTTTTTTCATTGTAAGTGTGCTCTAAGCTCGTCGATCACAAGTCAAGTTTATGATCGTTGAAACTTGATACGCTATTTTCAGATGTCCCTTGTCATAACAAGTGATAGAATTATGCTCTGAGATAAGAAGTAAATGAGTCAGACAAATAAACAGATTTAATCTGCTACAAGCTTTGAGAATTTTTTTTATTTTTTTGTTTTTTTTTAAAGCAGTGAATTGCTTTTGTTTTCGAAAAAGTTTTTGAGAGGAAGCATGAAAAAGTCTAGCCCTCAGGATTTCTCCGTAGATGATAGTTTTCTTTTTCATGGTTGGATATCATCATTGGACTGGTTTGGTATACTCCATCATGTCCTCAAAATTGAAAATAAAATTGTAATTTCATTGAATAGAATCAATGAATTACATTATTGGAATGGAAAATGAAAACAAGCCAAACCCTAAAAGTGAAAGTGATAATTGAAATTTCAAAAAGCAGAGAATCCTAAACAAAACTTGAAATCCTAGGAGATAAGAACTTCTTCACTCAGTGATAGCATTTGCGCCTTCATCATGGTTGAGCAGAAGATTTTTCTGATTATTGCTGAAAGAGAACGCCTTTGTATCCAAGAGGTCTTGGACCTTATGCTTCAAAACATAGCAATCATCAGTAGAGTGACCAATCTCTCCCATGTGATAGTCACACTTCTCGGAGGGA
The DNA here is from genome assembly GCA_017140255.1 of Eucalyptus paniculata subsp. matutina. Classification (NCBI taxonomy): domain Eukaryota; kingdom Viridiplantae; phylum Streptophyta; class Magnoliopsida; order Myrtales; family Myrtaceae; genus Eucalyptus; species Eucalyptus paniculata. The sequence continues at coordinate 57,180,742 of CM029437.1, read as the reverse complement.
TTATATGCAGGACAACGCTTGGGATTTGGTCGTTTCGGCTTAGTAGAGAGTAATCCCTTCTTTTGGAGAACAGGCAAAACTTTGGATAGGGGTCTAGGAAGAGGTGTAAGCTGCCTCCTAACATTACGTCGTTGACCCGAGAACAGATATCCTCCACCTTGTTGCTCAGTAGAAATCTTAATTACCGGAGCACGATTGGATGTATCACGATTCAGTTGAGAGTAGGCCATATTAATATCAGCTTCAGGGTCCCTCTCCTTCTTGGTAGAAAACCTCTTGTTAGATGGCTCAGTAAACCACCCTTCTCTTATCCCCATCTCGATTTGTTCTAAGCTGATTGAAGCTTTCGACGTATGTACTGGCCATTATGTTACGAAACTCGGACGGGAGGGTTTTCACGAACAACTTCATCAGCTCTTTGTTGGTAGACTCAGGAGTAATTTGAGCTGCCAAGTTTCTCCATCTTACAGCATATTCTTTAAATGATTCGCTCCTTTTCTTTTCCATCCGCTCCAGGTCTTCTCAGGAAGGAGCGATGTCCATGTTGAACTTGTATTGTTTGAGGAATGCGTCAGCCACTTCGTTCCAGGTGTCGAGCAGGTTCACATTCTTCATCACGTACCAGTTTAGTGCGGGTCCAGTCAAACTCGCATGGAATGATTGGATCATGAGGGGCTCATTTTTGACGTGCTGGGCCATGTGCACGTGGTACATCTGCAGATGAGATTTTGGGCAAGATGTGCCATCATACTTCTCAAACTCTGGCATTTTGAACTTGCTTGGCATTTTGACTTTCTCATAGACCGAGAGGTCGAACAGGAGGGAGCTTTGTGACTCCTGCAACTGTCTCATTTTCTCTTCTAGCTTCGCAACACGCTCATCCTGATCTATCTTGGGAACGTCGTCAAGCTTGGCCTTTCCAACAATGACTGGGTCATCTTCCAGCCCAGGCATGTCGTCATCAATCATTTGAACCTTGTTTGCTTGCTTCAAGATAACTACTTCAGGAAGAGCGGGTGCAGTTGTTGGATTTGCTTAGAGGAATTGGAGTTGATCCGTCACAAGCTGTATAGAGGCGAGTACTTGTTGGAGTTAAGTCTCCACAGCGGAGACACGATCACGCATTTCGGTTTGTTCGGCCATTCTAGCTCTTAATCGCGTGATGATGGGCGAACGTGACGGATCCGTTATAACCTAATTCAAATGAATGAAAATATATAAGTACAAGGTGCAAATAAAGAATCAATCCATGACAATGATCTATCAACTTTTTTTCATCATTTTTTTTTTTTAAAGCTCTTACAAGGAGGGAATTTCCTAAAGGGAGCTAGAAAAATAGATATTCTAGTAAGATCAAATTTCCTAGACATGAATTGAAAACAAATTCTCCAAAAAATTTTATTTTCCAAATGATTTATTACATGGCAATTTCCCCATTTCATTCTTGAAAGGAATTAGATCAAATGACTATCCTAGATTGTCATGGACAGACCAAAAGCATGACAAAAAAAAATTGCATGGTATAGGGATAGAAAACTTACTTTACCAAGAAAAATCAACGGCAATCACATAGACATGCGCATGGTAAGTGGCTCGATTTCTAATCTATAAGGCTTATCAAAGTGAAGCCACAAGGATGATCAGACTAGCCACAAGCTTGTGGACTATGTCGGGTCCTCATGACTCCGGCTTGGTCAAAGAGCCGACCCGGGTCGCGGGTATGCGGACCAAGGTGGGTACTCTTGACACCATGAAAGAAACTTCAGGATTGAGATGGGCGACTCGTACCACGAGCATGCGGTCGGAGTGGTATCTATCTCAATACCATCCTAAATGATTCTATTCGGCCCAGGTCCGGCGGCAGGTTGTGTGTGCAAAGTGTAGTGATTATGCAAGGCATGCATAGCAATTGAAATCAAACAACACTTCAATGTGAAAATAAACCATATATTCCTACACCTCGCTACAAAACAAAGGTTAGCAAACACTTCCCCTTATACCTCCCATCCTGCAAAAACATTTAACACCTTAAATGTTAGGGACGTACCTGGGATCCTCACTGCCAAACAAAAATATTTTTTCAAAAAGAAATTGGCCTAAGTCCACTAAGAGTTTTAACTCAAGTTCTCCAGCGGAGTCGCCAAGCTGTCACGACCAATTTTTTTCGGGTGTGAACCACCTAGGGTTTGGCTAATGGATTGTTAAGCCTAAACTTAACTCGGGTTTTCCCAAGTCCATACCAATTCGCAACTTAGGTTCAAGTTCTTAACATGTAATTATTTTAATTAGGAGTCGCCACTAATCTATTTTTGGTGGGTTAATTAGAAACCCAAGTAAAGTAATGGGAGATTTACTTTACTCCTACGAACCAGAGACTAAGGGTACGGGGACTTGGTTACGTTAGATTTCTCTAACGCCCTTTCGGTACCTTTCTTTTATTTTGAAAAATGTTTGGCAAGCAATTTGAATTGATTTTAAATCTATTTCCCTAACATGTGAGGTGTTCATACAGGTGCGCAAACCACCAATTTAACACCCAAGAAAGCAATTAAATAATGCAGGACTTACCTCAAAGCAACGAAAGCATCTGCAATGTTAGATTAAAATCCACATCAACAACCCTAGATATGGTTTCTAATTAACAAGCAATTACTCAATTTTTGTTTTCTTTTTTCCAACGAAAATATAGTTCATGTGCAATGCAATATTTCTAATCTAATATGAAATGATATGGCATGACAATATGTCCCTAACTATATGAATGAGTAAAAAAACTAATGATTTCTTAATGAACATGCAATAATTAAATATGCAATCTAAATTAACCAGAATGACTTAATTCTAATGACATGTGATGCAATGCAATGACGCACAAAATTATTTTAACTAAAATGACATGTGAGCTATATGTCACTCGACATTTATTAAATGACCTAATCGATGACGGTCAATTTCTAATTAGAAATGAACCTAACAATAATCACTAAATGACATGCATTTCATGGACCTAATTCTATATGATATGGGCATTTTTATTTTCCTAACAAAACATGCAATTTATCTAGGAGAGATTATCTACCTATAATTGATAAACAGGCAACCTTAACATGCAATGACGTGCAAAGAATGCCTTAATTCAACATGATATATGCATGATGATTTTTTGTGTTTTTTTTATTAATTTCGAAATTAAAATTTTCACATGCAATTCAAATAATGATAAAACTAACATCCTAAATGAATGTGCTTTTTCTTTTGGTTTTCTTTTCCATGATTCAAAATAAAATTCTTATTTTAAATATAAAAGATAATAACCAAACCTAATCTTAATTCAACATTTTTTGGATTTTCTTATTTAAAACTCGAAATAAGATTGCAATTTTAACCCTAACACAGGAAATACTCTAAAGCAAATCTAATCCTAACTCAAATATTTTTTGGATTTTTTTCTTACAAAAATAAGATTGACTCAACCAACTTAACGACAGGAAATCAAACAAGATAAGATTGATATCTAAAAATCGACGAACCATATCTCGCGCATGAGATCGGATTGGCCAATTTTAAATCAAATCGCGAATCGAATCTCGGGCTTGAGATTGGATTGTCGATTTTTGTAAGGGATTGCGAGTCGGATTTCGGGCGCGAAAATTGGACTGTCAATCCCTCGCTTGAGGGGCACTTTCATGTTGGAACATCAATCATATATTTAGGAATAATCCTACTAAAGAAAAAAAGTAAATAAGTGAGAATAACATTAAAAAAAAATAAAGTAAATAAAAAAAAAAGAACTACCTAAATGATTTTCTTTTTTCTTTCTTTTGTTACACGCGGCTGGTGGTCGGTCATCGAAAGACAGCTGGTCAGAGGTCCAGCAGGGGGATCGCCGACGAGGCAAGGCAAGTGGGCGTCTGGCGCGGAGCAGCGAGGATTGACGCCGACAAGGGACTTCGGCGAAGCAGGGCACCAGCGAGGGGGCGTCGCAGGGCGTGGGGCTTGCTGTCGGGCACCGAGGAGACGCGAGCAATAGCGATGTGGGCTCTGGCGGCGTCAGGTTGTGGCAAGAACAGCGGCACGGCGGCGGCTGAGCATCGAGGGGAGGAGCGGTTCGGCAGCAGCGTCGATGGGGCACAACTGAGTGAGCAGATCACGGACTGACTGGTGCAGCAGCAGCTTTGCCGGGATCTCGCAGGTTGCAGGTGAGGCGGAGCGCGACGGTGATTTGAGGAATGGTGATGTGGCGTTCGGCGAGCAGGGGCGTCAGGTCTCGGCGCTGCGGAAGAGAGGCGCAGCAGTGCGGGCGCGGCTGCATGGGCACGATCGTCGGAGGCGGCAGGCGGAGGCGTCGGCACAGGGGTGCGGTGGCGCGGCTGGGTGAACCTAATTTGGGGCTCCGGTGGTGCGCCGATGAGGATAATTCCGCGGAGAAGAAGCACAGTAAATCTGCTTTTTACTGTGTCTTCTCTCTCCTCTGCTATCTTGTACTTTTTGCTTCTGCTTTTTTTGACTTTTGCCTTTTTTCTAACTTTTTCAAACGAAGAGAAGCCCTAGACCGAAACTCTCTTCCCTCTCTTTCGATTTTTTTTACTTCCTCCGAGAAAAGAACCCTTGAAAAGCCACCCATCATTTTCTCTGCCGTACACTGTCTCCTTTTATAGACAAACATAACGTGATCTTCGTGGAATATTTCGAAAATTGCCTATAACCTCCGAATCACAAAATCCTTTATCTCATGAATATTCTCCCCCGATTTCATTATCTATTGATAGAGATAAGATTACAATGCGATCCTTTTAATTTTCAAAAATCATCATAATATCGCATCAAATCTTAATTTTTTACAAGATAATTAATTAAACATAACGACGGGCTTGGGTTAATTTTCTTCTTTCGTGGGCCTAGCCCAGCCTGCTAATTTAAACTCAAAACCACTAATTCGACCCATCCGCCACCGGTCCAATAAATAAATGTAAAAAAAATGCAAATTAAAAACAAATGCACCTAAATCTATATGCTATGCAATTAATATTTTTTCAGGGATAAAATTAATCCCTAATTTTTTAAGGCGATAAATGACTAAATGGGTCGCCAAAATTTAGGTATCAACAAACATCATGCCATGTTCTTCGCCGTCTAGAATCTTACCACAGTTTTTTAATTCCATCATGAGTTTATTAAACTCATATAGGTAGGATTTGATAAAGGTACCTTCAATGTGTCTAAACCAAAACATCCTCTTTACCGTGTATAAGCAAGTGTTCAAAACCTTTGTCACGTAGAATACCTAAAGTTTTGCCCATAATACTACAGCTTCCTTTTTCTTAACCACCTTGTTAACACCTAATCTAATAGGTCCAACAAAATTATACTCCTTGCATTCATCCTCAGCACATCCTTTTAGGTATTTTTCATTATTTCGAGCAACTTAGCCTTGCCCTCAAATGTTTTGGCCAAACCTTGAGTTGTTAATAACACCTCCCTCATGATGCTTAATAATCCAAAGTTGTTTCTCCCATCAAAGTTTCTAATTTCGCTCCATACATAATTTTAATAACAAAATTTCCAGAAAATAATAAGACAAGTAAAACCTCAAATTCAAATTCTAGATAATCTCATGCCAAGCTCTAATATCAATTATTGTAATGCTAACGTGAAAACACTAACGAGATCTTACAATTAAATCAACCGAAAATCATCAAAAAAATAAATGAACAATAAGAACACTAAAGAATTAAGTGGTTTCGTTTGAGTGGCGATACTGCTTCATGAGAAGAATTGACAATAAATCATCCATTATAACTAGAAAATCAAAGTTACAATCGCTCATAAACTCGAATATTTCCATGCCTAGATTACACCAAATCCAAATTATTTACAAATATACAAATCAATTGGATAAAATACTCATGGCACAAGTTGCAAGGTGCTCAAGCCCCGGACAAAAGTATAACGTACGGTTGAACCAAAAATGTCCTTCACGTTCTTTTACTTTCTTCTCCGTGCGGCGGCTCGCTATAGAAAAGAAGCCCTCAAAGTCTTTTTTTTCTTTCTTTTTTTGTAGCTGAAGCGGAAAAGCAGACATAAGGTTTAAGTTTCACTCCTCTCGTTACTCCCGAGGCCCAGAAGTAAATATATATTTGTGAGAATACATGTGAGCCTCTTCTTTTTGTACCTTCTTTGAAGGGATAATGACACACACGGTTAATTTTGACTCAATATGCAATGTAATCCATAAATTTTTAATCCGTTTAATGTGATCTCTGAACTTATTATACTTATTCAATTTAGTCCTCAAACTATATGAAAACCTTTAATATTGTCATTCCATTATTTAAGTTTAGAGACCATATAGTACATTAGGTTAAAATTTAAAAATTCAGGGATCACCTTGCACATATAGTTAAAATTCAGGTACCATTTAGGCTCAAACTCAAGACATAATTTAATAGAAATAATGACAAAATGGAGAGTCTTACCATTGCAGGCCTATAGGCATGTGCAAAAGAATCGAGAACTACTTGGAAGTGGATTGGACTGGATTGGAATCGGCAATTCCCATGGGGGCCAATCCAATTCCTGATTCTAGTTTAGTGGAACCGGTGAGTACCGGTTCGATTCGTGATTGGACCACCTACTCGGACCGGACTGGTGTATATATATATAAAGAAATTCCACCTTAATTTATTTAATTATTTTGTAGTTTTTCGACTAAATAAATATGTAAATATATATTTGTAGTTATTGGACACTATTGACTAATATTGATTAACGCATTTTTTTATCCATTCTAATACTCCATTTACTCGTTTTCTCAACTAAACAAAATAAACAAATGTAGAGGAAGGAGAGAACCGATTGAAAATGTCCATAAGAGCCAATGGCTTGTTTTAAAAGTATAATTAAATCTTTCTCTTTAGCAATTCCTATGATCAAATTAGGTTGATGTTCAAAAGATGAATATTAATGTTTTAACTTTTATGAAGGTTAGGACTTTTAATGTGGAGTTTAATTCTGCACTTGTTTTTGGTGTTAGGAAACCCTTAGAGGACTACATCATGATCTTTGTAGAAATCAAGTTCTTAGCTAACGAATATTGTCTATTCATTTTGCCTTATAGTTTTCAATTCTTAATCAAAATCAATGGCTTGTAATTCAACCTGAATATAAGGTCGAGCAAGCTTTGTAGGGATTGAGGACTGTTTTTATGGATCCAATTGGAAACCAGACTAGATCGGCGGTCCAGTTTGCAGGGGAATTCATGGAACCAACAGGCAGGTCTTAATTTCAATTTTTTTGGAATTGGACTTTAGGGGGCGGTTCCTAGTTTCAAAGTGGGAAATGCCCACCCAAACCATGTTCACCCCTACAAGCCAGATGCTCTCTCTTTGGTCTTCTGGTCCCCTTATTTATAGATGTTGGCGAGGTCTTAAATTTGCCTAAATAACAAACATGATAAAGCCCAATCACGTAAGTCAGTCTAATGACAACTTTTTCTACGTACTTCTATAACACTGGATACCATCTTATTCTACATACATCTGATACATTTTTTTTTTACAGGAACGCGATCTTCAGTGTGATTCTAACTTTTTGCCTGGACAAGGGGCTAGATGATTATTAATCCAGATTTAAAAAAGGACGCAGCAAGAGAGCTTTGATACTTTTCCAAAAATGGCATTATTGCTCTCAAAATAAAAGAGGATGGCGTGGCATTATTAACTGATAAAAGATTCTAGACTTTGATGCTTTTCAAATAATGTCATATTCACTTTGATGCTGAGCGGGTTCTAAAGAATTCTAGACTCGCGACACGTGAAGCATATGATTGTTATGAAATGGATTGGAATAGTTGAAGAAGCAATGACGACATCCGTTATGCACAATTTAATTTTTAGCTAAAGAGTCAATAGAATGAATAATGTTAGACGATATTGTTAGCATTAGACATTAGGGATATTATTTGATATTTTGTTATTTTTTAGGCTAATTGGTTTCCTGATTAGAGTTACATCCCTGTTAGGTTATATTACTTTCACTCTTGTACGCATTATTCGGGTATATCTACCTCTTTATTGTAACATATTAAAGTGTCGAGTAACACAATAATCTTTTTTTTTTCTTTTTTTCTTTTTACGTTCTAGTTTGGTAGTTAGGTTCTATTTCAGTTTGTTTCGAGTATGCAGTCTCCATTTGTCTAATTTTACTTGCAATTTCTAATCCGGTTGGCACATAAATGTTGACGTTAAAGTATCTCATATCGCATGTTTACAAGGTTTATATGTTCATTATATAAATGTGGTCTCCCGTTACCTATAAGCTTAAAGTTTTGAGTTGATCATTCTAATATCGTACTAGTTTCGGTTTTGACTTTATATAAAAGCTACGGGGAAAAGTGCCAAAAAAGTCCTAAACCTTTTGCCTTTGTGCCGATTTAGTCCTAAACCTTTTTTAGTGCCGATTCAGTCCTAAACCTTTTTAAGTTGTGCCAATTTAGTCCTTTCCGGCCAATTTTGGCCGGATCTTGCTGACTGGACGCCGGCCGGCTAACGTGGCCTGATCGGCGCTGACGTGGACAATATTTAATAATAATTTTATTTTTTAAAAAAATATTTTAAATATTTTATTTTTTTTATTTTTGTCTTTTTCCTCCAGCCGGTCGCCGAGGTCCGGCGACCGGCCAGAGGCGACCTCCGGCGAGGGCGAGGCCGACCTTGCCGGATCCGGCGAGGTCGAGCCTCGCCGGCCATGGGCGAGGCTCGCCCTCGCCGGATCTGGCGAGGCGAGCCTCGCCCATGGCCTGATCTGGCGAGGTCGAGCGAGGCTCGCCTCGCCACTCGCCCTCGCCGGATCTGGCGAGGCGAGCCTCGCCCATGGCCTAATCTGGCGAGGGCCGGCAAGGCTCAACCTCGCCAGATCCGGCGAGGGCGAGCCTCGCCCATGGCCGCCTCTCTAGATCAGGCCATGGGCGAGGCTCGTCCTCGCCGGATCTGGCGAGGCGAGCCTCGCCCATGGCCTAATCTGGCGAGGTCGGGTGAGGCTCGCCCTCGCCGGATCTAGCGAGGCTCGCCCTCGCCGGATCTAGCGAGGGCCGGCGAGGCTCGACCTCGCCGGATCCGGCGAGGGCAAGCCTCGCCCATGGCTGCCTCGCGGATCGGCCATGGGCGAGGCTCGCCCTCGCCGGATCTGGCGAGGTCGAGCCTCGCCGGCCCTCGCCCTCGCCGGAGGTCGCCTCCGGCCGGTCGCCGGACCTCGGCGACCGACTTGAGGAAAAAGACAAAAATAAAATAATAAAATAAAATATTTAAAATATTTTTTTAAAAAATAAAAATATTAAAATATTAGTAAATATTGTCCACGTCGCGCCTATCGGCCACGTCAGCCGGCCGGCGTCCAGTCAGCAAGATCCGGCCAAAATTGGCCGGAAAGGACTAAATTGGCACAACTTAAAAAGGTTTAGGACTGAATCGGTACCAAAAAAAGGTTTAGGACTAAATCGGCACAAAGGCAAAAGGTTTAGGACTTTTTTGGCACTTTTCCCAAAGCTACGTGATCCTAAGCAAATTGTGAGTGCATCGAATGCATGTCACACCCAAATAATGCCTCGCATCTCATGTCATTCTCTTTTTTAGTTACTACTAATAATCCTTTCCCAACGTCGATGCTCAACATTATTCGTCTTGTTTGATGGTGCACCCGCAACGTGATTATATGGCAATTTGTTTACTTCAACCTTTCCCTGTTCTCTTGTCGACATGGTCACGCCCATATCTTGTTTGACATAGTTACAACCAAGTTACGAAGGGTTTTACGAAAGTCTCACGCTTAGCTGTTTGCTTTTTGTTTCTAAACAATAGGTTTAGAGTTTATTGTACAATTGTTTCCCGGAGACCTTGTCAACTTAACTGTTGTGTGGAGGTTGTATTGGAGCCCGTTATAAGAAAGTACAGCAATTATCTTGTTCTCAGGAAATGTTTATCGAAGAGCAAGCCTGAGAAGTGCTGACAGGTTTTATTGCTCAAATGAAAGAAAAGAAAGTGTGTATATATGTGTGGATGCATCCAGAATAAAGATATCATTAGCACAAAAGCCGGTCAAGAGTGTTCCGGCATTAAGCATGTGATTCCATCATATTAATGTAGAACGTGCCAGAATAAACTCTATGGACCAGCAAATCAATAGGAAAATACAAATGATGGAAACACTTTAAGGCCAAGTACCGAAACTTCTCCAATAACGCCCTCATCTTCTGCTGATAATTATAAAAAGGAGCAAGCCGTTTGGTAAAGCACGCTCCACGAACTAGACTCATCCCTCATCTGTCCTCTCTTCCAGGCACAAACTTCAGCAGAATATCCAAGTTCTCAAGGTACTCTTGAACTGCCTTCAAACTTAATGTGTTTCAGCTAATTTCTCATGCGGGAGACTTCAAGATTTGATTTTAATTTGTTATTTGATGGATTTAGGATTTTATTATTGCCTATTTTCCTTTCCTTATTCAACTTAAATTTAGGAGTTTTTGAATTTTAGATAACATATTGACATCTTAGGTAATTCTATTGTAACTTTTAATAGTTGTCCGGTCAGGTTTTAGATTGCCTTTTGGATTTAGAATATATTATTTTCTATTTCGGGAGTTTGCTGATTAGGATAAATTGTATATAGTGTATTATGGATTTCTAGCTTTAATTCATTTTGTTTTCCCTTTATTAAAGACATACAATTCACATAAGTTTTCACTCCATTCTACTCAATGTGTATTCTTAGGATTAATCCATTGCATGTTGGTTACTGTTTTTTAGATTATAAAACAAGATGCATTTATATTGCGAGACATGCTTATTTTATTGAAAATATGTTTCCGTTTGTCACATTTGGTTCACACTCCTCTACAATAGCCTCACTATCACATCCTTGGTTGACGAGCTCCACAGTTGGTATGTCCTCTCACGCGAATCATGAATTTAATGGTAATGTCTTGCCTACTACCCCCCACCTAATACCTCTCCATATACTTTTGAAAAACCATAGTTGACATTATCAAATACCAATACTCCTTCAACATCTAACACATTGGTTTCTAGTTTGTCTAATGCCGATACAGGTTCTAATGAGGCTCTTTTAGATGCCTCCCCACAGTAGCCTATTGTGATACCTCCGCAACCGGTTTATCAAAACTCAAGAACCCATTCAATGTGGCTATGTCAAAACCCAAAGCCCAACACTAAATATCCATTGCCAGATGTGAACTTGACTGAAATTAGTTCTATAGAAGAGCTACGGTGCTTCACCAAAGCTAATAAATATGAAAAATGGAGGGGCACGATTCTTGAAGAATTTAATGCTTTGTTGCGTAATGAAACATAGGTTTTGTTCCACCAAATCCCAAACTAAATGTCGTGGGCTCCAAAGGGGTTTATTGAGTCAAGACACGTCCAAATGGTTCGATAGACAGGTACAAAGCCCACTTAGTGGCCAAGGGCTACAATCAGCATGAGGGTATTGATTATAAGAAAATGTATAGCCCCATTATTAAAGCAACGACCGTCCGTATAGTTGTTTCATTGGTGTGACAAAGAATTGGAAACTCCAATAGTTGGATGTTAGCAATGCACTTTTAAATGGTAGCTTGACTAAACAAGTCTACATGGCCCAGCCTCAAGGCTTCATTGATAAAGAAAGGCCAAACCATATATGCTGATATAGCTAGTATAAGTACCTAGAGGGGGGTGAATAGGTATATAAAAGATTTTTCTCGATAATTGCACAATACTAGACAGTTGATAGATTTGAGACAACCAATAATCAAAGTAAGACTGAGAGAAGGGAAGAGAAATTGAACACGTGGTTTATAGTGGTTCGGCTTATTTCAAGCCTACGTCCACTCTTCTGCACTGACAGCCTATTGGCTGGATTCCACTATGAACAAAGAGATGTTACAGCGTTGTTCTTCCTTGATTTCTCGATGTAGATGATCTACCACACTCACTCAAGGTCTCACTAAGTATAGACGCTCTCTGTGTATACAATTTCACTCAAAATATATCGACTAATATTCAAGGTGCTTCAGACTCTAGAATTTCTCTATCGATTATGTCCTAAAGCAGCTAGAACGTCTTCCTTTTATACTCCTTTATGCCATCATACCCGTTGGCACTTACCAAAGGAATTCCTCCAATCTACCCGTTGGACGAAATCAATCAAGAAGATCATTCGAGCTATTAAAGGAACCTAACGATAACCCATCAATCATGTTCGCCCATACAATCAGGATCTTGATTTCCAAGAATAGAACCTTCCAAGAATATTTCGTTGACCATCGAATCTTCAAACGATCTTGATTATGAATAAAAGAATCTGTTATATTTATCCAGCCAAGAGATCTTCTCCAGAGGATAGGACTAAATCCTCAACCAAATACTTCGGCTTTGGATTGCCTTCCTCACTGGATTAGGATAACTGTCAATGAGAATAGTCTTGAGTCTTGAGTTTTGAGTGCTGAGTCTGGTGATCTAAAAGTCTTCAGACTCTAAACAGAAGGTCTGCAATTATCCAGACTAGACTGATAGAAACGTTTTGTCAGCTTCAAAATATTCTGGAAAGATTTCTCCAACATATGCAAGCTACAAAAATCCTTATACAAATTGGAACAAGCAATGCGGGCTTAGTTCTATCAATTGAGCATCTTCTTAGAATCCCAAAAATTTATCAAATCAAAAACTAATACTTCCCTATTTATACTACATCAACCCAATTTCTCCCCATACATGCTCATCTATATTGACGACATTGTTATTACAGGGTCCAATCCAGCATTTATTCAATACAAGGAGTTCTCTATACAAGACTTGGGTGAACTTAACTACTTCCCAGGAACCAAGGTGCTTAAATATCCATTAGGGCTTCTCCTGTCACGACATAAGTATGTTACAGATCTCCTTCATCAATCCAGAGTGGATAGTGTTAAACCAGTTCATACGCCCATGGCAACAAATACCGATCTAATCAATCAGGGTAAGCCACTTGAAGATGCCAGTTTGTACAAGAGCACTGTAGAGGATTTTCAGTATGCCACCCTAACTTGGCTAGATATCTTTTATGCGGTAAACAAAGTTTGCTTGTTCTTGAAGGAACCAACAAAAGACCATTGGAGTGTGGTGAAGCAGATTCTATGCTACTTAAAGGAAACTATTTCGGATGGATTACTCATCAGTTCTCATCTACCATAAAACTCCATGCATACAATTATGTAGACTGGGCCAATTGCCCCATTAATAGATGCTAAACAGGAGGTTATGCAATTTGTATGTGTCAAAATCTGATTTTTTGGTTAGCCAAAAAGCAGCATACCATTGCACATTCCTCAACCGAATCTAAGTATCAAGCTTTGGCAAATGCCACAATAGAAGTGGTATGGCTACAATCACTGGTACAAGAATGAGGCATCTCTCAATTAAAACCCTCTATCATTTGGTGCGACAACCTAGGGGCAACGTATCTTATGGTGAATCCACTTTTTCATACTAAAACAAAGCATATCAAGGTAGGCTTTCACTTCGTCCACCATTTAGTGTCACAACACAAACTTGAGGTTTGCTTCATATCCACACATGACCAAATTGCAAATATCTTCATTGAGCCTCTTACACAGTAACGCCATCATATGCTCAAATCCAAGTTGAAGATCATCCATAAGACCACCTTCAACTTGTAGGGCCTGTGAAGGATAAAAACACACGGCTCGTTCAAATTCAAAATATTATGAATTAGTTAATGCTTTTATCATTTAGTTATTATTGTACTTGCCATAATAGACTAACTCAAAATATTTAAATTAGTCAATCCATATCTCATGTAATTATTACCGTAGTTACTATTGTAATGGATTAGTTCAAAATTCAAAATATTTTGAAATTATTGTAATAGATAGTACATAAACTTTATAAATACAAAAGCTATCCTAGAGTTAAAAGATAAGCAAAACTCATGCTCAAACTCAGAGTCTATTTTCGCAAGATACATCTCTGCGGCCAAAAGAGAACTTCTATGTGCCTCTCTTTTATCTTCCAAGTCTCGGCCTGTAGGTTTTAACAAAATCCGCCGAGTCACGTCCTTGATTGTGCAGCTTGAAGGGAAAGAAATATGTGTCCTGAATGGATGTAGTATATGGATTTAAACTTGATACATAAGTTAACACGAACCCTCTAAAAATGAGACGAAGGGAAAGATAGAGAAAGACGAGAGCTTTATTCTATCTGCAATCCGCATGATTGCTAAACATTAAGAGAAAAAGAATTGGCCAAAATCCATAAAGAGACCATTGGAGGCTTTATTAAATCAGTAAGGGGAGGCCAAATAGATACTAGGGGCGAGCATGGTTCTATTGTAGAATTAGGAATCGGCAAACCAGATCAATAGGAACTTGTATACTGTTAGGTTCTAAAGTATGTATGATAGATTTCAAGTTTTAAAAATTATAAAACCTATTCGATGGATAGATTTCATGTTCTAGCTAGGTAGAATTAGGAAAGAGTTATATTTTTCTTGGTCTATGTCTTCATGCAATCTTGTGATACTCCACAGTGTTCGATAATGAGTGTATAATCTGAAACTATTTGTCTAAATTTCAATTTTATGTCTAAATTTTAAATTTTATAAGTGAGTTAACAGTCATACTTTTTTTACCGACAAAATTGAAGAATTACCACCAACTTTATAATTCTACTAACATGAAAACTTTCCAGCTTTGAACAGCGGACCGTAGAATTTTCCATGCAGGTTGGTCTGATGAAGTTGAACACAATAGTGTCTACCATCAGAAGAATCTGAGTAGGAAACTTAACTAGAGGAAAGTAATTATTGGGAAGGTGATTTTGTTAGAAAAAATGTCCATAATTTTTTGTTATTTCAATTTAGTTCACGTACCAGTTGGTCGTTCCAAAAAAATGGATTCTATACCATTTTTTACTAAAAAAAAAAGAGTTGTCATATCTCGGTAATGGGGTCTTTGTTGATTCGGAATCACGCTCTGTAGGATTTGAACCTACGACATCGGGTTTTGGAGACCCACGTTATATTTAATGTTATCCGTAAACTTGATTTTTTTTTTTTTTTTGGTCAAAACTCCCTAAACTTGAATTAGTGCGAGGATAACATTGGATATTTTCATATAGCCTTGAGACTAGATTGAAACATTTACCAAAAGTTTTATGACCACAAGAAGAAATCAAAATATAGGGACAATATTGCACATTATGCTAAAATTTAGAGATTACATTGAACAAATTAAAAGTATAGTAATGGCATTGTACATTAGGCCAAATTTCAGATCATTTGTCATTATCCCCTTAGTTAGCAAGTGGAGATTTCATTGCTGACTAATCATAAATAGGAGGAGGATTTAACTTCATTTTGTTGGTAATGATAATGTTCGTGTTGTTTAGTTTGATTTTTATGAGTCCTAAACTCTTCTCTCGATATGGTGAATGAATTCTTCCTAATAAACCTCTTGATCTATGAAGGACATGATTAGAATATAACTTGTGTTCACTTGACCCAAGCATTTACTTTGTGTAATTTTGTATGATCACTGTCAATTGTTCCAAAAGTTTAAGCCTCCTGCATAAGTTAAACTTTGGCCTAAACTTAAACTATGGAAATATGTAATTAAGGAGACAGATAAGGATTTAGAAAAATTTGGACTTAAGACCAACTATTCTAATATTATGGAATTTTATACAGCCACTACCAAATGTTATAAAAGTTTAAGCTATTTGATAAAAGTGTGATTTAATATTTAAATATTCTAACATGCTCAAATATACAAGTCATGAACACCATATATTCAACTTGCTCGACCTAGCCTAGTGTCGAGAAGATCTTGAAGTTCTCGTCTTATTCTGACTCATGTGATATCTAAGTCCATTTAGTGTACTCCATCTCTGCGATCTCGTCCATGTAAAAAAGCACTCCTATTGGGTCAGTTTGTCGTTCTCTTGAGTTCTTATAAAAGCACTAGATTTTCTTTTTTGTAAATCTTCAATTGCGTAATAAGTTCGGGAAATATCGATGATGACTAGGAAATCAAGGGACATGATACTACGGAATGGAGGATGACAGACCAGATCAACCCGGCATACCTGCAAGCACTCAATTTTTTATTTAGACGAAAGCATGAAGATAACGAGTACACACATTCCCCTGCCTCAAGGACAGATGACAAGAGTAGCAAGCATACCTGCATTCACTTTTTTTTTTTTTTTTAAAGACGAAAGCCTAAAGATAACGAGCGCACATATTCCCCTGCCTCAAGGACAGGTGAAGAGAGTTGCTCGCTTTTCTTGGTATAGTGATTACATGGAGGAGCCATCGCTCATCTCCTTTATTGAAGCACACACAACACTGGGGTGCATGCACACTAGCACTCGCGACACAAAGTAAAACGTAGAGACATTTCAAAGTGACTGATGCATTCTCAATCCATTGGCTTGCTTTGCTATGGAAAAGTGGCTCCCTGCGGATGCATTCATCGCTTCTTCGTCATTCCTCCATATTATGTTGAAGATTGAGTCTTGGGCTCTCTTACCTCTCTCCCGGAATAAACGAGCATGTTAGCAATGGAATCTCCATCTGCTAACATCCACATATTTATAGGTTTTCTAATGTCATGGTCCTAATTTTTCAGTAATGAGCTCTTCTAGCTTCTCAAGTTTTTTCTCTAGATCATCTATTCTCTGATTCGGTGTCGGATAACAATAACCAGGCCAGTTGCCACCATAGGGTGGACAAGGATAAGTAGGTGGATCAGCGGGCCTTAGTTTGGCTAAAATTTCTAGTTGCTTGACATATTCTCCCACCACGTCCTCTAGCTTCTTACGTAATTTAGAGTTCTCCACTATGTAATCTGCCAAGACATGCAGATTATACGTCACTACAACGAACTCATTAAAGCCCCCAAGTGGATTGAGCATATGCAACAGCCGACCATTTTGCTCTAAGTTTGGGTTAGGCGTAGATTTTGCAACTGGGAATCAGTCATCTTGTCTTCAACCTGCCAAAAAATGAACAAAGCACAACAAAATGAAAAGAGAGAAAATAAATACTTGAAGACTCTAATTCACTAAAAACAAAATAGCTCTAATCGGATAACTCCTAAAAGAGAAAATAACATCTACTAAATCATAAATAAATAAATAAAAAATCTACAACCAAATTGAATAATTACTAAAAGTGAAAATCAAATCACCTAAGTATTAGGATATTATCCAAAAATCCAAAAATCCAAAAAAAAAAAAAAAAAAAAAAGGTTAAAAGAAAAGGGAAGAAAGATGGTATCAAGTAATAAATTCCTAAATCTATCAAATAACAAATTAAAATCAAAATTTGAGGTGTCCCACGTCAGAATGCGGCCGAAAGACGTCAAGTATGAAGGCAGCTCAGGAGTACCTCGGTATTCTGCTGAGGGTTGTGGTCAGGAAAAGAAAAGGATGAGGTCCGAGTATCGTTTGTGATGCGTGCTTTTTACTATGCGGCTTTGCCCATTTATATAGTTGTTAGTATGGTTCCACTGATAGCGATTATCAACCAAAGATGAGGGCGTTTCTGGAAAAGTCTCGGCACTTCAGTCATTTGCGATAGAATCACGTGATTAAAGCGTGGATACTCTTTAGCTATCTTTATCAACATCTGTCCTGACTTTAATTAATGGGGTGGAATCTCATGATTAATGCCCGAACACCTGCTTTTGCGTCATAGACATCCGTATTTTCTAGTGCATCAACACGTGTACACACATTCATTCTTTCTTTCTTTCGGCAGTGAAACCTGTACGCACTCCAGGCTGAGCACTTTGAGAACAGGATGATTGATGGACTTGCTCCCAATGGTCTCCAGTACAACCTCCACGCAATAGTTAAGTTGACCAGGTCTCTCCTCAAAGCTGAGGCCCTCACACCTGACATTGTGGATTTGTTGTTACTTCTAGGCTTTGAGCCTTTGAAATAATGTTTGAGGCCCTACATTCTGGATTTCTTGTTACTTCTAGGCTTTGAGCCTCTGAAATAATGTCAAAATCACAGCGGAGATGGATCATTTTGGACGGTTAAGTTGGGATGGATTTCCATTTATTGCTCTCTTTTACTTTCTTGGTTATGGGTGTCTATGCAGATAAACACTTTGTAACATTGATGAAAACATTGTCTACTGATATTAGGTCATTCATCATTTATAGATTCGAGTTCACGAGTTTCTGTTATCTTTTGCTTGTTGTTTGTTATGTCGTAGAATCTGATTCGTTACCATTTCGAGAATTATTTAGCACGGACCATAAGAAAATCATTATTGTATGGCTTGACACTATAATATAGGAGGAGTATTCATACCCGAACAATTTGTCTATGAAAGAAAGTAATCTAATCTAACAAGAAAATTAGCCATAATCCAACAAGGGAACTAGACAAAATATTAAATTTGTAATATGATATTTAATTCTCTAGCTTCTCATCAAACTCAATGTGGAAGTAAAGCCGAGTTTGCAGATAATGTGTTCAAAAGGTGTTGCTGCTTGAAAATTCAAAACCTAATAGAAGCAAGAAGCAATGGCACTAAACAGTCCCACTTGCTGTGTAAGCCGGTTCTTACATAAAAAGGTTGAAGATGTAACAAAATCAAATAGATTATCGTGGTGGCGTTGTGGTCGTTTTGCACCAATACCATCAAAAGTTGCACTAACTCTAGACTAACAGCATCATAGCTGATACCATTGTATTGTTCTGAAGCAAGGATCGATTTTAAACTTCCAACCTCTATAAGGCCGAGCCTTTCACAAAAACGAAGAGAGCAGGGGCGTCATGATGCCTATGCAGGATGCAGGCGTGATCACATAAACGAGATAGCCGAGTAAAGGCTGAACTGACAAGGAGTGCGCAAATTGCCATAAGATCAGATAGTGAGAACACCATTGGACAGGAAAGACAATGTTGAGGATGGACGTTGAGAAAGCAATATAACAAGTAACAATTAAAAAAATAATAACGCAAGAAGCGAGGTGTGCTTCGCACCCAATGCACTTATAGTTTCCGTAGGATCTGATGTTATAGGCTGCGTTTTTTTGTGTCCTTTTTATGTGTTCATGAACACAATTTCTGTATTTTTGTTTTTGTTTCGGGGAACAAAAAAAGAACAGAAACACGTTTGTTTAGGTTTTTGTTCTAAATCTATTTTTTTTGTTCCTGGGAACAAATTTGAAATAGAAACAAGAAACTAGAAAAACTTATTTCTTGTTCCTGGAACACTTCAGAGAAACAATTTTTTTTCTTCTCTTTATTTTCTTCTTCTTTTCTTTTTCTTTTTTCTTTGGCCAGTCGCCGACCTCGGCCATGGCCGGTGACCGGCTGTTGAAGGCTGGCGACCTTGCCGGAGCGTCGCCGACCCCTGGCGAGGCTCGGCCTCACCGAATCTGGGCGAGCTCGTGAGCCTCGCCGATGGTTGGGCGAGGCCGCCGGCCAAAAGGAAAAAAAAAATAATAATAATAATATAATAAAATAATATTAAAATATTAAAATAAACAAAAAAAATTATACAAGTTTACGAATCGTATTTCTGTTCTTTTTCTATTCCAGGAACAAATTTACCAAATGCGTTCTTCTATTCAAAAATTATTCCTCGGAACAAAAATAGTTTTTTTTATTTCTGTTCTTTGAAACAATTTTTGAACAGAAACGTTACCAAACGCACCCATAGTATCCAGCCCAAAAACTTATGGCGGAATACACATTATATGGAGATCCTGTATATCCCGTAAACAAGTGAAATAAAATACTTTAACACACATTTCATATGCAATCCTGACTAGGAAGGACAGGTGCAATTAGAAGGCTGCACATGCGAAATTAACTAAGACAATTACTGATTTTGATACCAAATTAGAATGCAAAATAAGAAAAGGATTATCGTATGACTCGACACAATAGTGTGTTACAACTAAGGGATATTTATACCCAAAGGATGCGTACGAAAAAGAGCAACATAATCTAACAAGGATATTATCCTTTCTTAAAAATTGGTTACCTAAATAATAATGAAATATCAAGTAATATCCCTAATTTCTAATTGCTAACAGTATCTTTTCTAACATAATACATAATTCATGTTATTAACTCTATAGCTAAAGATTAAAAATGGCAGAAATGATGGAATTATTGCTTCTTCAACTACTTCAATCCATTTCATTACAACCATATGCTTCACGTGTTTGAAGTCTAGAATTCTTTAGAGCACGTTCAGCATCAAAGTGAATCTGACATTGTTTGAAAAGCACCAGAGTCTAGAAACCTGTTATCAATTAATGATGCCACGCCATCCTCAATTATTTTGAGGAGCAATAATGCCATGTTTGGAAAAGCATCAAAGCTCTCTTGCTGCGCCCTTTTTTTTAATTCTGAAGTAATAATCATCTAGCTGCTTTTACAGGCAAAAAGTTAGGATTACTCCGAATATTGCGCTCCTGGAAAAGATGGGATCCACTGTTAATAAGAAGTATGTAGAAAAAGATTTCGCTAGACTTGCTTGCCTGATGAGCTCTTATCAGGTTTGTTATTTAGGCAAAGTTGAGTCCTTATTCACATCTATAAATATGGGGACCAGAAGACCAAAGACAGAGCACCTAACTTGCAAAGGTAAAACTCTCCCTTCTGTTCTTGATCTCATACCTGGTCTTCAGGCCCAATCTAATGTTGCATTATACTCTATGAAGTTTAATGTGTCTTCTTTTCCTTGATCTTTCCAATGCAGAACGACTTGGCCCCCTGAAGAGGAAGAGAGGATCTACAGTGAAGAACATGGCAACGCAGAGGTACTATTTGGCCATAAGAGCACACGCAGACATGCAACCAAAGTTGGAAGAGAACAACCTTAAGCTATTGCATATGAAAGAGCCCGTTGGGGGTTGGCGAGAGTGGTCTATATTGACATACGATCATAATGTCATAGGAGATATGTTGATAAAGGAAAATAAGCTTCTGCAGAAAAAAATCGATGATTATGAGAATAAGCTTAAAAAGCTGACCAGCCCTCCCCCTATGTGTGGTGGTTGGCCTGGTGGTTGGCCTACTGCTCAGCTGAGATCTGCTGAAGTTAAACTTCAGAGTGTTCAATCATCTGAAGAACCTGAGAAAGAAACTTAAGTAGAGGAAAGTAATTATGCAGAGTGATAAGCTAGCAAGTGGAGACTCCATTGCTAACTGATCATGAATAGCAATAATAAGCGCTAACTCATAGTAAGTGTGAAAATGTTCTTTTGAGATCACCTCTTGTGCTTGGCAGTGGACTTTCTTGTCCATGAAGAAGATGCAAGAAATTGAACTCTTGAAAATGGAGCCTAAAATCATTTTCAAGGAGAACTAGTCTACCTCCACAGAAGAATCCGAAATCTGCAGGCACTTCCTGATAAGATGGAACCAAAGGGTCTAGGAGTGAACACCAGGAGATTGACATCGTATCTGGCTGCCTCGACCGGCTTATCTAAGGATCTCATACATCCTTGAACGACGGAGAAGAGAGCTTCACACTTTTATGATTCACGTTTGAGTTCTTTGTGTTGTTATGAGTGTGAGTCAGTTTTATGTACTAGAAATAAAATGAAGACAACTGAGAGCTTCAACTTGTGTGTGAGAAGTGCTGTGTGATCGAAGTCTACTTTTAAGGTGCAATGCATCTGTCTGTAATAAGAGTGTCTGTTAGTGTTGTTCTAGTTTTAATCCTGCTACATTCTTTTCTTCTTTCTGGTGAATGAGTTCTTTCAGGCCAACCTTTTGCTCTATAAGGTACTTGAAACTGGCCTAGGATGCCTCTTTGAATTTTTTTGACTCGACCAAGTCTTCTGCTAAATAGCGAAATTTTGATTTTTGTAAACCAAAATGAGCAATAAAAACAAAAATAAAAATAAAGCTAATGAAAGAGTGTAGACCACGATACTATGCTTCCGAGCAGATAATCCTTAACCGCAGTTCCCCCATGCATATGCTCATACAAATAGTAATGAACACCATTTCATTTCCCCGCCTGACCTGTGGTCGTAAATCTCATCCTCTCTTCAATTCTTGAGCTTTAAGTTGTTTAAACCAACTCAGTTAATGTGGTCCATCTGTGTCCTATGTAACCCAATTGTGAATACTTGATCTGGTCGGCATGTTACTTTTCTTAGGTTAATTATCAGTCATTATAAAGCGGGATGCTTTCTTATAGGCTAACACTGGACTTTCGCACTTCACGGCAAATCGGGAAAAGAGCGTTCCCTCCGAGGGTCCATGAATCGTTGATATGTGTAGGCAAAAAGGTCAATGATATTAAAATGAGGATATACTAATCAACTCGGCGCCGTGACGTTGATAGCACTCCGTTCATATTTCAGCATAATTATCAATAAAGGATACATTTTTTACCGCGCCTCTGACAAAACCACAAGTTTCTTCAGCTCACATGGACTGGAAGAGACAGGGAGAAGTTCTCTCTTCTATTGAAACACACGCATCACGTGCATCCGAACAGAAGCAAGAGCAGAGACATCACCAATAACTGGCTAGAAGCATCTTATGAATTTTCAGGTGATTATAACGTGCTCGGTAAGAACTATTATCTCCATTAGCTCCATCCATGCAAAACCCGGCTTTAGGGCGACCGTGTTTGTCTTTCTCCACCCATGGCTATTAACAAGACCCTTAAACTTTTGATCCCACCACAAAGCAAGAATCCATCAAAGCTTACAATTCATGATGTCACATTAATTTTGTCCCCACGAAGTTCATATGTTATACAATATACCACTATCCTTTGACACGGCACAAGACTCCCCTATCATCACGTGGCATAAAGATTTCTGAGGTCGGACTAAGGCCACTTGCTCAAATTACTTTGTAGGAGGCAATTTCGCTGAGGACTAGACTCAGGTCATGATTCTGTTGGCATTGGAATCTTCTTTTGCTAACACGTTTAGACATTAAAATCTCCATTCTGATAAACCAGGTCATAATTTTTACTTCATAAGATCTTACAGCTTGTCAATTTTTTTCTCTAGGTCCTCCACCTTTTGGTTCAACATTGCGTACCAATTGGGACCGAGGGGATATGGATTTGCGTTACCCTTAGGAACCGGATAAGTTAATTGGATCGCGAGGCCTAATTCTGCACATAATATCCAGTTGCATCATATAAGGGCGCCCGTGATTTTTTTTTTCTCTAATTCTTTATTTTTCTATTCCCCGAAATAAGTTTGGAACAAAAACCTGTTTGGTAACGCAATTTTTTATTTATTTATTTTATGACATATTTCTATTCCAGAAATAGATTTTGAGCAGAAATCAAAAGCTAAAATTTTCAACTTTTTTATTTCTAAAATAAAAGTGACAAATAAAAACACTTACTATCGTTTACTTTCGTCACCGCCCACTATCCACTTGCCGCCCGAGAGACGCTAAACACCAGACCCAATTGCCCGTTGTTGATTGCCGAACACACCTGCCATCGAACGCCGGCCGTCGCTTCTTAGAAATAGAAATTTTATTTGGTTATTAAACGAACTTATGTTCTAGAAACAGAAATTTTGAGTCGTCATCAAACATATTTCTTTACTTAGAAACTTGTTCAATGAATAGAAATTGAAAAATCAATTTTTGATCAAAAATTGATTTCTGTTCAGAAATTTTGTCATACATGCCCTAAGTGACCATTAAGTCACCCAACTCCTTGATCAAATCCCAGTTGTCCTTCATGAGATATCCTATGACCCCCATATTAGATGGTAGTACTCGAAACTTATTGAAACCACTAAGAAGATTGTATATATGCAATAGACGGCAATGTAAGAACAGTAAGAGTATCAAAACTTTCGTACAGCGCTCACTCAAATGCAAAAACTGTCCTTTTCTCACTTGAGTGTCACATCAAAGTAAAATTAATAACTTGAGCGCCAATTCCGGCAAATCATTCTATGTTGAATTTTTAAATTTTTTGATTTTTGATTTTGTCTTTTTTTCTCTATAGGGCCACCTTGCCTTTGGCCATGAAGGCCCTCAAGACCTTGCCGGCCGCTTACAAGGGCCCTTGTCTCACTGCCTCACTTGTGGACCACGATGGCATTGGCCAACCACTAGCGAAGGCCCTCAACTCACTACCTTGCCTACAGTCGACGAGGGCATCATGACCTTGTCAGCCACAAGCAAGGCCACAAGGGCCTTGCCAATGGCTAGAGAGGCCCCGATGAACTCATGCAAGGCCTTCACGGCCGAGGGTAAGGTGGCCCTCATGATTTTGCAACTCTCACCGATGACCCTCGCTAGCCTTAAAGAAAACAAGCAAAACAGAAATAAAAATTAAATATTCAAAATATTCAAAATAATATTAAAAATTGTTCACATTAATGCCAGCAAAGCCACATCAGACGATCAACATCCACGTTGGATTTACCAGTGAGATAAATCGGAATTGGAACTCAAGAGAGCGAGGGAAAAAAAAAAGGCTTTAGCGCTCATAGTGTTCTTGTCCCCAAGACAGCCCTTTTAATCCAATGCTCCTTGCTCGTCCTGAGTTTAGAAACAACCGAGAAGATTGTATCTATGCGATAGACAACTTTTTTTTTCTTTTTTTTAACCTATTTCCGTCACATCTTTTCCACTTTTTTTTATTTCTCATTAATTTTTGTCTTTTTCATGTCAAACATATATTATTCTTATTCTGGGAAAAATTTCAAGTTAGAAAGGCAATTACTTTTTCACATATCATAGCATACTTTTGTTGGAAACAAATTCCTAAAAATGAACCGATACTCGAACGAACGAATACCAAAAACGAACATGGAAACGTGCCCGGGAAAACATGTAACACCGATCAAAAAGCTGTTGACACCTCAATTTTAATTAGTTTTATTAATTAAGTTTTTAATTTTGTCTTTTCGGATAAATAGATAATAAAAAGATAAAACAACTAAACAAATAAAAACAAGAAAAAAAACAAAAGAAAGCAAAAGCCCAGCCCCTCCCCTCTTTTTCTTTTCCACGCGGGCCTAAGGCCCAAGCCTTTTTTTTTGAGTTTTGGCCCGGCCCCCCCCCCTCTCTTCTTCTTCCTCCCATCTTCTTCTTCCTTCCTCTTTCTTCCGCCTCTGCAAGTCACGCGTGGCGACGAAGACACGCTCGAGCACAACCTACAACAAAGAGAGGAGCGTAGGCCGGTGGCTGAGAGGACGCGCATTGAAGGCGAGCATGCCTCCGTGGAAGGGGGAAGATCTGACGCCGGTTCAGCCGCACCCAGGGCCGGTCGGCGTGTGAGAGCCGACGGCCGAACCTCCGTCGACCGGCCTCCTCCTCGCCTATAAATAGAGGAGCACCTCCGTCGATGAAGGGACGGCGAACTCCGAGATCTTCCCTTTGAGAGACTTCAAGGGGGAAATCAAAGAGCAAGCCAAGAGGGCAGAGGATCGGGTCGCAAGCTAAACGACCTCCCACCGAGAGATATCGGGGGAGGCCGGCGGCAAACGAATCCCGATCCG
Source organism: Eucalyptus paniculata subsp. matutina (assembly GCA_017140255.1). Lineage (NCBI taxonomy): Eukaryota > Viridiplantae > Streptophyta > Magnoliopsida > Myrtales > Myrtaceae > Eucalyptus > Eucalyptus paniculata. The sequence goes on along the minus strand of CM029437.1, from coordinate 57,155,208 downwards.
CGAGCAGGTGAGCCTGAGGGGAAGAGATCCGAGGTGAGAGGTTAGATCTGAGTGTGAGAGGGCTGAACGAGAGAAGCCGAAGGAGGGAGGGTCGAATTCGAGGAGAAAGCAGGTATCGTCGACGCTGCCCAACGCCGTCCCTACGCCGAGCCGAGCACTCCTGACCACCCCAACGCCGTTGCTGAGACCGATTCGCCCAAAGCCGCACCAGATCTGGGATTGATTTAGCTCTGTCACACCCCCGACGCCACCTCGAGTCGTGCCCGACGCCACTCCAGATCTGCAAAGGTTGAGGGCCCACTGTCGCTGCACCATCCCGACCGCCACTCCCTGCCGTCGCCCCCTACCGACGAGCCTCGGTTGAAATCCCTGAAGCCAGTGAGTATCTCTGATACCCCCCTCTCGTCTGTCACCTCGCTTCTGGGTTGGCAGCCAGAACTCACGGCCATCGAGCTCGCGGAAGCTCCGACTGCTGGTCGTGCTCTGTCCGCCGTGCCCCCTGCATCTCCACCCATCACCGCCACCGCGCCGCCACGCCGCATCAATTCATAGCCGCTGTCCTCCATATCGCTGCCGTCGCCGACGCCGATCTGCCGTCCCAGCTCCTCCATCAACGTCGCGTCCAAGCGAAAGAGGAAGGAGGCATCGCGTCGGGTCAAAAACGGGTCGTGGCCGGGTAGGGTTCCATGATCCGGGTCGCGGCTGTGAACCGGGTCGAAATTGGGCGGAGCCGGGTTGGTGTCCGGGTAAGGTTTCCCCAGGTTAGGCCTGCACGCGTGGGCCGGGTGGTTGTTGGGCTGAAGTTCTTTTGACGAAAATGGGCTAAAACGTTTGGGCTTTTGTGTTTTTAAAGAAAAACCAAAAGAGGGCCCGAGTCGGGCCCGCATATGAGTAGACGACTCGGGTCAGTCCCAACCCGGGAACCCGACCCGGGTCGTTTTTATATATTAATATATTAATATATTAATATATTAATATAAAATATTATTTTAATTTTAAAAAAAAAAAAAAAAAGGAAAAAATCCGAGTCGGGCCCGATCATTCGGATCGCTGGCCCGGTTGGACCCAACCCGCGGATCCGACCGGGTCAGTTTTTATATTATTTTAATATAAAATAATATTTTGAATAAAAATATTAAAAAAATATTTTAATTTTCAAAAAAAACAAAAAATACCCAAAAAAATTTATTTTCCAAAAATATTAAAAAATGTTTTAATTTCCAGAAAATCGAAAAATAGTGATAAAAATATTTAATTTTCCGAAAAATCAAAAAAATCAAAAAAATTTCATATTTTACAAAAAAAATGCCAAAAATCCAAAAAAAAAAAAAAAAAAGCCAAAAATTCATGAAAAAGCCAAAAAGACTTGTATTTTTCCAAAAAATACCAAAAAAGGTCAAAAAAAATCCCTTTCATGTCAAAAAATAGAAAAAGACCCAAAAAATGTTTTTCTCCAAAAATGCATGGAAAACCTCTCGAGCATCCAAAATGTGTGGAAAATCCCTCGAACATCCAAAAAGCCTCAAGGTTTAAACAAGATTAGGTACCGAAAGGGCATTAGTGATTAACTAGTGTAATCAAGTCCCCGATCCTAATTTCTCTGGTTGCGCAGGAGTGAGTATTTCTCCCGATACTTCACTTGGGTTTCTAATCAACCCACCCCAAATTGATTAGTGGCGACTCCATTTTAAAAATTAACTTGCAGGTTAAAAACTTGAACCATTAAGTTGCGAATTGGTGGACTTGGGAGAGTCCGAGCTTAATAAATTCAGCCGAGCCACTAACCTCCTTAGGCGCCCGTACGTGATTGCGGGCGCCGAAAAAAAAGAGGTCGCGACAGATATGTCAGGAAAACGGACATGCCTTGTTTGCCACAGATTAAGTACCGTTGCAGTCTCGAAAGAATGAATTGAGACCCTAGAATTACATTCATCAAGAGAGAAAACACCGTTGTCCAAGGAGAGAGGGAAATACATTATGTGTTTTTCACTATATATTTTTCACAGGGTTCTTCTCTTTCATATTTTATACAACAATAATTGTACTCTCTTTTATGGGCCCCTCATTTATGGGCCGATTTTTGACCCAACATGAGCGGACAGGCTTAACTTGACCCATCAATTAAATAAAAAGCTCATCAAATGGCACTCGATTCATATCTTTAAGTTCGATCATTGACAAGGTTCAAAGAAAGGGTGGGCCATTGATAAATAATCAATTTCAACAAGGATCCAGTACGTGCAAGATTTATCTTTAATTTACAGCTTTCTAGCGGCAAATCTCAATCACATTTTCTGAATATATTGATGAAATCAATCACGGATTGATAAAATCAATTTCAAAGACAAGTTCTTTTTTGGGAAGCATCTACTTATGAAAACCTAGATTCTTATTGTATGGGTGACCAAAATCATCGAATTTTCATCTTAATCTTCAAACGGCTACAAGATTTCCTTAATCAATTTTGTCCAACGGGTTGATTGGAAGAAATTCATTTGAAGAATGCCAACGGTTAGAAAGGCGTAGAGGAGTATTTAAGAAAGTCATTCGGTTCATTTGGGAGCGTGCGTGAGAATTAAAATTCCAAAGTGGGCAAAAGATTAGTAATGCCCGCATCATTGTTAACCAAAAAGGAGCACTTTATTCGAGTGTTATAGAGCATACGGTGTACAAAAATCGGTTACCAGAGTATACTCATAAGAGCAATGTGCCTTTTCCTATTTACAATACAATCAAAGAAGGACCTGAACATTTGCCGGAATATCGAACAACGGTATTCGTAGATGGGAAAAGCTTTACATCTCCCAAGACATTCACCCGAAAGAAGGAGTCTGAACACTACGTTGCTGGAATTGCATTTGATCTTTTGACACAAAAGACGAACGATGAAGGTTGTTTTCCCACCCATGAGGTTTGATAATTCTTTATCTATTGCTCCTACGCTTGATATACATTACGATTGAGTCACTTGAATTGTCAATTAGCATAATTTATATAGCTGAAATGCTAGAAATCATTAACTTTTGAATTGCTGCCGTGTTCTTATTATTCAAGTGGATACTTGAAGAATCTTTGAACTAAACCGACTACTTTATTTGAGTGAATTGTCACGGCCCTGTTCTTTGAGTTGCTTGCTACACCATTGCGGTATGGTCTTCTATGTCCTTATGAATTTGAGTTTGTCTACTTATTCTCAACTCGGATAATTGATTCTTTCGTTCTTGCTTTGAGGAGGGAAGACGCAGAAAGGATGTCAGTTGATAACATTGCTCATCTAAAGCCATCTCATGAGGGTACAACGGCAAGTCTGGGTAAGGCCTCATCACCTTCCATACTTTCTCGGAAGTTCCGGTCCAAAAAAAACACAAATTATAAGGCGGAGAAGAAAGAGGAAGTCCTTCTCTAGATAAAAGTGCAAATAAGCATAATGACAGCAGTATGATTCTCTCTCTTATTTTAACAAGGGACAAAAAAAAATTAGTCCACATTGCATGTGTCCTTTGGCAGTGGCCGCTCACCTCACAGGAATTCACGAACTTTAATCAGAGAAAGGAATTTTGTTAGTGCTAACATTTTTAGAAAGCAGCATGCTAGGCTGCATTTGGATTTGGCTTTTCCAAGCCACTTTAGGCTTCCAAAGCCCTTTGGGCTAAAAATGGGCATTTGGCAAAAAAATTTGCAAATACCTTTGGCTCCAAACTTGCCTTTTGAAGGCTGGTGGGGGTACTGTTCATATTTTTTTTTCCCAAAATTATCCTTACGAACATTTTGTTTTTCCATTTTTTGCCCTTGTGAGGAGCACTGTTCATCTTCTTCGTCGAGGGTGGCTCCAGCCGTAGTTGCTCGGGTTAGTGTTCATCTTCTCCGTCGAGGGTGGCCCCGACGGCAGCTGCTCCGGCGAGGTCGCGCGACCCTGGCGTGGCCCTCGCCGAGCTCGCGTGACCTCAGGCGAGGGTTGCGGAGCCTCGGCGACGACCGATCGAGGTCGCGCGACCCAGGCGTGGGCCTCGCCGAGGTCGCGCGACCCAGGTGCGGGCCTCGCTGAGGTCCCCCGACCTCAGGCAACGGTTGCACAGCCTCGCGACGGCCAATCAGGGTTCTCGGAGGTCCAGGCGACGTCATGTGACGCGCACAACCCCAGATCTGGGGTCGCAACGGCGTCGCGCGACCTCGCCGCCCCAGATCCGAGGTTGCCGGAGGTCACAACAGCGTCGCGCGACCTCGCCGCCCCAGATCCGGGGTCACCGAAGGTCGCGACGGCGTCGCAAGACCTCGCCGACCCAAATCCGGGGTCACTAGAGGTCGCAACGGTGTCGCACAACGCTCGCAACCTCGCCAGCCCAGATCCGGGGTCGCCGGAGGTCGCCGGGGGTCGCTGCTGGCCGCCAGATGCCGTCTGCCCTTGCCGGTTTTCATTTTTTTTATTTTTCTTTTGATAATTTTTTTTTTTCACAAAGGTCCTTTGTCTCCCAAACACCATTTTGCTCTAAGGTACTTCACAAAGGCCTTTTAAATTACAATTTACCAAACACAATTTGCATTTTGGAAAACGCCTTCAACTCAAAGGTCTTTGCATTTTCCTAAAGACTTTCCCCAAAAGTCTTCCCAAACGCACCCAATGTCATATAATGTTGAGGAGATAGGAAATCGTGATAATTATCTATAGATGATACATGACATTTTTATTTCTTCTCTGAGACTTCAATTTGTGTAACTTATATGTTATTGGATTTTGTTTCCATTCATTCAGTGTCCTTCCTCTGTATCGAGAACTCTAAAGCTCGCAAACTAAATGACACACATGCACAAATTATTAATGTCTATCATTTATGTAACCATTTTGCATAAACTCATCATATTAATGAATAATTTCAAATAAGGTTGCAAAATCAAAATGTGATTATTGCTTCGAATTATCATCCAAAATCCTAAATTGAAATTATCATTAATATAATCTTTTATGCAAAATAACTTCTTCGAAACTACAAAAACTTCTATGAACTATTCCCAATGATTAATAATAACATCATTATGGAAGGAATTATCTATATAAGATATACATTATCGAGAAAAAAAAAATTTACATAATGTAACCAACACATCAATAGCTATAGTAACATCATTATGGAAGGAATTATCTTTATAATATATCCATAAAACAGACTAAGTAAACAAAAAGTAAATAGCTAACGCAAGGTTAACCTATGAACAGGAAAATATTTATTCAATTTCTTAGTAATTTCCTTTGAAAATTCTAGAGGCACATTTGGCAACCATGGGAAAACAGATGAAAATCCCTTAGGATTTCTCCCTCGCACATCCATCCCCCGCCAGGTTGAACTCATTCCTTGAGTCAAAGTCTCTGTGGTTTCAATCCTATAATATTCCTTCAAAAAAGCCACTACAAGCTTATTATATTCAGGAATCACATTAACCTCTCATAGGCGATTCAATACTCTTTGTCATTCAGATGGAAGAGTATTAATCAAGAAGCGCACCATCTCAAAAGCTGTCATGGAATAACCTTCCAAATGACTTGTTGTATTCTTATTGACTTCGAGAATATGTTCAATTGTATCACCACTTTCCATTCGATAATTAACTAACTCAGCTATCATCCTTACAAGTCTTGCCTTTTGTCTTCTTAATTGTGCGCAAATAGGTGTACGCATACGATAGAGATGCATTGTTCTTGTAACAAATGTAGAATAAAAAATGATTACTTATAATATATAGGGACATAATTAAAAAAGAAACACATTATGTATTTATTTTTTTTTGGGTCAATGGTCAATGTGTTGGGGTTTCATGAATCATGTATAAGAGAAATTAATGAAATGAACGCAGCGGAAACAAAAATATATTTTACACATGATTCTCCTAAGGCGTTGTTCGTGCGTTTTAATCAAAAATCTAAACATAAAAGGGAGTTAAACGAAATACCTCTCGAAGCACACTTTGAAACAAGTCGGTTCGGATGTTCTACAGTATGAGTCCCACAAGCGTCGGACCTCTAGTTCAGACACACCAACAACGAACGTCGAACGGAAGAGAGAATTTTCGGATATCCACCACTTCGATCGTGCTAGCAATCACGTGGAAAGAATCCGTCATATTCTTGATGTATAATAGTCACGGCCCGAATGAGAGAATTGCTTTTCTTCCTCGTGTCTCGAAGACACAAAAACACACGCACACTTTTTCTCAATATTCAGCAACTAGAGAACTCCAAATTTTTGTTCATGGTGAAGAGCCGATCCGGAACAAAAAGACAACACACGAAGTCTCCTTTTTCAATTTTTCAGCAGCTCTTTTACTCTCGTCCCTCAATGGTTTTTATAATAAAACCAACCAGCAACGGTTGCTAATCGATGGACGATCAGCAACCGTTGCTGATCATCCACAGCAGACGATCGTGCATGAGCGGTTGCTCATGCATGATCTTGGCATGATGGTCAGCGGTTGTTGACCATCCATGCTTCGTGCATAATGGTCAGCAACCGCTGACCATTATGCTTCGTGCACATGCATGAAGCTTTAATTTAATTTTTTTAATTAGTTAATTAGTTAATTAAACGAATAAAGGATTAATTAAAAAAATAATCCTTATATGTATAATTGAAATCCCTAATATGTAACTATTACATAGCAGCTTTATGGCATATGTCTAACAATCTCCCACTTGCACTAAAGCCAACTTGATTGGTATCTCAAAACCATTTTGTCAATTATTTACCATTAATTAAATAATAATAATGAAAGTACACAATTGGGGTATATCCACTTTGGGCATGCGTGTGCATCATATGCAAGTAGGCTCGTGACTATAATACAAATTAAATTAAATCTTATTTAATTTAATTTCAAATCGACTCAATTCGATTGCAGTAATTGCAAACACATTTGCAATAATATTTCTCTCTTGTTCCACATCATCCTAATTGTTTATGGTGTGTGACATCCCTAGGTTCATCACTAAGCTGGTAATAAGACTTGTACTAACACATTAGTACTTCCAAAAGAATTAATTGTCCTGATTAATCTTTTAAGTCCTACAAGCCACGATTGACATCTAGCAATATGTTATGGCTATCCAAATAGTGTGAATACTTTAAGAACATAATGAACCTGTCAGCTTTGGCTACAGTGTAATTCAATCCCTCTGTCTTACTATGTCCCGATCAAACAAAGACCATGGAATATTTGTCAAGTCATTAATTCGATCATATGCACAAATCTAATTGACATGCATTTTATTCGAGACATAAACAATTTATTCTCGGTTACAACCCCGGCCGAGGATTTCAATGCAGTGTCACAATTAGATCGCATAGGACATCATTATCATACCTTGCATATAACAAGGAGACAGATTCCATATTGTGCACACGTGTAACTTCATATATGAACAAACTATGATCATCAGGTATAAAGACGGATCAACGACCCGGCATTATGTGCACCCGTGAACCATAGTTGTTCAATACACAAGTTAACATTGTGCCTCAAGTCTAAGGATTATTTACACAAGACCAAAGCATGAACAATTAGACATTGACCACGCTAAAAGCTTCCATGTCGCTAATCGTTCCATATGCGTCATGTTCAGTGAATTTGTCTAATACAAACACCTGTGTTCTAACTCAGGCATCATAATACCCAATGACATGTGACTCATCATTCCCTTAAGTATCCAATACTTAATGGCGAAATTAAGAACACATCGGCCTCAACAGGATTATTAATATCCACTCAATAATCCATCGACCGGGAACGATTTAAAGATTCAGTCTAACTATGAACCAATCACATATATTCTTGACGTCTCAAGAATAGGTCTAGTTGCAACTGATCTTATGGAATCATTCATCAATATAAAATAATTGGACAAATGAATGAATACGTCATTGTCATTAATTAAATAATAATAATGAAAATACAACTGAAATCCCTAATATGTAACCATTACATAGTAGCTTTAGGGCATACATCCAACAATCTCCAAGTTGCACTAAAGCCAACTTGTCTGGTACCTCAAACCCATTTTGTCAATATGTCTTTCAAAAGAAGACTGAGGTAAGGCCTTAGTGAAGGGATCTGCCACGTTTTCTATTGAGGCAATTTTCTGCAAGGCGATATCACATCTCCCAACAATTTCTCTGATGAGATGGAAGCGTCTCTCAATATGCTTGGACTTCTGGTGAAACCTTGGTTCCTTAGCTTGAGCTATCACCCCACTGTTGTCACAAAACAATGTGATCGGTTGCTTAATTGAAGGAACGACTCCAAGTTCAGAAATAAACTTCTTCATCCAAGCGGCTTCCTTTGCTGCTTCAAAAGCAACTACATACTCTGCCTCAGTGGTGGAATCAGCAGTTATACTTTGTTTGGAACTTTTCCAACTAACTAAACCACCATTGAATGTAAAGACAAACCCAAACGTAGACTTATAATCATTGGGATCCGATTGAAAATCAGAATCAGTATAAACTACAATTTCAAATTCTCCTTCTCCATATATCAAGAATAAATATTTAGTCATTCGCAAGTACTTAAGAATATTCTTGACTGCTATCCAGTGCTCTTCTCCTGGATCAAACTGATATCTGCTAGTAATACTTACAGCATGCGCAATATCAGGTCTAGTACATAGCATAGCATACATTATGCTTCCAATAGTGGATGCATATGGTATCTTTGTCATCCGCTCTCTTTCTTCAGGAGTGTTGGGACACATCTCCTTAGAAAGACGGATCCCTTGCCTAAAAGGCAATAATCCTCTCTTGGAACATTGCATGTTAAACCGTGTTAACACTTTGTCTATGTACGTAGATTGTGAGAGGCCAATCAATCGTCTTGATCTATCTCTATAGATCTTGATACCTAAAATGTAGGTTGCCTCTCCTAAATCTTTCATGGAGAATTTCTGTGACAAGAATAGTTTTATCGATGATATCATTGGTACATCATTTCCAATCAAAAGTATATCATTGACATACAAAACCAGAAATGCAATTGCACTCCCACTGATCTTCTTGTATATACAAGGTTCATCCGGATTTTTGATGAAGCCAAACGATTTGACTACCTCATCAAAACGAATGTTCCAACTTCTGGAGGCTTGTTTGAGTCCATAAATGGATTTCTTAAGCTTACACACCTTATGTTTTTCACTATTGGATTCAAAACCCTGTGGCTATTCCATATAGATGTCCTCATCGAGAAAACCATTTAGAAAAGTTGTTTTGACATCCATCTGAAATACCTCATAATCAAGGTGTGCAGCTATAGCCAACACAATCCGAATGGATTTTAGCATGGCCACAGGTGATAAAGTTTCGTCATAATCAATTTCTTCTTTTTGACGATATCCTTTCGCCACCAGTCGTGCTTTGTAAATTCCAATTTGACCTTCAACATTCATCTTCCTCTTGAAGATCCATTTACAGCTATTTGGTACAATACCATCAGACATGTCAGTCAAGGTCCAAACCTCATTGGAATACATTGAATCCATTTTGGATTTCATGGCCTCTAGCCATTTACCAGAATTGATGTCCAACATCGCCTCCTCATAGGTTTTAGGATTACCGGGTTGATCACTATCATTCATAATGAATAATGGTTCGATATGATCAACCGAGTGTCTATAACGAGCAAGTGGGTGAGACGTTCTCGCACTTCTCCTAAGAGATTATGTATCAAAAGCTCCCACTGAATCAGAGATTAGTATCTGAACTCGGTTGTTTGGCACTTCATTATTTTCTTCTTGTAAGACTATTTTCCGCCCAACACCACTTTCTTGAACGAACTGATTCTCCAAAAAAGAAGCGTACTTGCATACCAAAATTATTTGGTTTGAATGAAAATAGAAATAATATCCAAGAGTTTCCTTTGGATATCCAATTAAGCGACCTTGTTTAGATCTTGCCTCCAATTTTTCCATTTTCAACTTTTTCACGAAAGCTGGACAACCCTGTTGGAGAAATCTTTCCAGAATATTTTAAAGCTAACAAAACGTTTCTATCAGTTTAGTCTGGATATTTGCAGACCGTCTGTTTAAAGTCTGAAGACTTTCTGATCACCAAACTCAGCACTCAAGACTCAAGACTTAAGACTCAAGACTATTCTCATTGACAGTCTTTCTGATCCAGTGACGAAGGAAATCCAGAGCCGAAGTATATAGTTGAGGATTTAATCCTATCCTCTGGAGAAGATCTCTTGGTTGGATAAATATAACGGATTCTTTTATTCGTATCTAGATCGATTGAAGATCCGGTGGTCGACGAAATATTCTTGGAAAGTTCTATTCTTGGAAACCAAGATCCTGATTGTATGGGCGAACAGGCTTGATGGGCTATCGTCAGGTTCCTTTAATAGCTCGAATGATCTTCTTAATTGATTCCGTCCAACGGGTAGATTGGAGGAATTCCTTTGGTAAGTGCCAACGAGTATGATGGCATAAAGGAGTATAAAAGGAAGACGTTCTAGTTGTTTTAGTATGTGATTGATAGAGAAATTCCAGAGTCTGAAGCACCTTGATTATTAGTCGATGCATTTTGAGCGAAATTGTATACACAGAGAGTGTCTATACTTGGTGATACCTTGAGCGAGTGTGGTAGATCATCTACACCTAGAAATCAAGGAAGATCAACGTTGTAACATCTCTTTGTTCATAGTGGAATCCAGCCAATTGGCTGTCAGTGCAGAAGAGTGGACGTAGGCTTGAATTAAGCCGAACCACTATAAACCGCGTGTTCAATTCTCTCTTTCCTTTACTCAGTCTTACGTTGATTATTATTTGTCGCAAATCCTTCAACTATCTAAGTATTGTGCAATTATCAAGAAAAATCATTTATATACCTATTCACCCCCCTCTAGGTACTCGTACTAACTATACCAACCCCAAATCTTAATATGATTAAGACTAGATTTCCTACTATGCCATATCTCATAGGGCGTAGTTGGAACAGATTTGGACGACACTCTATTCAGTATACATACAGCTGTCTCAAGGGCATATCCCCAAAGGGATATTGGCAAATCGGTATAACTCATCATAGATCGTACTATATCTAATAAAGTACGATTTCTTTATTCAAATACACTATTATATTCTGGAGTTCCAAGAGGTGTCCATTGTGATAAAATGCCATTCTCTTTAAGATAGTCCAGGAATTCAGTACTAAGGTATTCACCTCCTCGATCCGATCGAAGAGCCTTAATACATTTTCCTGTCTGTTTCTCAACTTCAGCCTTGAATTCCTTGAACTTTTCAAATGATTTAGATTTATACTTCATGAGATATAAATAACCATACCGTGACTGATCATCGGTGAAGGTAATGAAGTAATTATAACCACCTCTAGCAGTTTCATTAATTGGTCCACATACATCTGTATGTATTAATTCTAATATGTCAGCAGCTCGCGCACTTTGTCCCACAAAAGGCGTTTTGGTCATTTTTCCTAGAAGACATGCCTCACAAGTCAAGTATGACTCAAAATTTGAAGGATCAATGTATCCATCATTACTCAACTTGTTAATTCTATTTTCTCCAATATGACCTAATCGGAGATGCCAAACATACCTTTTATTTGGACCGTCTCTAGGGCGTTTATTAGTTATGGCATTTATATCAATTCTATTTTGCTTATTGACATTGGTAATCGCATTACCGGACATTGTAATGGTATAAAGATTGTTGGTTAATAAGTTAGAACCAACACATATTATATTATGATAAATAGAACATACATCATCAACAAAAGAAAATTCATAATTCTCTTTACCCAAACGAGGTACAGAGATGATGTTCCTAACAGCATTCTTATAATGCAAACAGTTCTTTAAAACCATTACATGTCCAAAAGGGAAACATAAACGAAAAGTCCCTATAGCTAATGCAGCAACTCTTGCTCCATTGGCAAACGTCAAGACAATCTCATTTCGCCATAGCATCCTGCTTATTTCCAGATTCTGCAAAGACATACAAATATGTGAAATTGCAGCAGAATCTAAAACCCATGAGCTAGATTCAGCACTAACCATAAGATTAGTTTCAATAAGCATAGACATCATACCTTCATAAGGTTGGTTCTTGGGCTTGACCTTCAAGCTCGCGAGATACCTCCTACAGTTCCTCCTCCAATGCCCTTTGACACCACAATAATGACATTTCCCTTTATCAATCATGGGTTTTGGTTGCACAACAGGTTTGGCAGGCCTCTTCCATTTATTCTTCTTTAAAATAGTCTTACCCCTTGAAGAAGAAGCCTTAGCCATAGCCACTACATTTGGCCTCGTGTTATGCATTTCCTTCTCATAAACTACCAGCATACTATGTAACTCAGCAAGAGTTTTCTCCATCTTATGCATGTGGAAGTTTTGGACAAAACTAGAGAAGGAATCGGGTAAAGATTGAAGGATCAAATCCACAGCTAACTCATTGTCCATAACGAGATTCAGCCTAGCCAATTCTTCAATGTGCCAGATCATTTTCAAAGTATGATCATTAACTGATGATCCTTCAGCCATCCTCATACGGTACAATGCCTTAGATATCTCATATCTAGAGGTTCGACCATTCTCATCAAAGTATTCCTTTAAATGCAAAATGATCGACCTAGCATCTTCCATAGATTCATACTTCTTTTGTAATTCATTATTCATAGAAGCAAGCATATATGACCTAACTTTTAAGTCATCATCACGCGACTTATCATAAGTGACACGCTCCTCTTGGGTCCCACCCTCAGGAAAGGAGGTTGGCATCTTTTCATCAAGCACATACCCAATTTTTTCTGAATTGAGAACAATTCTCAAATTCCTCACCCAGTCAGTGAAATTGGGTCCAGTCAAACAATTCTTGTCAAGTATAGAAGCGAGTGGGTTTATGGTCACAATTTTCAGAGTAATAATATATCTGTTGCAGAAAATAAATTATTAGCCGTTGTACTTTTCATAATAACTATTTCATTTTGGTCTTTAAATGAAATAAATCCTCCCACTAAATTTATATTCGAATCCCATACTCCTTAAGATGGGAAGCAATAATCTTTGTTGGGTAAAGATTACTAGTGGGGATTGGAGTCCCACTAGTCCAAAGTCCACCTCACCTAACAGTTATTGGTATCCTATGAACTTAGTGAGTGAACCAGCTTGTTCAACGCATCATATGCGAGTCCCAATCATAACTTCGGCCTCTAGACCATGAAAGCCTCACCTAACAGTTATTGGCATCATGATCATAGTTAAGTCTAGCCCATCGTCTCATGCAAGTATTGAAAACATAAATGATTCCCTCACCTGACAGTTATTAGAAATCATTTTGCTCCAACCCCACAGCAGCATCATATACATAATAGAGTGGTCCAATATTATAAATGGCAATTAACCCCTATGTATCCATAACCGGTTAGTTAACCACTATAATATTGGATCAAACCACGACGATGGAAGGCCACAAGGTCGAAACCCGTTTCGACTTAATATTCTTTGTAAGGAGATTTGGGTCGTTATTAACGGTCTCACTTTACACATTAACCGGTTTAACATGCACGATACCATAAACACAATAAATAAATAGATATCACATAAACATCTATCCTATCCGGTGATCATGGAATTATGGTTCAATGGGTCTCGAGCCAAAGAGACCCATTTAGCCATTTTAATGTTTTAATAATATGGACCTGCTCTTCACTTTTTCTTCAATCTTTGAACTCTTCAAAGACCGGGCCCAAAGAGCTCACCGGTTTAATGGCTCCTTCAATGGCTCCTCCTCTCTTGTAGTATTTACATCAACAATTGAAATACTAAACTATACTAAAATTACATATCAAGAAAAATTAAAGTAAAATAAAAGGAATGACACAGCCTCCATTTAATAATTACATCCCCAAAAAGAATACCTATAATCATCATACATTCATCCATACAACAATCACAACAATTAGGGATTTTTCCATGATCACCACACTTCCTTACGAGCCATAAATTCAAAATTTAAAGCTCTGGAAGGCATGTATAAAATTATGCATATCATTTGTAGAATATAAACACAAAGTATAACAAGTTATGGATTTTTTATTCAAAATTGATTTAGTTCTAATTTTTGCTTAGTTGATTAAATTTATCACATAAATCAATCAACTTCTATAGGCCACATAAAAGTAAGAGAACCAATTCTCTTAACAAAAATAAATTGGCCATTAAAATGCAAAAATATATTTGAATTAAAAATCAATTAAACGCACGAAAAACGCCTAAGGTTGGCTCTGATACCACTGTTGGGGTTTCATGAATCATGTATAAGAGAAATTAACAAAATGAACGCAACGGAAACAAAAATATATTTTACACATGATTCTCCTAAGGCGTTGTTCGTGCGTTTTAATCAAAAATCTAAACATAAAAGGGAGTTAAACGAAATACCTCTCGAAGCGCGCTTTGAAACAAGTCGGTTCGGATGTTCTACAAGATACGAGTCCCACAAGCGTCGGACCTCTAGTTCAGACACACCAACAACGAACGTCGAGAGAACTTTCGGATATCCACCACTTCGATCGTGCTAGCAATCACATGGAAAGAATCCGTCGTATTCTTGATGTATATTAGTCACGGCCCGAACGAGAGAATTGTTTTTCTTCCTGGTGTCTCGAAGACACAAAAACACACGCACACTTTTTCTCAATATTCAGCAACTAGAGAACTCCAAATTTTTGTTCATGGTGAAGAGCCGATCCAGAACAAGAAGACAAAACACACGAAGTCTCCTTTTTCAATTTTTCAGCAGCTCTTTTACTCTCGTCCCTCAATGGTTTTTATAATAAAACCGACCAGCAACGGTTGCTAATCGATGGACGATCGGCAACCGTTGCTGATCATCCACAGCAGACGATCGTGCATGAGCGGTTGCTCATGCACGATCTTGGCATGATGGTCAGCGGTTGCTGACTATCCATGCTTCGTGCGTAATGGTCAGCAAACCGCTGACCATTACGCTTCGTGCATGTGCACGAATTCGTGCACATGCATGAAGCTTTAATTTAATTTTTTTTAATCAGTTAATTAGTTAATTAAACGAATAAAGGATTAATTAAAAAATAATCCTTATATGTATAATTGAAATTCCTAATATGTAACTATTACATAGCAGCTTTAGGGTATATGTCTAACACAATGCTCAACGACGGTCAACGAATGACTAGGTCGGGTCAAACCGACCAACTCAACTTGGTGACGTCATCAGCACGTGTCCCGCACATGTGCAAGCAACCACCGGTTAACATCACGACATCGTTAGCTGGAGCGTGTGGTGCACACACATGCCCAAGCAGTTACCGCGCATGTGCCGCACCGACAAGCAAGAAACTTCTAGCTACGAGTGGCAACGCATCCGGCGGCCCTTGACGGTGAGCCACCTATCATTTTTCTCTTCTTGACGAGAACTCCAACCTTGCACTTTTAAAAATGAGTTTTGCTTCAGGGAAAATTTTAAAAAAAAAAATGGGCAAATAGTAGGCAAGTATTGGGATTTCTGTCCCCAAATATCCGACGAAATATCCGACGGTGACGTTTCTCAAAATTTCGGCCAAAAAAAAATTTTAAACACCAGCAATGATCGAAAAACATGAACTCGTTGCAATTTTAAAGGAGTTAATCGAAGTCCTTGAATTTCATTCTTCACTATGGGGTATACTATTATCTCAAGGGAAGGAAAACAATGTATTATGTCAATACTGCTTTCAACATTCTTCCTCTTTCATTTATATATTGCAATTATTTTTACTTAAAAAATAACTGCTCCCTTCCTCTTATGGGCCGAATTTAGCCCAACATGGATAGACGGGCCGGGCCTAGATTGGCCCATCACATTCTCCTTCGGTCCTTCTCAGTTTTCAATCCAGTTCTGGTGTGCGAACTTTTCTCCTTTCTTTGTGCTTTTCTTTAGCCCCTTAAACCCTAAACACTCGAATCTTCTCTCTACTTTCGTTTCACCCGCAACACTTTTCACTCTCAAATTCAAGAAGCTCCCATGTCTTCAAGCCCTTCATTACACTTTCCCCGATTCTTGCTCAACTCGCTCATCATTCTTCTTCCACTCGCTCATAGAAAAGACATATACAGCCAGAACACATGGAGACAGATTCATTCAGTAACGAGAATCTGCGATCTAATATGCTACCACCAAGACTCAAGCGGGAAATTCCCGATCTGCTCCGTGATGACGAATAGCTGCTGCAGGCGGTGGCTACGACTTCCTGATATGGAGTTGAAGGAAGCGAAAGTTGATGGAGAGAAGGGCACGCATTTCATGTCTTTACTCGGAATCTCACAGAGCATATGATGATATGACCGACAATTGAACAAGATTTCCCTTATAATACAATTTCTTAACGTCGTATCATTACTAGCGATGCAGAAGAAATGAACACCACCTCAAAATCTACTATGAGACGCTATTACCCTCCAACTAAAGATCGCACTCTCGGCCTAACAACTCACTTGATCTCACTGATGAGCTGTTGTAACTTCAGCGATCAAAAACCGCCAGTTAGAGAGATGAAATTACTCGACCTCGAGAGAATAGGAAGGGTAATATATGCCGGCACTGGATGACCTCGTTGTTGCTAGAGCTGGTGCTGGTCCAGAAGGTCAGTGTCGATTCAAGCACCAGAATGCCTCGGCCTCTGGGAGCGACCCGCCTTGCAACAGCCAACCCGACAATGCCACCCCGATCACCACGGGATCCGCTTCTGGTGAGCCCGACCGTCTTCAAAACTTTTCAAACTCTTCACGTGGAATGCCTCGGCGAGGGTCTCCAAATCAAACAAACCCAGTGAGAGCTTTCTAGGATGTGAACCTTTATCTTAGGAATGCCCCCAGAGATCTCTTATACGATGAGAACGAAAGGGAAGGGAGAGAATCGGTTCTGTTGTTGCGTCAGTTTAGATGATGAGAGCACTTCTCTCGGATCTTTTTGAGGATTTTGCGTTTTTTTGGACTTGACTGGGCTTTCTTATCCTCTTATCTGTAAATTTGAAGTGTTCAACGTGATTAGTATTTCCTCTCCTTTAAAGTCATCTTTTCTCGTGCAAACTACTCAAAATATAGTAACTCCAGTTAAATTGAATCTACATTTATCAAATTCCTCTTTTGCCCAACAATACCTCTGCAATTCTAAATGTCGGCTGTGCAACAAGATGCATCGAACTAAACAATATCGATACAGAGTCTTTGCAACAGCAAATGATTAAAAATGCCAAATACAAGATCATCACGCCTCACTTGGAAAACAAGAAGAAGCATGTACAATCTGAAAGTTAGTCATGCGCACAATTCTAGTGAATCTAATGTCTTTGAAAAGCGGAGAAATTCCTGACTATTCCAGAAATAAAAGGAATAGAGTTCTTTCTTATTATAATTTCATGGGGCTTGTCATCAATTCTCATAATTTTAAATTACTTCAGAATTTTTTGTATGAAGTGTGGACGGCTGAATGTTTGAATTGGTTGTTAGCAGTCGAACCCTCTTTTTTATAAAACAAATTAAGCACAACAAGAACATATTCCATCGATTCCATCAGATGATTTTGCAAAAAGAAAATATTAATATTCGCAAACTAGCAGATGCCATATCAATTTATGGGCAAGCACATCACTTCTCTGAGCAGCTCTTTGTAGATGTCCCTCCACTAATCTCTGCAGAATAAGAGCAATACATCCCACATAAAAATAGTTAGTATGAAGTTCAACAGACCAAATGCAAATCCCTCACGAATCGCGATTGTTGTGGTCTCACATTGAGATTTTGAGAGAAACAAGAGACGTCAGTAGTTGCTTGGAAATATTCTCAGTAGCTTGCTCTCAATACTACCAGCTAATGTCAATAGCTCTCAATACTTCAAGGCCTTTTAAGTTAAGAAATACGAGCAGAAGATTGTGATGTGAAAATTGTCTTCCTTTTCCAGAGGAACATAGTTTCCATTTTGCTGCTTTGAATGATGCACGCGTTAGACACAATTTTCTCAACAGTTATCCTCTCATTTGTGCTTAAATTATTTTTTTAATAATAGTTTCCTAGAACCCAAAAAAAAAATACAACTAATTAAAAAAATAATTAGTTTTTTTGTCAAAGTCACAATAATTAGTTAACTATCTACCAAATAAAATTTTTTTTATGGAAAAGAAGTGAACCAATTTTATTTCAAATAAAAGGAAAAAACAAAAAAAAAAAAAAAGGCATTAGTCTTAAATCAAAAGTAGGGCCCAAATTTAACCTCAATAATTGTTATTTGAAAATAGCATGGTAGTTGTCTCTAGTAAAATTAAAACAAAAGAAAAAGTAGAAAAAATATAAGAATTATTAATAAATCAAAAGTGAAACCTACGCAGGGATAATGTTGTCATTTTAATGTAAAATAAAGGGAGTGCAAAGAGCTAATAAATGAGTGAAAATAATGCGAACCTGAAAAATATACTTTCAAAAATGCCATCCTCTTTACTTTGAATGATTATGAGTGCCGATGAGATTCACCTCTAAGTGCAATTTCTTTACATTTTCACATGCTCTTTTGTCTTTTCTAAATCTGGGAGGCAATAGTCCACCATCTCATATGCCCCTCCCTCGACAGTAGTCTCGTGTACCTTCACTCACTCCTCTCATTTGTTCTCCACTTGTTATCATTCAATTGATCAGCCTCAAATCACTAACTAGCGAGCTTATAGATCTCACGTCATCTTTCAAAAATAAAGTGAACTTTGTATCAAATAAGATCCTTTAATAGCCAATTCAATCTCAAATTGCTGGTCCAGCAAGCCCATGCACTTCACATGCATTTCATGTGATTATGTGCTATTTTTTAAGAAATAGACATTAAATCATAACTCTTTTTCCCAGAATTTATTTTTTTTTCCCTTTTGAAGTGGGAAAATGACATTAATGAAAAATTACAAGGTCAACCACATTGGAGCTTTCCTAGAAAGATCATTTGTTGTCAATTATTAAAGTGGTTGCCTTCAAATCCCCAACACTATCCTATGCTACAACTCCATAGCTATCATAAAATGTTTTGTTTTGTGTTATCGGACCAAGCCCATTAACAGATATAATTGGAGGGAAGAATACAGCTTGAATCGGTATGAATCGATGAGCTAAAATTAGAATATGCATGCGAACCTAATTAACCTGTTTTGAAAACATAAGTTAGTATAGATTAGCTTATAATGAGGGTAGACAAATAATATGCGTAGATAAATGTAGGTAGGAGCACGACAAGTTAGAAATAAATAATTTAATTTTAGGAAAAAAAAAAAAACCTTGAATTATAAGTGCCCGTTTGTTTTAGGGTTATCATGCCAAAATTTAAATTACAATTCCAATTTTAAAAAAATACAAAAAAAGTATATGCAAATCTATCTCTTAATATATGTATCTTGCGAAGGTTTTAAATGTTTCAGATTAGAAAAACATGAAAGTATATGAGCTGCAAGATTTAAATAATCAAAATGTAAAAAGTGAAAGTTACTTTAACCGTAGTTGAATCTTTGACAAATGCTTATGTATCTTAGTATACAAACCGTTTGTTCCATCAACAAAATATAGATGCACTTCCATGCGTACTCGGCATAATAGTGATTAGAAAATTAAAGAACTTGTGATTGAGCTTTTTCCCCTAAAATAAGTTTAATAATAATAATAATAATAATAATAATAATAATAATAATAATAATAATTTGCATTAAATATTGGAGAGAATTTAAAGAAGCGTGCATCTTTCATAAATGCATGCCCAAAATAGACTTTATGTCAAATAAGAACCTAAAATAACCAATTTATTTTCAAATTATTGGCCAACGTGCCTGTTCACTTCTCATGCATAAGAGAAAAACCAACCATACAAAGCACAAATTTCAAATCAACGAAGCATGATATTGTCATATGATCGCCGACTTGAAATAGCAAGGTACTATGGTCCTAGCACATAATCCGAACAAACATCACTCTCCCAAACAGAAAGGGCAAGATTACCAATATGAGGAACTGCTCCAGCATGCTTCCGGGGTGGGGAAGAGTACCTCAGACAAGAGAAGCGCAAAAGAGAAGTCCAATCACATAGCTTTGGCAAAGTACCTGGCAAAAGATCTATCGGACATAGCCAGTCCTTCAAAACTTGTTGGTGAGAGTAAACCTCCTATTGTCTATAGCCACGATGACAAATTTATCTAGCCATGGAAAGGAGTCGTCGTGAACATTCCGACTAGACGGGTGGTATGTTGGTGAGAGTAGATCCGAGTCGAGGGACGAGCTGACGAGAAGAGGCTTCAATCCTGTGAGGGTTCGCTGGCTTTGGAGTTGCCGGGTCACTTGTGGTGGAATTCAATAAAGGTTGGCCTGGCTTGCACAATGCCATGTCGTTTGAGAAGTTTTACGAAGTAGACCATAATGGGCGCAAGGATTGGTTTGCCAAGGGTACCTAAAAAAACGAGTACCCATGGGTTGCCCATGATGATGGTTACATTTCAATTAGTATTGTTTGGGAGCACTCACGCCAGATGGGGGACCTGCAAACCATTCTGGAGATCATGGAGGAAAAGGCTCGAAAGCAAG
Organism: Eucalyptus paniculata subsp. matutina; assembly: GCA_017140255.1. Classification (NCBI taxonomy): domain Eukaryota; kingdom Viridiplantae; phylum Streptophyta; class Magnoliopsida; order Myrtales; family Myrtaceae; genus Eucalyptus; species Eucalyptus paniculata. The sequence goes on along the minus strand of CM029437.1, from coordinate 57,134,595 downwards.
ATAGGCTTCTTTCTAATTTGACAAACATTGTAGAGGTGAAGAATAAGTACATGCAGGAGATCCAAGAAAGGTTTTTTGAGACATCAAAGAACAAAACTGTCATCATGATAGAGAAGGGTAAGCTTCATAAATCTTATAACGAAGGTTGCTTCACCAATATTGTGCACTTATCATTTTGATTTTGACTATCAATGACCCTCGTGACAATAGACCAATTTGTTTAATCAAATTGCATCATGTGAGTGAATTAAATGCCGTATTCGTGATTAGGAGAATGAAACAATTATATCTAGGGTTATATAATGGGAGACAACCAAAATCATATCTCATTACTTTTGTTGGGTTTATGATAGATAATACATTACTTTCAAGAATACATCGCCTTGTTGTCTGAAATTAGAGGGACCAATGAAGATACCAAGAGATGCATTATGCATGCATGACAAGTTCACATTAAAAATTTCAAATAAAAAAACTATTTTTTTTAAAGAAAATATATTTCTATTTTTGTGATCTGTTCACCCAACTTCGTGAATGGAACGCGGTAGCCTTGAGGAGTGTATCTCCGAATGTGCAATAGTAGTTGTATAACTAGACGCATGGATGGAAGATACAACATTTTGAATGTTGCCCCGCTGAAGAATGACAGCAAGTTGAGGATCCTGTCTGGACGAAACATGCACCTGGATTATCCTCTTATATCCTTCTTTTTGTATTGGAGGCACTTGGTGAAGAAGCTGGCAACACAATCGTGTAGCGGCGACGATCCAGCTGAGGAGCGAGAACACGTTGAGGATCCCCTCAACACTTAACCTGCACATCATTTGTCCTTTATGTGTACCACCTTCCTACTCATCCCTTCTACGTGCACTCCTATGTATACCACCGCCCCGACAACAACGATCCACACCGGCGCAGCTCGAAGACTTGAGATTAAGACACTTCGAACTCTCTAGCCGGAGAAAGGAGATACGCAGAGGAGCGGTGGCGCAACGATGAAGCGGCCGTCTGCAGTGGCAGCAACTACGAGACGAGCCAGGGACGCCGGAAATCTCCAATCAAATGAAGGAATCGCCTCTGGAGAGTATTTCCTCTCTCTCTCTCTCTCTCCCATTCGGAGTCCGCTAGGGAGGAGAGAGAAGGGGTTAAAGAGACAAGCTATAGGTGTGGAAGAGATCCTGGACGGGAGAGGCTAAGTCGGCCCAGCCCCTCATGCATGGGAAGCAAGAGGGCACTTATGTCCGACGAGGGGGCTTATGGATAGAGCTGTTAAACGGGTGGGTCAGGTCGGGTTTGGGTTTGGGTCAATTAATTAATTATGTCATTAAGTCGAGGTAGGGTTTGGGTGGGTCGGGTTAATGGTCGTCGTTAAATCGACCCATTAACCCATTTATGACCCATGTATGCTTAATGTAAATTTTTTGATCCATAAAAAGAGCAATAAAATATTTTCATATTTAACCAAATTTAGGAAAACCTATTCTTATGTTTTTTTTTTAAAGATTATATTACTAAAATACTTCCAAGCAATAGAATCCAATCAATAATTTTTCAAAAAAATATATTTTTTCTTTTTCTTTGTTTTCCTTTTTTTCTTCTGCATCCAAAGAGGTTCATCGGCCAACCTATTTAAAACCCATTAAATCGCTAAGCATCTACCGACCAAAAAAAAAAAAAAAAAAAAAAAAATGCTAAGCAACCCATTTATGACCCATGCTCATCGATTCTAGTCTTCAAAACCTTTCGCCTCTTTAGTAAGGTTGGCACAGTCACTTTATTATTTACATCCTCGGAGGAACCATGAAAGAGTGTATAGAGTTTGCATACTACCTGCACAAATTCTCGGTGATTGCATCCTGGCTGGAAAGCTCCTCTACCTGCACAAATTCAGCATTCCAAAGTGCAGCCGGATCCTTCGGAATGCAAGTTTGCACACTATAGACTTGAACTGAGCATTCACCGTCAAATTCTTCCCTGGCTTTTGTATACGCATCAAGCAAAGTAAATATCCCTTATGGACTAAATAAAATAATAATAATTAATCAAGCCATGAAATTTCTAGGAATATACATTTAATGATGATCGAATTTAAGGCTAAAGTAGAATGCTCATAAAGAAAATGAGGGAGCCAAGTACCTCCTAATATTGCTGCAAGAGGCCTTGATATAAAGAATATGGAACCCTGCAATGACTGAGAAATATCTCATTTAATAAGAGGAAACTTCTTATGGAAAAGTGTAAGTTTTCGTGTACCTCTTCATTATGACCCAACACCTAATCTAGAACTTGAAAAGGAAAAGCAACAACTTTGATTATAAGTTGTAGCACCACAAAGTATACCAAGAATACATCATTATGAAGACAAGTGTATTAAATCATATGAGCAAATGAAAAGAATGAGATGAAAAAAAGTACCTAATGCAGATAGTCTTGAAAGTCAATGATGAGAGACTCTTCATCCAAATCTTCCTCAAGCGGAACTCCAAATAATCAATTTCTAGTGCACAGCTCAGCCTCTACGCTTTCAGGGGATAGGAAACTACGATATTTATTTAAAATGCGTCCTCCAATGCTGAAGGCTGATTCTAAGGCAACGGTAGTGATAGGAATGCTCAATATATCATGTGCCATGAGGGATAACTCGGATACCGATGAGAATGAGTCTTCCAATAATCAAGGACATTGAGATCTAGGAACTTCTTTCTATCAAGCCTATTCTCCTCCAAATACAAATCCAATTGTGACTTAGTACATTTTGATCCAAAGTGTTCACTCTCAAATGCATCATACTCATCAATGTAATCCCCAATGTTCTCATCGATGCCCTCAATTGAAATGTTACCTCAACTACTTGAAGAAGTAAAGCGATCATCTCTAGACATAGAGATCACATATTCATCAAAAAGTGTATAGAGTTTTTCTCAAATGCTCCGTACAAATTCCAAATTATCATCCATATCCAATTTTGAGTAGCAAAACTCTAAGAAGTGTAATGGATCTAATATAACAGCAAATGATAAGACAACACTATAACACTTCCAATATTTTTCAAACTTTTTTAGAATTACCTTAGCCATAGAACTAATAGCCTCATCCTCAGTATCCCTTGCCTATATTATTAAAAGAAGCTGAATCTGCCATACTCCATAAAAATATAAATTCACAATGGGATATCTAACTCCAGATAACATAGTAGAAATATCATAAAAGGGTTTTAACAAGAAAGCAATTTTCTTTCCTTTAACCCAATCTTCAGAAGATGGACATGTGACAAAGTTATAATCAATTAACTTCAAATGTGAAAATGCACATTCAAAGAAAAGGGCATCCTCAAGCATTAGGTACGTAGAATTCCATCTAGTAGCCACATCTTAACATACCTTTTTTTACTGGTCTTTAAGCATGATTGCAATATACATTCGGCAAATTTTACTCTCCTCCCTTGTGTAGCTCTCACATACTTGATAGCTTCTCTAATATTATGTAATGATCCATCAATAACCTTTAGACCTTCCTGTACAATGAGATTTAAATCATGTGCACCACAACGCACATGAAAAAAATTGTCCATCACATAACAAAGAGGAGGTGTATTTCTCTAAATATCAATCATACTATCATTGTATGATGCATTATCTAAAGTGATGTTGAAAATCTCTCTCAATGCCCCATTCTCTCAACAAAGTCAGCAATTTTTCTAAAAGTATGGCACCACTATATGGAGGTGGCACATAGGAGAAACACAAGACTTTTGATTGCAATTCTCAATCCTCATCAATATAATGGGTAGTGACAGTCATATAATGATCCATAGTAATATAAGTCCATAGGTCAGAAGTCAAACATATTCGGCTTGAAAGAGACAATAATTTGGATTTCAAAATTCCCTTCTCTTTCTCATAAACTTTTACCACATCACTTCTTGATGTATTCCTTGATATGTGCTTCACATTAGGGTTGAGGTAACTAAACAATTCTCTTGTTGCCTCATGCTCTACAAAATAGTATGTATAATTGTGTTTGATTATCGCTCTTGCAAGCATATCTCTAAACACTCCTTGGTCGAATTGTACTATAGAACCATCAACATTAACCTCTCGATTGGGACAAGTATCTAAATGATGCAACAAGTTTTTTGTCCCATGGCTAGCCATCCACTTACATTTAGCCTTACTCATGCCATCACCATCTGTGAATTTTTCGAATTCAGACCATACAATCGAAGTGCATTTTCTTGAACGCTTAGAGCAAGTAGAGTTATCTTCCTCGTCCTCGTGAACTAAGGATGTAACTCTACATCTCTTGGATCGTTCGGTAGTTGAATATTCTCATTGATCCTCGTTATGTCTTGACATGTCAACTAAGAAATCTTAAATCATAAGATGAGTGTACCCACCTCAATATTTGGGCGAACAACACAAACAAGCTCCCCATAAGTTATGGGGAAGGGCCCAGCCCGATCGGTCAGCTTGTATTCCGTCGAAGTTCATACGCTATACCGTCTTGTTTGACAGAGCAGGAGACTCCATGTCATTGAGTGGCATAAAGATGTCTAAGGCTGGCTTAGGATCACTTGCTCAAGCTACTTGGTAGGCCCAATTTCACTACAGACTAGATCGAGCTTGCAACGTTAGCAATGGTATCTCTATTTCTTAACTCATTCGTACATTAAAATCTTCATTCTAATACCAGGTCCTACTTTTTCCTTTATCGGATCTTCCAATTTGTCAATTTTTTCCTCCAGATCTTCCACCTTTCGGTTCGACATTCCATTCGGACAAGACCGATGAGACCACTCAGAGGAACGGGATAAAATTAATTGGATCAGGAGACCTTTGCGCCAATCTTCACAGACCTCCTACGAAATCCAAACCTCGGTTGATTCTTTGTGTCCTCGGTCTGCCGAGTCAGTGAAGAGCGAACTTAGATTTGGAAGAAGGTGCTTCTAAGATGACAAAATAGTCTTTGAACTATAGATTTTAAAAATACGATAGCTTGAAAAGCTTTATCCATTAGCTACCCTTTTGCAGGACCAAGTCAGGATGAGCAAGGGGTAGTTGGACTACGTGAAGATCAAAGTAGGCCCGAATCCGAATTTGGACCAAAGTGGCCATCTTTTAGATATATACAATGTGGTTTCAACGTGTTTCCGGGACTACAATATAATCTGAATATGAAGCAACTGGAGATCATGGGTACATATTCGGTCCTCTGTTGTTGGTCTTTACATAGATGCAAGGTCATACACATCACCTGTTTTTAGGCAAGTATTACAGCATATTATAGTGCTAGTGCTAATTTCAGAATAATCTCGGCATCATTACGCAAGCACATAATCTTATGTCTGTCCAAATTTGTTGATCGCTAGCTCCTAAAGGTTCTTTAGTGTGCTGGCACTTTGCACATTAAGAGAGGTTTATTCTAGTTAAACCTCGCCACCTTAGCTAGCATTGAACATCCAGAAAAGTTTTGGGGTCTGATATGCAATTATGACAGAACATCTTAGCTAGGCCCCATGTAAAAGCAAAAATTCTGTTTCCTAGAATGGAGTGGTTAAGCCATTCTGCTTACTATGAGTAGTTTCATCAGGGACCGTGAAGACCATAAGGGTAAAGTAGATCCTTTCTTCCATGTGCTCTTTCGTTTTGGGTATTTCGAAGGGAGAAAATACAAAGCAATCGCACGCGTAAGTCGATATATGAACCCCGTTCTCGCAAATACCAGTTTCTTGATTGATTAACAACCTATTAAGAAGGAGAGATGACCTCAATCGAAGACGAGTTGGATGAAGATCTTGTCATAGCAAAAATTTCGGCCCTTTCTCGTATGGAGATCTCAATAACTTCCGACAAACAAAGAAAAGCGATAGACAGAGAAAAATCTGAGTTCCTTTCAGGTTGAAAGATTTGACGACAGATTTAAATTGCTGTGAAAAAGTTTGCAACTCGTTATCTTGGTATCAGATACTTAGAGAAGATGTGCAAGATTGTCAATTTATCACTGAGTTTTGAATCTCCCGGACGACAAGCTCAATTGGCCCTCATGCTTTAAAACGATAATCCAGGTCATTGCTAGAAGAAATACGATAGGACCTATACCACAAAAACTGATCATAAGAAAATAGCTATCGCCTGATAAACATCCAATTTCCTTGCTAGAAGTAGAATCATGTCCCGTACTGGTCCTCTGTCGCCGTCGCCCTTTTTTGTCTTACACGAACAAAGGTCTTTACCAGTATATATCATTTACAGATGCACACGAGGAACGACAATTTTGTCTTTTAGTCATTCAACTAGTTTGAACATCTACACTTCAAATTGGAGGACTTGCTCTCAACTGTTTGGCTCATGATGTAGTAAGAATTGCAAGTCAATTACCTACACCATGCAGCATGGTCATCTAACAACCGCAACGAATTTATTCCTGTATAACCAAAAGAATGCAGAAGACATAGCCAAAGGAGAGAGAAATTTTACGCATAACAGATAACCCAGCCACATTAATCATCAGGTTGACATACACAATGACAAAAGAGAAAAAAGGAAAAGAAAACTCAGATTGATGACCATTTACTATACTTACAAGATCACAAACACAAACCATTAGCAACCTGTGCAGTGTGTACAGCGTGTTAACGGGACGCAAACACAATGTCGTCACTCTGAGAAACAACTCACACTTCTGCCAGTTCTCATGGAGGTGACAGGCTGCTAAAGATGCGCTTCAAACTTGGACACGCCGCACGCAATCTCCCCATGCTCACTGAGGAAATCTGCATGTCGATATACACAAAAGGTAACAGCTTGATGAGTGAAGTTACCGTTATGATACAAACAGATTTAACATGTATCTTTTTCAAAAAAGATAAAAAGAACTCTGCTTGCCTGCGGACAATAGCGAACATCAAGGGTCTCCAGTGTCGTACATCGTGACACAGCAGCTTCGAGTGCTTCTTCAGTGATGTTGCATGACTAATCAAAGCCCCACAAGAAATCAAGAAACCAATCAGAACAGAAGAATTTGACAATATATATCAACATCAAAACATATAATGAACAACTAGCAATTATCTTTATCCTTTATCTTGGAGAGTGTAAACCAAGATCCAATTTCCAAAGGAAGAAATTTTAGGAAGACATTCCCACCACAAGGGGCCAACGAAAATAAGAACTGAACAGCTTCTTCTTCTTCTTTTTTCATTTAAAAAATGAGGCAATATGCATGCTTGAAGAAACATGAAGAAGGAAGACGATATGCATACCTGAAGAAATAGGCTTGTCAATTTTGGACATTCAAGCCTCAATGTTTCCAAACTGCAGCAATTACTGAACAAACAAACAAAACAGCATTAGCCAGTCGAAAATTGATGCACAATAGGCAAATAACGAAAAGGAAACTCAGTACCTTAAGTTTAGAAGGCACAAGTTTGAACAAGCAATGTCGACTTCCTTCAGATTGTTGGATAAAGATAAGTTCAGCGACGATAAGTGATAACAGCGAGCCAGCAGTGGAATAAAAACCTTCCTGATATTTGGACAGCCTACACAATTAAGATTTTGCAGCAAACGGTTGGGCAGCTCAGGCAGTTCCAGCAAATTATTGCTCTCTGACACTTCATTCACACAACTGGCACTAGACGACAGAGAGATATCCCCAGGGAAACCCCAATTCAAATCATGCATATTGATGCATCCGTTTAAGCTAACATGAGTCAGATGTGTACAGCAAGAAAGAAGCTCCTCTATGGCAGACTGAGAAAAAGGCCCATAAGACAAGTCCAATTCTCGGAGGCTTGGCAAAGCTCCATGCATGTAGAGAGGCTCCAATGAAGAATCAGTAAGGTACTTGCATGCTTGCAATTTCAACACCTTAATTTGGAAAAGGAGGGCAAGGACAAGTCAGAATAGGCACTGAGAACTTAAAAAAGTTATAAGAGCAACAGTCCCATAATATAAACCGTGTCAAGAACTATTAAATAGAAATGAGGAGGTGTTTGAAAGTACCCAAGCAAGATGTTCAATTTCAACCCCTCATCACCTCAGTTGTTTATTGGGATCAAGTAGAGGCAAGTCAAAACCCAAAATTATAATGAAAAAAAAAAAAAAAACAATAATAAAAACAAACAATGGACCTTTAAGTTTTGCCCTTCATTTCAGTTACATTAGAGTATAACCTACATAATCCAATTCAACCCAGTATTCATTTCCTTCAACCCTCTTTTTCACAGAGCTTTAGTGCCTTCCCAGCACATCAAAGGTGAATAATTCAGAAGCTCAACCTCTGACCCAATTTGACGCAAGAATAATTTGAATCAGAGATAAATAATCCAAGGGAACACAAATTTGAAGATAATTTCAGTATTCTTATTGATATACTTCGAATCAAAGGTGAATAATTCCAAGTGAACACAAATTTGAAAATAACTTCAGCATTCTTATTGACGTACATAAGCTATCTAAGTGACACTAATAATCAAAATATTCATGGCAAAAAGTCAATGATACAAGTGATTGGTCAAAGAAAACTTCAGTTCAAATGGAGTCATAAAAGCCAGTGACAATATCACAAGCACTGGAGCTTACTACCCAAACAGCAAATAGCATCAAGGAGAAGGCTGAATCCACTAAAAATCTGACAACCTAATACCATGAAAATTGTGTTCTGCAAAACTGGTAGTAGTGCATGTTCACGATGTATACAATTACGGTGACATACCTTTAAATGCAAACAGGACTCAAAGACGGGAACCAAGTTTGTCAAAAAGGTGTATGATAAGTCGAGCATGGTTAAGTGTGGAAGCCAGCAAAGAGAATAAAGCCCATCAGAACCAACAGACGGGCATGACATCAAGATTAATGACTCAATCAGAGGACAAGATCTGGCAGTCGCAGACAAGCAGTCATCCCTAAGTCGGCTGCACAAGTCAAAAAATGAAGCGTCAGCTTAATATGAGAAGACTGGAGCTCGGGAGAATGGAAAGAAAGCGTAACCTGCAAAAGGAAGCATCTAGAGATGTTAGAAGAGGACAGTTGATGGAAGCTTCTGCCAGTACCCCACAACCTTTCAACTCCAGTAACACCATTTTTGGTGCTTCAATTGTGAGTTCACTCAATTTAGGACATATCCCAAGATTTAGCGATCCAAGTCCAACCTGAGGTGGGGGGAAGAAAACCCAAGTAAGCTTGGTTGCGGACACCTTAATGCGAAATTGATGCTAAGTGGTTCATATGATCATATATTTCCCAATGTCCTAACTACCACCATCAGCAACAGCAAGTCCGCTGGTTCAATGGAGATAGTTCGATTCAAGCCTAAAATAAAAAAATTCCAGGAACGCGGCAACACATATGATAACTCTCCAGCAATCGAGTGCAAGTAACATATATTGGTATCTCGGACTAAGAAAGGTTCTCATTTTTTAGAAGGTTTTAAAAGGGTAGAATTATTAACTCAAAAAAGACAATAAGAAACCGTCATGATTCACTAAACCAGAAAATTCTGTTCCAAATTAATTTCTTTTAATTTTTAAATAAATTTTAAATAATTTAATTTACTTTTAAATAAATTTTAAATAATTTAATTTACTTTTAAATAAATTTTAAATAATTTCTTTACTTTTTTACTTTTTTCTTTTCTTTTTCCTTTTTTCCTTTTTTTTTTTTTTTTTTCCCCTTTTTTCCTATTCTTCTTCTTCTTCATTTGTCACTTACTGGGCAAAAATGGGCCTTTTCTAAGTGATCACACCCATCTAAACAAACTTGCTGAAGATTGGGACAGGTGAGGTCAAGAGTTGTAATTCCCCTGCACTCGGAAAGGGACAGACTGACTAAAGAAGTACTGCAGAACCTTCCGAGAATCAAATTTTTTTAGATTCTCAAACCTTGTCCGAAATCGTTCTCGAACAAATTTGTTCGAACAAAAAAGTCAAGCTCTGCAAAAAAATCAAAGTCATGATTCAAAACCGACACTTACTGGGCAAAAATGGGCCTTTTCTAAGTGATCACACCCATCTAAACAAACTTGCTGAAGATTGGGAACATCAAAGTAAACTCTTAACATCAGTAAGAGCATGACACCACCTCTGCGCCATTACTGAATTTTAAATTTACTCAGCAAGATCATTAAAGGAGATGACTATAGTAGAAACTAGTAACCCCAAATCGAAGCTTAAATCACAGACCTCACAATTATCAAGGACTAAGGACTTCAAAAGAGGGCATCCACCACCGTCATTGAAAACTTCACATATAGAATCTGTCAGCGACTCACAGGCTGTTAGGTCCACTTCTTGCAGAGACTGGCACTGTAATGCTAACGTGGTCAGACTCTCCTGTTTTTGCAAAGCTAATTTCTGCATGCACATAAGAAGTATAAGAATCTTTTCTGTTGCATAATCACTAAAGATCAGATACTGCGGATCCTCCTTTCACAGACAAACATACTTGAAGTGAATTTGATGTGATATTAATACGATGGAGGGCACCGCAGTTAGACACCATTATGGATGATAGCATGAGAGTTCGTAAATTCAAATCGGCAAACCTGCAAAATGAAATCCCAGAAAGTGTTTCATGTCTCATGCACGCGTGCACAAAATCACACACGCACAGAGCGAATCTGGAATAAGAAGAATGCCATTGGATTTCAACAACGGCATATGAGACAAAGCAAAGACCATACTTGCGACAATGCACCAATCTTATATTCTGTAAGCGTGGAAGATCCAAAGATACAGATGTCAAGAGGCTGCAATTGTCCAGCTCCAAAACCTGCAGAAAATCTCAACTTGAGCTTGTTCAGACTATTGGCCAAAAAAAGAGAGCTTAGTTCAGACTAATTACAGTAGGCTCTCATAGAAATTCAACTTGGTGAGATAATCATTTCAAACCTCTAGCATATAGCTATGCGAAATTGCAGCCATTGAAGCTGAAGTTATGCCCTCACAGTTGTCAAGCTTTAGAACTGTCAACATTGGAAGCCTAACAGACTGCACAGAAAAAGAGCATTTAAGAAATAAGCTTTTGCCACTTCTACAAGAAAAACATTTACTTACAGACGATTTACCTCAAGTGAAATGTTTGGGCAGTATGATGCATTGAGAACATGGAGATTACCGCAAGTAAGAGCTATCTCACGTAATGTTTCATCACTAACACATGAACAGTTTGACATATCCAAAGACTCCAACAGTGGGCATGATATTGCAGCTGATCGAATTGCAGCATCTGAAAGCTTATGACAAGAGCCTATATCAAGGTCACGCAAAAGGGGGCAGCTGAGCTGAGCCTGGGCCATGTTACTGCGCTTCAAAGATAAGGTCTCAAGTTGAGGACACCTGCAATAACAACGTCTCAGGTGCACTTCAACCCAGAGAAAGATTCCAATAGAATGGCCAATTTATAAATTGCTTCACCTGACAGATATTCGCATGACGCGACATTTGATCAATTGAAGATGACGCAACCTGTCATGGTTTATAGGTATCTCTTGAATGCCATTACCAAGGGTGGCATCAGTGACATTCAGACTCTTCAACAAATTACACTCTGATAAGGCATAAAAAAATGTATCCCCTAGCTGTCCTTTCCCCAAGGTCAAAGTCTCCAGATTTCTTAATGCCATCAAAAAAACAGTAGCAATTAGATCACAGCTGTGAGGGAAGCAGGAAAAAAATCGATGAATATAAACATTAACCACCTCAGCAATGACACAGCCTTCATAACAAGCAAATGAATTGCAGTAGCACCAGTTATATTGACTTCAGCAGCTTTTGGATACCGCTGGCACATGTCCTCAACTACAAACGATATGATTAACAATTAATCAAGCAGAAGAACCAATATAATATTCCTATCTAAAACGAAGAATCTTAAGCACATCCATCCCAATCAATATTCTCAACTCCTGAGCTAAGAACCAAGAAATGGAGATAGGGAGATTCGAGGTTAAATGAATTATTCAGGGCACATCACATAAAGTTGGGATGATTGAATGAAAACTGAATACACTGAGCAAGCTTCCCTTTCCAAACTGAGGAAAAATATGAGGCAGTAACATCACATTCTAGACACCATTGAACCAACAAGAAATCCAACCTTGTTTAACTTTTACAGTCAAAAATTTAAACACAAGATATGTTTACAAGAAAACTCAATGAGCAGGAAGGCCATTTAAGATAAAACACTCCGTGTGTAAATTAAGTCAATTCAAATGACAATCTACAAACCAAACATTACTATCTATGACCAGTACCTTGGTTAATCATTGCATATAATCTGAACGAAAACAATCAAACCATCTGTTCCTGGCAGGCCATTACTTTAAGTGTGTAATCCAGTTGTGTCTTGTTTGATGTGAAAAGGGAAGAGCCCTACTGTCTCACCACTATTCCCGTGCAACTTTCCAAAATTATTGGCCATTTAGCAAGTACTCTAATCTTAACCCCTATATCATTCCAACTTTCCCTGCGACACCTTTATATGCTCAAGCCTTTATCCAAAACATAAATCAATATAAAAATAAAAATGCAAATGAGAATTTTCTTTCTGTATCTCTCCTCTGAAACAATAAGTAGCCGGAAATTAAATTGATAACCTACCAGGCATATATGCTCAGACTAATTTCCTCTATCAAGTGCATCGACTTTTAAGTCCTGACCACCAGCTAAACCAAGAATAATCTAAAATATCATCTTAGCATTTTGAAACTCACATTGCTCAATTGATATGTTGCGGTTCTCAAAATTTAAGCATTTCCAAAAGTCTTCATGTGTACTAGCCACTCGCCACTGTTTGCAGACTAGTGCAGCCCGACAAAGATCCATATGATTCAAGAAAGAGAATACCTGGCACCAAAGTTATAGCAAGAAATCATAACCCGAAGCAAAGAAATTAGAGGCTTAAACAAATATGAGATTCCTAGTACCATGTGTAATAGGTCGTCAGTCAGATCCATCCTCACTTCTATATCTTCTGTTTTTGCTTCACCATCAATATCACTGACATTATCTATCCCATCCCTAGATTCTATATGATAAGCATAATCAATCATATCCAACATAGAAGTTGGGTAAAGCGATTCATTTTTTAAAGCTGAAGCTGAAGAGTCCCGATACATATTGAAATGCCTGTCTGAATAAATACGTGAACTGCCTGCATTAGCAGAGCATGCTGTTGCAGAATTACTCTCCCTGCAAACACCAGAAAACGAGATACGATCACAAAAAGGCAATGCGGACTTGAAAACGTCTTCTCACACATTCTGCAAATGCAGCATAGATATCACATGTTACAATTGACAACCATAAGGGATGGCAATCAGAGCTCATAGTCAGCAATTGTCATCACAGCCTCACGTAATTTCATGTTTTAAGAACAAGACGTAAGTCAAAGTACTCTTAATGTTGGTCAGAGTCCAATCCAACAAGATGAAGCAGACTTATCAAGAACAAGGCCTCTAACAAAAACCTCTGCATGTGCGAACTGGAGGATACGTAATGAATGTAGCAATATGATCAGTGTTGTTTCATTTCAGCAGCCAACACAAAATATCAGCTTTTTTGCAACATTTTCATGATTTGGGAACGGACATATGGATTCGAAGAATGATTTTCGAAAACAACTCAAAACCGTTTCGCAGAAGCCCACAATTGACAATCCACAAAGAGAGAGTTCGATGCCAAGCAAGAAGGAGAACTGCATGCAAAAGTGGCACCAAATCCATAATGCTTCTAGTGAAACCAACATTACTGCTGCCAGGCTCACCTTCTTCCAAGAGTCACAAATAGGCGAGGCATATAAACTATTCGCAGGACCTCAGTCAGATGATTTGCCATTCTCTTGAAAGTGAAAACAAGTTGGGACTCATGCTCCTGGGTTTCACAAACATGTCTAATTGTGGCAATAAAGCCACCATCATACGGAGGCACAAACCAAAATCACTATTTGCATGCCCGTCGCTAAATGTTCCCGAACAATCATCAAGAACACATCAAGAAGTCTCGTAGCGCACACAGCCACGCAAGCAGAAATATAAAGAAGCTGTCCCCTGATCTAATAACTCAATCCGCAACATGGAGCAAACTAAAAACCAAATGGTCAAAACCGACCACAAACCCGCATCACTCCGAACAATTAAGCAATCACCTCACCTGGTATCAGCATGAAACTTGGCACGCTTGTGGTGCAAATCGTGATCCCGCTCCGTCGCCGCCACCGCCACACCCGATACAGAACCCGAGCTCTCCCCGGCCGCGCGCCCCGAGCTCCGCCCAAGCCCTCGCCCCTCCCGAGCCCGTCCGCCGCCGCCCACCAAAACATCCGGATCCTCGGCGCCGCTCATCGCCATCTCCATCTCCTGGAACATCGTCATTTGCTCCTCGAATTCGCCCTCCGCGAACCCTAGCCTCACCGCCAGGTCGGCGAACTCGTCCCCGCCCTCGGAATCGGCCTCGCCGTCCGAATTCCAAGCCCGCGCCGCCGAAGACTTGGCCTCTCCCCCCATGCCGCCGCCGCCGCCGCCGTCGCCGTCACCGATGCACAGCCATAAGCAGCAGCACCACGTCCTCATGCAAAATTGGGCGGAACCACCAGCGCTCCACCAAACCCTAGGTCCCGGGCGCGCGCATTTCCGCCCCCCGGGAGCGCCGGCAGCGGCGCGAGATCGGCGAGGATCGAGGAATGGCGGGCGTCCGGAGGAGGGAAGCCGGCGGATCGCGCGATTGCCAGAGGAATTGGGAGGGAAATTTCACGAAGCGGATCTGAAAAATCAAATCTTGGAGAACTGAAGAGAGAGAGAGAGAGGGAGAGAGAAGGACAGAGAGAGAGAAGGGGAAAGAGGGAGACGGTGTGAAATTGATTAAAGTTGGGATTTTTAAGAAAAGGGTGAGGCGAAAATTGGGAGAGAGAGAGAGATATATAAATTACAACCTCGGACGATTATGTTTTTTTTTCGGACCGGGTGTGTGTGTTTTTCTTTTGCTTTTGTGTTGGGGAAGGCGAGAGAGAAGCAAAGATGATGAATTATTATTATTGTTTTTATTGTTGTTATTATTTTCTTTTTTTGCTTTTTTTTAATTTCTTTTTGCTGTTTCGAATTTCGTACTCCTGCTGCTGCTTTTCTTGATTTTCATGGTGGTGGTTTCTTGATGTGGGGGTCCGAGGCGACGAGGTTGGTTGGCCAGTGGCGCTGCGACGTCGTTGCGGTGGGGGAATATCTTGCGACCACCAGCGGGGGGAAGAAATCTTTGCTTCATTATCGTACCCTTCCTTGCAAATCCATTCTAGTATATTTAAGGTTTGCCCAATCCAGTTTTAAATGTTAAGTTAGGATTGGAGATGGGCATTTTTTTTTTAAAGAAACCATGGTTTTGTAGATATGGTTATAAGTATGAAAATGCAAAGTCATCTTCGGAGGTAGAAATTTGAGTATTTATTTGGAAATTTCAAAAAGACGTACCGGGTGGATATTAGGTGTAAAGTGAAATATATCTTGAGTATCTTCCCTAGAGTTACATTTGTTGAAGGGGTGAGGATGAGATAAATAGGGATTATATAAGAGAAATTTGTCTTACGTAGGTGGTCAATGGATGGAAGAAGTTCAAAACGGGGGAGAAATTAGGGATTTCATCTTTTCTTTTGTTGTAATTTATTAACATTTCAAACTCCTTTAAATCTCCCAAATCCAAAAGTAGAAACTTACCATTTCAACTTTCTTTTCGCGGCAAGCAACTTAGGCCTTATTTACTCTCCCATTCTCTTATGTCATGGAGACGATGTAGTCGGGACGTCATCAATTGGTATGCATTGCACTTGCAAACGCAACAATTTTTATTCAAAACCTCCTAAATTTTGGCACTATCACATCAGAGTCCTTGAACTAAAAAATTTACAAATTAACCCCATGAACTTTGGCACGATTATGCATTGGCTCTTGAACTATGAAAAGTTAAAAATTAGCCCCATTTAACTTTGGCTTTTATCACAACAGTTAGTTATTCCAAGCATGGTGCTTGAAAATGGGTTAACGAAATTTTCTTGACCAAAATAACTTTTAATCACACATCACTTTTTATTTTCTTAACTTCATTGACCATCATATATGACTCTGTCTTTTCTTGACTTCTTGAACCATGTAATAGAGGTTAATTTGGATAGTAATCCTCATCCATTATCCATATACACACATATATATGGTCATATGTGTTAAATGTTCATTTGTTTGGAGATTTATATATATGTCATTGAATTTATACAAAAAATACTTACTTTTAATTAGTTAGCACTTGAGATTTTGTTAGAGCCTCATCATATTAGATCTTTGAAACTTAACCTTGACTCGATGGTGTCTTTTTGTTTAAGTTCGACACGACTCTAATCCATAATAAATACATAAATTACTAAACTCAAGCTCGAATATCAAATAAACAGTCAAAATTGACAACAAAAGATGGTATACGATCTTATTCAAAAAATCCATAAGTTTATTTTTAGAAATATTAGTGTGTATGATTTGAAAATTGTCATTAGTGGGTGAGGGTCTTTTTCTTCAACTTTCGGACCACTTCTTATTTTAGGTGGAATAACTAGAGTGCGTTTTGGTTCATGCTACTAAAAGTCAAATTTCGATTCCGGGCTTTTCCCGTCAAAATGTAAAAGTTAATTTTAATAAATAAAAACCACGACAAACTTAGCCAGACGTGCATAAGAATTGTACAAGGAAGGAAGGCCCCTTGGTTTTTCTACGAAAATTCCTGCTCGTGTGAAAAGAATTTCACCTTTTTGAGACATCACTTGACTTTAGATTGTCCGACAAACCCTTCGAGCATGTGTCGTCCTTTCCTCGCCTCGCATTGAATTGGGTAAAATGCATGTTTGATGGTCCATGTTTCGTTTCGCATGCACACTTTCTTTCTAAAGGGACGAAGGCGTTGACCGTTGACCCCATGATTATGTCATTGGCCGGGCCGGGCCGGGTCTGGAGAGGCCGGAACTTCAGAGGCCTATTGGGCTAGAGCCCACTTTAGAAAAAGTGTGGTTTAACTCTTTTGCATGAACCCCAAAAAAAATTAAAAAAAAAAAAAAAAAAAAAAGCACCAACTTTTGCTCGGAGATAATTCCGGCCCCTACTTTCAAGTATTACTTAGAAAGGCACAAATTTTCGTGTCGGGAACAATCTTGGCCCGCCTTTCAGGTGTCGGAAAAAGAAGGTACCGATTTTAATCAAAAAGACGATTTGACTAAAATATGACGTATGAAGCATCTGAAATGGTAAACGAACGCTTACATAGCAAACAACAAGTGTCATGTCAGAAGATTTGGCTTCGATAAACCATCGAGATGAAATCTTTCGAGAGAGAGGGAGGTACTTGAATTGGGGCTTGGGGCTATTCACAAAGTTAAATTGAAATTCATTCTCTCACGCACTCGAAATTCCATAATTGGCTTACAAACGGCGTCGTTTTGGCATGCTTAGCGAGAACAATGTCGCTTCACATGAGGCCAGGTCATCTTTGGTTCAATTAGAGACAACATTAGGGTCTGGAAACATCCTTCAGGCAAGCAAAAGTTTATGTCTTTCTTTTGTGAAGAAACCCTTGTTTTACAGCTGTCAAAACCATCATTAATTTACTATTTACTCGGTGATGGCAAGTAATTACAAAGTGGGCCCTTGGCCAGAAAAAAGAAAACATAGGGTGGGTCAAGTATCTATCGAGTTTCTCTCTTTTAAGGTGGAAGAGGTACGAAATTAGCTGTAAAATGTCGTGTTTGCTCTTTTATTTGTATTGATTGTTTGTCTAAAGTAGGGTTTAAGTGGAACATACTGTGTTGAGGCTGTGCCAAGTTAGTGTATCGGGTCATTGCCATTACTCATATCATTTTGTTAATTTAGCTGCTAATGATGTTGCTAATGCCTTTCCATTGCGCAGTGATGATAGAGAGTTTGATAACGCCTTCAGTTTAATTGAATTGTCACCTATTCTTGATTTTTACATTTACTTGTTAGAGTGTCGCATGACCCGCGTACCTAATCGCTTGGTAATTTTGACATAAAAATTGTCGGATAACATGAAATCTCATGTGAACCTATACTTTCTTAAAAGCATCACATCTATTCCGATTACTTACTATACATTGTTCATGAGATTTCTTCCTCAGAGTAGACAAAGACTATAGGAATACATGGGAGGCCTACTAATCACCACCAACCTCGATACCTCTTATTAGGAAAAGCAACAAAAGTTCGACACCTCAATCCTAGAGATCGTTAAGAGGTTAAGAGACAATTTAAGTTTAAATGCATCTCATGATTCAATTATAACATATTAAGTACCGCACACCATACTAAATTTCCGGTCGAGTTCTTTACAAATGCAACTAACACCTACACATCGACGTATAGAATCCCCGCGGTCCTTGCTCAAGCGCCCACATTCCATGAGGATCAAAAGATCAGGTGGCACTGTGCATGCGAGTTGACCGCACAATGCCGAGTTGGGGGAAAAGGGAAGGAGGCAAGAAAGTCCAATATGCTCGGAAGGTAATACAGACGTCTGCCATGGATCTGACACAGACATGCATACTGATTTGCTCGAAGGAAGGCTTGAACTGGTGGCAAGGTTTCTGTGGTCGTACTATGTTGGGCATGTTAGGAAGCAGAAAAGGAGACAGGTGAAGTGAGTGGAGGAGCTGGTATCCATCGGGCTCTGTCTGGCATGCGTAACAATAACGTTACAGGTCAAACTCGATTGCTGGGTTTTTATTACAAACAGGGAGCGGCGACTTATTGTGCGGTGCGTCGGTACTTTTTTGCAATGATTCCCCAAGTGCCATCCTTTAGTTTATCTTTTCTATTTTCCTTTTCTTTTTTTTTTTTAACTTTTTGGAGGTCCTTATGGAAATGAACACAACACATACATATGTATTTTTTTTGGGATCTGTTTTCTCAATTTTTTTGTTGGCCTTTAGGGGTCAAAATGTTAGGGATAAGAACAGTTTCAAAGTAGATTCTAGAACTTAGAGAGTCGAATTGATGGAGACAGGATTCTAAAGTATGGAAGGTAGATTCTAGATCTCAAAAAATTATGAAATCTTTTCATAAATATATTCTAAATTCAAAATAGAACTTGTACGGAACTTATAATCTAGAAATTAAAACAAGTTTTTGTATTTTTCTTAGTATATGTTTTCACGATATCCTATAGTATTTGATGACATTTGATAATGAGTGTATAATTTTAAAACTATTAATCTGATTTTCATTTTATGACTAAGACTTGTATTTTATTAATATTTTACATTTTTTGTTTTTTAAATATAAATTATGATTCATGAATTATAGCAACAAGTGGTATTCATTAAAGATTAAAATTCATTACAATTGTTTAATTAATAATACAAGTAGAACTTAGGTAGACCTTTGAACTAATCTTGGAATTTATGATGAGGTAAATTTCAAGTTCTAAGAGTATAAATAGTAGGTTTGCATTATAAAAAATGAGAAACTTATTTCAACAGATAGGTTCAAAGTTCCAAGTGAAACTTATACGGAAACCTAAAACTGCTCACTCAAAATGCATATTAATGGTGACAATTCATCTAATCTTACTTATCTATGAGATTTATAATGTTAGTAAATCTAATATAAAAGATCCAACGTACTATCTTAATTGGATTTGTAAAACTGATCTTACTTAATGAGATAAGACTTGCCAACATCGATGTTGTAGTTGTCGTCGTCGTTGATGATCTCTTTCAACTTAGTAATTTCTCATTTTCTAGATTAGACTTTTAACATATCAAAGTCAGGTAACCCTCATCATGTCCTAAATAATCAAGCACTTTAAAATACTCTCATGTCATTGCATTTTGTTTTAATTACAATAGTCTTAACTCACTTATATCTTAACCAAATTACTTAGTATTCGACTCCTTCCTTAGTACAAGACACTTGCTCAACTATATACTTACATGATACTCATGCCAATCTCACCAAAAACCCTAAGTCAATAAATATTTGTTGTTTGATATTTCTTTCTCTAGTTCTCTAATATGGATAAAAAACGGAAGTACAAAAAACCCACTTCAAGATTTCTTAGCTAAAAGATCGATCAAATGAAAAACAAAGTAATCATTTGCTAGCCAATATATTATGTCAGGCTGAAATTAGATTTTTAACATATTAAAATCAGATATCCCTTGTTATATTCTAAATAATCAAGTTGCGCTTTGTTTTAATCACAATAGTCTTAATTCATTTAAAACTTAACCAAATGAGTTATTATTTGACTCCTTCCTTAATACAAGACACTTGCTCATATCTATACTTACGTGGAACTCGTGTTGATCCACAAAAAACCCTAAGTTGACAAACAACAACCGTTTGATATTTTGTATTCTAATTCGTTAATCCAAATAAGCAAGTTGCGTTTTGCTTTAATTACGGTAGCCTTAGCTCGTTTAAAACTTAACCAAACCACTTAGTATATGACCCCTTCCTTGGTACAAGACACTTGCTCGACTTTATGCTTACTGATGGCTACATTCATTCTCTAACATCAATAATAAGAAAATGAAAGTACCAAAAAAACCCTCTTCAAGATTTTTCGCAAAAAGATGGATCAAGGGAAAAAAAAAACCAATTAATCATTCACTAACCAATACATTAAATAAAATGGTCTTAGGCCGAAATTAGCAAATCTTACGTTGGAAGCCATGTTAAAAGGGGGGGGGGGGTCTCTTTTTTCCTTTGCACTGTATTCCAATGAATACGCACCCCACGAAGAAAAGTCGAGGAGGGCTCTTAATTAATGCGGGGGTACGGACAGAATCGACTGTTTAAGTAATGGGGATAATTAAGAATGATTATTGTTAGCCCTTCGTAAGGGCGGACCATGGTCATCGAGACACGGTCAACGGTTTCCTCGACCGGGGGCACGTGGGCCCCGCGAGATCCCCCATCGATGGCTGTGGGGGAGCCGGTCCTTCCCAGATCCTACGGTCCACGGATCGGTCGACAGTACGGGCGAGAGCCTAGTGGGGTCCGAGGTGGCCGACCAATGCCTGTTTTCATTCCATTCCCCCCGTTTATTTCCTATATTATTATATATATTTTAGGATGGTTTGGTGGAATTGAAATATAGTTGCATTTCTTTTTTTAATTTAGAGATCAGTTGGGATTATCTGTACTTAGATTTTCCGGATACTTTCCTTTTTGTTTTCTTTGTGCAAAACATAAAAAAAGAAGAAGTAAAGTTCACATTTAGTTCTTTCATCTATTTTATTTTGGTTTTTGTGTCCAATTTTTCTTTTAAAAAAATGGATCCGTCAATGTATTTATTTTCTAATGGTTGAACTATTTCATATATTTACCAACAGCGCTAATTAATATGGTGCCAAGAGAGAAGAAGATATCAAGCTGTTATGAGACAAACATGTAACACTAAATAGTCATGCACAACTCTAAATGGTCATATAGCAATTTACTGAGTAGGCTTTCAACGACATTATCATCATCTCCCTGCCATTAGACCGTCAAAAATGCTACAAACATTGTGTTGCTGTTGCTAACACCTCACTTCCTCTCCTCCTCCTCTTCCTCGGGTAGTATGACTATTGTTTGAGGTCGATGAAGATGCCCGAGCCTCACCTGAACTATCTAGCAAAGCTTGTACTAATCTTGAGCTAGCCTTAATTTTGAGCAGTGATGGTTGCCCCTTGTATATTAGTCTAGCCCCCATCGAAACCTTATAGCAATGGTCCTTCTCAATCAAAATGACCCGACTCGAACATTTTGACTAAACTCAACCGGTTCGGATAAGCTCGACCGGTTACCATCCCTATATCTCGAAGGAGCTTTGGCACCCCTAGTTGACCCAAACCCATGAGGGTGGGAACCTGATTTCAGGTGTCGACCATTCAAAATTTCTGACCCATTGGGCCTGTCGAACACTGCCCAGGCATAGCTTATCCACCGTGGTTGAATTGCTTCAAGCTGATGACCATTTCAAGCCCTAGGTTTTGTAGTTTTGGGCCGTCTTCGTATACTCATGCGTTGGTTTAGACAATCCATTTCGGATCGAAGTAGACATACGGATTAGCAATCTAGTATGGTTGGCTCGCTTACTGTTGAGATCAGTAGTTAGAGAACGCATCTTTGCACGCTGAATTTCCATCTGGAGCCGCATCATCAACGTGTAAGTCCTAAACGTTTTCGTATTATGCTCAAATTCTTGATAAAAAGGAAACAGTGCATTCCCCGATTTTAGCTACCAAAGCCATATTCTAATGATTTTTCAGGCCCAATAGCAACAAATAGGCCTATTGGGCCTTTATAATGAGGCTTTCCTCATGCAGCAAACAAACCGGACAACTACATCCATTCTGTGATCCGTTTCAAACTTAGGATTTCGAGTCAACCGTCTGATCATGAACTTCTAATTACAGCTTTCGAAACTTACATTGTTTCGAGGGGTTTGAGCTCTAGCTAGTATCTGATGGTTCTAATCCTTTCGATATGGAGTTCATTTCAAATAAACCTTCTTTTACATCGTCGGAGGACCAAATAAGGATCCATGGAAGCAACAAAGAATATGGCGCAAAAGTAAGAACATGAACGACTCATGGCAATCCTCTTAGGAACTTACATCTTTATGACCTTTTTGCCCGAAGTTAGTAAAACGTTATATTCAAATGTTAAAATCACTTATTCGTCTAACTATTAAAGCTCTTAAAAAAAATTGGCAAGGGTCTTAGAAAATCTTTCATGGTATCAAAGTGGAAGTAGGAGATACGGAGGTCAAATTTTTCCAAACCTCTATTTGCCTCATCTAGGTCTATTTCCATGCTTTGGTTTTAGGCTAAAATCCAATCTACACGTGAGGTAGGGTGTTATATTTAAATATTAAAATTTCACCTTCATCTAAATAGATAAAATTACGCACTAAGGATAGTATTATATTTCTAGCCACTGCTATAAGTTCTGCGGAGTAGAGCCAGTGCCCATTTATTCACTAACTCAATAGCTAAATATATATATATATATATATTATAATTTATAAACAAAATAAAGCTCGATACGAAAAAGTAAAAACAAAAAGGGCTTGGCATGCCAATCCTCCACTCATCAAGTCCGTGATTAGCTTCAATGTGAACAAAATTCCCATGACCTAACTGCAAGACAAGCAAACATGCTCTGTCACATTCATTAGATTGTCAAAGTCGACATTTTGTGGGGCGCACTATCTTTGGCCCATGGCATCAAAATTCTGATAGATTTCATCAATTATCAACTTCTCAATTAATTGATTTTGTTCTTTTGTATCTTTGCTTTTTGGGTGTTGTCCAATCTCCTTTGGTGGGTCACTCAGCTTCTAACCCTAGCTTCCAAAGCAGCAATTGCACACTGTGACAAAATCTTAAGTTTTCATGGGCTCTTTTCTTTTCCTTAGCTGGACCACTTTGTCTTTTCTATACACCACCAAGCAAATGCCAATTGGGATTTGATGTAACTTAGTGCTTACAAACCAAAAATTATTTTTTCTGAGGTGGGCCTTGGTTTACTATATACAGTTGTAAAATGTGGACCATCTTTGATGGGAAAGGCTTTGTTTTTATTTAGATCAGTCCCTTGAAGAAAAGGACATAATGACACACATGTCATTCATGGCTATATATATTTTCGGATTCTGTACACTCACATTGAATGTTCTACGAAATTTCATTAAGATCAGTGTGGTGGTCCAAATTAATCTCATGAGTTGTCTAGAAAGGTATCTTCATCCAATTCATGCTCATGATGACGATACAAGTGGAACAAACACGTTTATTTCGCCAAAAATAACATAGAGTTGATTTTGATCTCAACCGGTTAAACATCTTGAAATAAGGATCTTGTCATAATACTAACTTCTCTTAAACATGAAAATTGAAGTTTTAAAAAGCGTCGGAATGCAGGTTGATCATCAAGTGGCGTGTAGTCACACGTATTCGAGATGCCAAAATTAATCATAATATTAAACAGCAGATTGTACAAACTTATAATAGTCTGGAAAAATAAAGGAAAAATATGTTAGTTTTTTTTTATACATAAGGGATAATCCCCCACGAATCACCACGCAAGTAGTCTACTCTATAGGTTTTATAATTTAAGATTTAGGGTTTAGATGTTTTCACACTTGAAACAACTAAGTTGTGTCATCTACCAAGTTGCACCATGTAATTCATGCTAATGGCGCACAGGTCCTACTTCCAAGAACTTCCAATCTTTCTTAGGTTTTTCTTTTCTTTTTGTTGCTTGCTTTTCTTTTTCGGCCAGTTGGGTTTCCCTTTCTTTATTTAATTATATCGCACTGGCAAGTTTTGTCGTGTGGACCATAGATTTCGCACAGCTTATTTACATTGACATGAGCTTTGTGGGCAAAGCCAGCGATTCACCTTCCAACTTGCAATGCTTATAAAAAGACAGAAACCAACACAGAGCGATCTGATTCGTAGAATCAGCATCCTCAAAAGCAGCGTACCCCACTTTTTGCTGGATTCGATTGACCAGTCATTCGTGACAAAAGGGTTAAGAAAAAGATGTCGAAAAGCAGTCAACTGCTCCAAGTCTCCCTTTTTTCTCTTGCCATTTTTGTAACTTCTTGGATGATGACGAGGTTGCATTTTCAAGGCTATACTTTAGTTGACGAATAGATTATTCATCAACTGGGGTATCTACGTAGCTGGAGAGCATGAGGATTCTTGCTTGTATTTTTTCCTTGTTTCTTTTAGTATATTTATGTCGCCTAATCTTATTGTCAAAAAACTCCTACAAAAAAATCCTATACAAATGTAATTTGATCTACAGCATGTTCATAAGTGATACTTACCCAATCTTATAACACTCATCAATGACGGAGTTGGAACTATTGATTTCAGAGTTCTATGTACACATATTTTCTTCTTCACGCAAGATTTTTTAAATACTTTCATCGTTTGATATAGAGATTTTCGCAGCAATGGCATCGCACGTCTTCTTGACGTACAATTGTCTAGATAGCCATATCTTCTCATTTCGATGACATGGTAACCATCCATTTTTCAAACTTTTGAAATTCGTGTAATTGGATCCGCCGGCAACATAACCACTTTTAATTAAATTGCATGAATAGCTTCTCGTATTTTTTAGGTCAAATTCTTTGAATAAAAAAACGGGGACACGTGATTCGCATCGGCAAGAACGATGACCCGGTGCAGTACGCAATACGCATGTGTGGATGCATGGATATGCATGACCAAAAATGGGTACGTAACTTAGAATATTCCCCTCTTTGGCTACTCCACACGCATCACGGGGAGATACGGTGCGTGGAGGATCGTGGGAGATCTAGTGAAGAAAAAACAAAGTCATCTCCATCTTTTATCATCGTTCCATGCCGAGCTCCTCGTTTAAAGTTCGACCTAACTCCCATCTGCCTTTTTTCTCTCATTCGGAAAGGGAGATCTTATTCCATGAAAAAGCAGATCGTTCACATGCTGCACTAAAGTTGCCAACTCTCTCTCTCTCTCTCTCTCTCTCGGTTTTATGAAGACAAAGATGGCGGTGGAAAGTTGCAAATTCAATGAAAAGCCCCCATACCCACTTTTGGTTTTGGATTTCGGAGAAGTCTAATGGCCACGCGATGTGTGAAGAGCGAGCGGGAAGTCGTGCCTACTCATGGAATGTGATGCCAAAGCACATTCTTAACATGTGCCCCGTGCTTCTAGAATTAGGCATTGATAGGCAAGATGGGGTGTGCAAAATCTTGAAAACGTGATGGACATGTGTATATAGCAAAGGCTAATGACAAGATCTTTGGGTGATTTTGTCTCTAGCAAAACTAGTTGAGGTGGGTGCTGACTGCTGAGTCATGAGCAATGTAATATCATGGAGATAAAAGGTGTTATTGAATACACAAATTGGAAAAAATGCTTCTGGTTGAAAGTAATGTATCCATGATCTATCGTACATGCAAAATCCACGCGCACATTTCCAAGAAAATGGGTATTGTGAATTCTATTAAGATCAATATTCTAGAGAGCTCTCTAACTAGACATTTTGTTAGTGGGTTATGAAATATGGACACCACTCCCATGCATACTTAATTTTACTTAATTTAAATGTGAATGATATTTTTGTTTGTAACCCATTGAGCTTAACAAATAAATTTTCTTAATGGCATGGCATTACCTTTATCTCCTCCATCCCCAACCGGAGGAAGATTGGCGAGAATACAAGCAATTGGGGTGGGGACAAAAGCAATCAGCATCACCTATATATTTCACTGATAAAAAAGTCAATCAAAAGGATTTCCCTTCAACTAGAGACCAAAAAAATATGACTCATCCGCAAATCACAGTAAAAAAATGGATCATGAGTACAAAGATGGTACATAAAAAATAATATCTCTCCTCATGATATGAGTTTATAGAAGTCTAAGACTCAAAGTTCCATAGTATATTATTTTAATGTCGAAGCAACAACGGTGGACTTCTCAATGAACAAGAAAAGCGAAAAGGGTAGGATCCTCCAAGGCTCCAACCTGGCCACCATCCGACGTGGCTCGGGCGAGGCGCTTCGCCGTCACGCGCTCGGGCGCGCGTCGGGCCCTACTCGCCCTTTTGCCCTCTTGTGGGGAACTCGGAGATTTGACACGTCCGTGCATGACACGTTTACCGAGCGGCGGGATGCGGGAGGGGACGTAAAACGGTGCGCTTTTGCATTGCATGGGATTAAAAACCCTAGGGACGACGCCTCCTCATTGGCCGGTCCGCCTTACAAGAAATCATGATCTTATAATTGCCTCCCCCTCTCTCCTTCCCTTTCCCCTTTTTAGCCCGGAATCTTATAATTGCCTCCTTAAAGAAAGCTAATAAAAACGCGGGACCCACCATTTTTTTACCCTTGTTTCTCGACCATTTTCGACTCTGCTTTTTAGGGCAAGAAGAAGGGGAGAAGAGAGAGAGGTGGGGAGAAAAGGAGAAGTGTCTGCGAATTGGAGGAAACCGAGTAAGATTTGATTTTGCATGGACCCAACAAGAACCCCCGAACGAGATCTGATCGTTAATAGTCGATAAAAAAGAGAGAAAGCGGGTAGCTTTTTGGCTGTCTGATTTCGTTTTCGCATGGAAAAGAGCGAAGAAAAAGATGAAAGTGTGAGAATCTTGATGCCTAACATGGGCGTGGATTCCTTTCTTATCCTCTGTTACGTTGCGAAATCATTGACCATTGGAGAGAAAAAGGAGAAAACAATGTTAAAATGGACAGTTGGTGTTTGTCGTAGTCAACCGATCTTTTCGAACTAATCATGAAGTTAAAGACTTAGGTTAATGATTTTCCCTCGGACGAGACATCGGGACATTAGAACTGTCCGAGATTGATTGGGGGTGGGGGTGGGCGTATGTGATGTGACCTCGGTTTGCTTTACAGCTTGATATCCGCAAGAACCCATGTCTGTCTATTCTACGGATAAAGGGTGGCAAGGTGGGGAAGACCCAAGAAGCAATTCTCGATTTTGATCACGAAAAATATTCCATTTACATCGCTCCCCAACATTGTTCAGAACCAATCTTGCAATGGAAAGGACTAAAGAAAAAACCCTAATGCAGACCTGCCGGGCCACCATCGCTCGTGATCTTCCCAGGCACCGACGATCTCGAGAAGATCTTCTGCCCTGGCGCGAGGACCGCCATTGGGTCGAACCTCGCCTTCCTCTCCACGAACCTCCCCCATTGCTTCCCGAAGTGCCACTTCCACTCCTCCTGCGACTGGTAGTAGGGGAGGTACAGCTTGTAGTCGATCCGGTTCTCTTTGCAGGTCTTCAGGATCTCGAGGTTCTGCGAGACCAGCTGTTTGGCCGACGGGCCCTCCGGGTACGGGAGGGTGTACCGGAGCAGGGCGATGAGGTAGAATATCTCGCCGGATTCCGGCAGCACCACGGACGTCCGCTTGTCCCACCTGCGAGGCCAATTCCAACAAAAGCCTCGTCAATAATTCATTTGAACTAGCGACGGTGTCTTAAAAATAATTGTGCTGGCGAATGAAAGTACGCTTGTCGTTTCCCAAATGGCAAGCGAAAGTAAACATCTCTCGACATCTCATTTTCTAAAAAAAGTGGGGGCGGCGCGATGACGGAAACGCCCCTAAAAGTACCGCTCGCTACCCCTTTTTTTTTTCACGGCTCTCGCTTTACATCCAACCCCTAGGTCATAAATTATTAAAGCTCAAAAAATAAAAATAAAAGTTGAAAAGAGAGAAAAAGAAAAGAAAAAAAGTTATGAATTCACCATAACAGCGACCCCCCCCCCCCAATTCATGCAAAAGGACCGAAAAAGCCTGTGCCAGAAAAAGGTCATGCAACCAAAAGAAGCATGAAAAATTTCTGTACAGAATCGTAATTTCGAGTGGTCCCCCTATCTTCTTTTTTTTTTTTTTTTCCTCCCTCTGCTTTATCATCGCAAAGTACCGGTTTTTTTTTTTTTTTTTGGCCTTTTAATGTACTCTTCAGCTCAGCTCGTACGCCATCTCCCCTCGCGCCTAGTACCAAACCACCTAACCGATGACGTTCTCGGCCCAGCACAAGATTGAGTCGGTCCTCGTTTTCGGGATTCTCTCTAAAAATAATAAAAAATTCTAGAAGAAGGAGCATCGCGCGACACGAAAATCATCCTATTTTCCATTCGCGTCAAGCTAGAGAGCTAAGAACTTCCATCAGGCTAGAATCGCGCATTTTCCAAGCGCCAAAAGGCGCGACCGAAGTCGATTTCGAGCCTCGGCGTCGCATCGTCCCGTCCCGCCTCCGCTGCACGATTGGCGGGAGGTTTTTTTGGGGGGGGGGGGGGGGTGCGGGGGGCGTGATTGGCTACGGTGGGACGCACAGGAGCACAGATGGTACGACCCGTCAGCGGGGCGCCAATCAAAAGGGCGCTCGTGGGTCGCGTGTGGGTCGCGTGTGGGTCCCGCACCGGATTGGGGCTGACCGGGTCTCTCTCTCTCCTCGAAGAAGAAGAAGACAAGAGAAAGAAACGTTTGACCCACCCCGCCCTTCGAAATCTTAACCACCAGATTTAATGATGTTCAGTGAAAACACGGTGTCACCACATATCCTTTCTGAAAAACTAGGGGACAAATCCACATATCCGCGGGCCCCCCCCCCACCCGCCGGGGCTGCCAGCCCCCCCCCCCCGCCGCGCCGCCACGACAGCCACCCGCCCGGACCTAGTCACCCGGCGAGCTCGCGACACGTGGCGGCCCAAGGGGAGGAACAGAGCTGGCCGGGAGCCCGGTCATCGCGGGCCCCGCCGATATGTGGCGGGTCCGTGATGAGAACTCGTGATTTGTCGCAGGTATTGGATTATATCATATCGGGACATGATGATGAATGAAAACACGGCAGCGAGTGAGAATTACCAACCTGCTCCGGACCATGGGGTAGACCAGCATGGGGCCTCCGACGCCGTCCTTCAGGATGCCCTTGAACACCACCCGGTCGAATTCGGCGATGTCGTTCCGGGACACGAACAGGTTCAGCCAAGGGTGGGGCGCGTCCCAGAGGCCGGTGGCCTTGGCGTGCCGCTCCGCATCCTGGACCCGCAGCAGGAACTCCGCGTACCCCACGTCCCGCCGGAACTCCAGCCCCTCCACGAATCCCAGCCGCCCCAGCAATTTGCCCACCACCTGTTCGACAAAATTACACACGCACGCAACGGTCAAGAAAACCCATCACGCCGAGGGGGGCCGCAAGCAAGCAAGCAAGTAGCGAGCAAGCAGCCAGCAGCAAAAGAGACATGGCGAATTGATGATGATGATGATGATCTACAGATTCCAGAAAATGATCCGGGAGGGGGCCTTTGGCGGGTTGCGGTGCGTGCGCGTGCGCCGGAGGGACCAGCGACGTCAGGCAAAATCTCCGCGATCAGGCGCAGCGACAGCGACGACTCGTATGACCAGAGGGGGCAGGGGGCGGCTTCCCCAAAATAGCCCCGGTCGGACGCCCCAAACCCGAAGGTGATACCGCGGCTGCGCGGGGGCATTCCTGCAATTTGGGCGCGAGCACGGGGGCAGTTACGGCGACGCGCGGGGGGTGTCAGAAAATCCAATGGGAGATGGCATCCGCGCCGTGCCGTCAGCTTCAGTGGCGAAGTAACTCCCGCAAAGACAAAATCATTTAAAGAATTCCCAAAAAAGAAAAAAAAAAAAAATTAATTTTTTTTAAATGTAATATTTTTATTTTTGGTCTCCGGAGCACTCGATGGGTAGTCGCACTAATTTTATTTTCACACAGAAAAAAAAATTAAAATATATTTTTTTATTTTAATTTCAAATGGGTTATGATGGTGGGGAGAGAAAAGGTCGTGGAGAATTGGGCAGTAGTAGAGGGGGCCATCGTCCCCTCCTCGTTCACAGTCGCCGAGCTTTGTACACGTGTGAGTCCAGCCAGGACAGTCGCCACTTCCCCGTCCCCACTCCCGCCTGTCCAGCTCGGACACTTCCCACGTGCGGGGTCCCCCTACGTGGGGCCCCCCCGCTCAGCAGAGAAAGGAACCGAGGTCAAATCCCGGAACTAAAAAGAAAAGAAAACTCAGCTCCGAATCTCTCTATACGGATTCTTAATACGGCATCATTGCTCAAAAAATAAAAAAAAATTCTGTAATTCCCGTAAATATAATGAAAACTCAAATATGACCCAAGACATCATTTGAAAAAAAAAAGAAAAGGTGCAGCCCGAATTTAATTTCATTCGAAACGAGTGATGTCATATCAATGTGTCAGATGATATAAACATTACATCACGTGCTTAGAAAAGAAAAACTGTCACGTTGAAAGCCGAGTCAAAATGCTTTTTCTGTCTCTAATTTGTCACGCCTTAGGCTAATCCATGTGTGGACCAGGTAAGACTAAGGCTGTTTCTAATGAGGCGTGAAAAAGATAAAAATGCATGATTGATCGACGCGATATTGATTAAGAGGGTGTTGTTACCGAATCGACGTCTGAGGGAGGGTTGCTCCTCTGGTGGTGGAGGCCCAGCTCCAGGCAGTAGAGGACCGAGCCGGCGTCGGGGGACAGCCGGGACGGGTCGAACCGCTGGTCCGGCTCAAGCGGCACCGTGGGCCAGCCGTTGACCGGGTCGTCGCTGTTCACGAACGCGAACCCCTCGATGTAGTCAAAGGTGTCGCCGTCCGGCCGAGTCACCAGCGACTCTGCGTCCCGGGTGAACTCGCCGAAGTCCGCATACACCACTCTTATCCACCGCACCTGCAGAAATCGCCCACCATATAAATATTTTTTGGGGAAAAATTCGCCTAAATTGACATAAAAAAAGGGGAAATAATTCCGGCGAAAATGAAAATTGGAGAGTGAGGAGTTCGTACCATGTCGGGTGCGGGTTGAAGCAAGATCTTCGCCTTGGTGATTATGCCGAATTGGCCGAGGCCGCCGAGGACGGCGAAGAAGAGCTCGGAGTTGTCGCTCCGGCTGCAGGTCAGCGTCTCGCCCTGGCCGGTGACGACCTCCAGCTCCGTCACGTTCGACGTCTGCGGCCCGTGGCGGAAGGCCTGGCCGCTGACGCCCGCGTTCGACAGCGTCCCCCCCACCGTCAGCCCAAGGTAGTCGGTGTACGACCGCGGCGCCAGCCCGTAGCTCAGGCACCGCTCGAGGACGTCGTCCCATAATGCCCCCCCGGCGACGACCGCGTAGTGGCCGCCGGCGCCGGCGCCGACGACGACCTGGAAGTGGCCGGCGCCCGCGGCCCGCATGTCCACGACGAGGCCGCCGTCCGACATGGCCTGCCCGTTGATGGAGTGGCCGTTGCCCCGGGCGGCGACGGTCAGGCTGGGCGACCGGAGGGCGGCCCTGACGGAGCGGGCCACGTCGTCGGCGCCCGAGGGCCGGACGACGGCGCGGGGCTTGGCGGAGCGGAGGCCGCCGAAGTCCCTGGCGGCGGCGGCGGTCGCGGCGGGGGACCAGTCCAGGATGCCCTGGAGCTGGAGGTCGAGGCCGGAGACGCCGTCGTCCTGCCTCGCCTCGGCGTCGCTCTCGTGGACGAAGCGCTCCGCGTAGGCTATCATCATCGGAGCCGTCGCGGGTCGATCGATTCCGCCTCCGTTTCCCACTTCCCGCTCCTCCGAACCGAGGGAAAGAAATTGGAAAAGAATAGAAGCTTTCGAACCCTTTCGTTCTCTCTGTTTCTCTCTCTGTCTGTCTCTCCCTCTGCTGGTCTCGCTTTTGGAGAGGGGCTTAAATAGAGGCTGGGCATGGGTCGTTTTTGGCGCAATGGGATCTTGGGCTAAGCTGAATAAGGTTAATCAACATCGAATTATGACGTCAGCGACGGGCCAGGGCGTCGATGTCCTGTTTTAAAAACGTTATGATCCTATCCACATCATCTGTCTGCCACTTCCGTTGTTTGTGCCAGTTTTATATTTGACATAACCGCGTATTATTTTATGAGCTCGGTTACCTTTCTTTACGCCCTTTTTTCTTTCCTTTGCAAAGTGATTCGAAAAAGATTGTAATGCCCCCCATCATGATGCCTCATTTGCCTGTGTTTTTCTTCGCGCATCTGATCATGGTTAAGCACTCGGATTTTTTCTCTTTTTTTTTCAATGGTCCATTATAGTTAGGTAAATCCCCACGCATTAAAAGCTTATTATTATTTTTTTCCTTTTTTCTTATTTGGATCACTCCATTTTTCAGAGTGTGATAGGCGATATTTTGATAACGTAGTAATTGCAACCGAATCATGTTATTAATTGGATGAAGTGAATCTCACGTGAAACCCATATGATTTGACGGATTATCTACCTAAACGAGAGCATAAACAATATTTACTATTAAATTTCATTGTATGTATGCCTCCTCCTCCTCCTTGTTGTGCAACCTACATCTCCTTAGCACAATATCAATTTGTTTTCTATTCAGCACTTGATCACTTGAATGCTTTTAATTTATTCAGGTGATATCTTATGAAAAATATTTATATCTCATCGTATTTGCACTTTGCCTATGAGTTAATTTAAATAAGAAAAGCGTGAGTTAAATGCTCTTAATTCTTCATGGAGCTACAAAAATTTCCCAGGAATTTGTAAGATCGTGGTGCCGACAATCTTCTGCACGTTCTTATTCCATCTTCTATTCCTCAGCAATCTCTCAGCCGACAGTGGAAAGAGATCTGAAAGGTACTTGGTATGTGATGCAAGTTCGTCTGACAAGTTTTGGTAGGAGGGTTGTTGATATACAAGGACATTGCAGTAGTAAATAGAAGCATGTAATGATCTTTTAAATAGCATTCCCTTTGGTTTCGTGGAAGGTTCACTTGCCAGAAGAAGAGGCATAAATTGAAACGGTGCTTCAAACGTGGAAGGTCTGCTTCATTTCACTAAAAGCTGAACTCCTAATAATGATTAACGTTTTTCCTTAGGTTAAATGTGTTACCGTTGTATTCCGACAGACTACACTTTGATTTAATTTGTAAGTATGATGTTTTGTCCTAACCAAAATGCATCATGGATTTTGTTAACAAGGACTTTCGAGATGGTTGTTGATGGATTGAGAAAGGAAGCTGTTTCTAGTTTTATTGTGTGATCGTCGAGAGTTAATTGACTTCAGAGTTGGTATGTTATAAATTTGGAATATCAAACCTATTCTATTAGGACTAGCTTCCAAATTTTAGAATCTAGAAACTTGTTATGTTTGGTTTGAATTGATTCTAGAATTTGCCTTGTTTTTTCAGTTCGATTCTAGAGTCTACCCAAAAACCCAATTTTTTTTTGTTTCTTTTTTTTTTTTGTTTTTTTACAATGATATAATATGAGCAAGTTCAAAGTAAAATATGAATAACGTAAATCCCTATCTGCCAAAAGCGACAATCTATAAGATAAACACATATACTTATAAATAATAAAAGGTTTAAATACAAAACATAAAACATAAATTTTAAAATCCATTTCTCATTCATTCATAAAAACATTACTCCAACTTCTTCCAACATGAAAACAAAAAAACAACAAAAATTAAATTTGCAATAAATTTATATAACACCTTATCCTAAGAAATAGAGAAAGTAGGTTTCTTTGACTACTTTTCTTAGCTTTATAAAATCATTTTGAAATGGACTTGGTTTCTCCGTGGTCGTTACTTGAAATTGAGAATCGGATCTAGTCCAATTCTAAGGCAGAATCAATCTGGTTGCACACTCCGCGATCAATGTTTTGAAAATTGATGATAATGCTTAGCAAGTCCATCTTTGAATAAGACCCGGTCGATGCCTAACGTGTTGGGAATTCCGAAGTTACTAATAAAATGTCAGCTCTAAGCTTGGAGCTGACTTCAATTATTCAATAGTCTCAAGACACGTCTCGTCTGTTCATTCCCTCCCTTCCCCGTCTTCCCACGCCTCTTCTTTTGACAAAAATAAAATAGACAGAGTTGTGGTCAACTCTGTTTTTATTTCCTTAAACAAAGTTGGTTCAGTCAAAGCTAATCGATCCGGTTTTAGCACTTAAATTTTTTTTAAAACAACCTTGCAGTCGTCGACCTCGTCACTGTATCCAAGCCCTAGAAGGTCAACGAGCGCCCTTCTAAGGATTACAAATGGCTTTTGGCAGAGGGCAATGCGGTTCGAAAATTAAGTGAAATGGTTCATGATTGGTATTGAGGAAAGACCACTGGTCGTGTGGTGTGATTTTTTTAAAACCACCACTTGTTCGGTTGCGGCAGTGATTGTTACATTACAAGTCTATTACAGTTTTGATCACCTAGTTCAATGTTTGTATGCAGAATTAGTAATATAAATCTATTTATATTATTTATGTAATTACAACATTGATTGTAATTATATAATATCACACTCATAAATGGATACGGAAATGATAATTCCTATATTTTGATACCTATTTTCATATGATCACATGTTATGTGCTTGACTTTCACTTATAGTCTTTTATAAATGGCTAAAAGAAGTAAAATCTGTAATAAATCAAATGTTGGAGTATTAAGCTCACTAATAATTATAAGTGAATATTAAAGTAATATTGCTATATTTCCTCTAATTTTGATTTTAGGATCTGTTGGAAGTTCTGATGATGCTCCCCTCTTATTACATATGACATTCATAAAACCAAACGTGTAAGAGGTATTCACATTATTTAAACCAAACAACATAATAGTTATCATAACTCTTTTACATTACATTGCAATAGCTATTACACTAGAGCCATATTTTTAAGTTTTCGACTTTACTCCTTAATATGTAATCAAAATCAAATGTCTTAGGGGTAAATGACAAGCCTCTGATTTGTAGAAGATAAAAAACTCGTTTTTCTTACAATTAATAATACTCTATAAAGGTTAGAGGACCTTATACTCTCATGGGATCTCAATTATTTTTTTTCCGAAATATCTTTAATTATTTATATACAAATACAGGGAAATGTATAAGTTCATCACTTTATATATCCCTCACATGTTTCAATGTAAAAACTTGGATATTTTCTATCATAAAAGCCTTTTAGAAAATCTCATAACTAGAAATATTATTCTCTTGTCACATATATTTATACCATTTTCTTTGTATCACGTTCATCAGTTATTTCTTTTCTTTATTGAATACTTCACATGTCAAAGTGACATTTGCTCAATCTTTCAAATGTATGTTTCTTGTGCACATGCACTGCGTGTCTACAATTGCTAGTGTTACTAGAATAAGAGCAAACCATGTAATTTGTACTTTAATATAGCAAAAGGACACCCTATTTGGAAGAGATCTCAATAATTTTTTTCTTCTTCTTTAAATTTCCTTAATAACTTATTTGGAAGTATGCATAAGTTAATTACTGTATCTTATCTCCTGTAAATTTCAATTTTAGTCTTTCCCAATATCCTTCAATAACCTTCATAAGAAAAAAAAATTGCAAACTTTGATGTACTTTTTATTTATAATCTAATGACTCAATTTTTTCATAATAAAGTTGTTTGTACTTCATATTTCAAATGTTCAATTTTTGCATACATGAACCCCATATGCACGCTGACAAAAAAAAAAAAAAAAAAACCCATATGCACATTTGAAAATATGAGAGATTTAATGAATCGAAGTCTTTTCATGATTTCATCCCTTGCTAAAAGTATATGATTATAATTCATCTTCAAGAATAATTAAACAAAATAGCAAGAGTAAAACCATAAGAAAAGAACTAAAAGAAGCCATTCTAAACACATATTATACGCTAATTACTCAACCGGACAATTAACAGTACGATCAACAGGAAATGAAACATGAAAAAATCGGACATTCTTGTGCTGAGGTGATCCATACTGTCCACCAATCTGGGACATTAGCATGTACAAGTTGTTAGAGATGTCTTAGTCGCATCACCTTAAGTTTTAAAAAATTTAATTATCTCTCACTATATTTTAATATTATTTTCCTTTCCTCAAAACATGGATCCGTCTCTGATAATCGTGCTTCAGATTACTTTATAATTTTCGTTGAGCCTCTCAAAAGTCAAACAGTATTTCATTGTAGCGAAGTCAACGGGAACTGATGTTCAAAAAAAAAAAAAAAAAAAAAACGGGAACTGATGAATTGACAGCTTCTGGCATAGTGCAGTGTACGCGACCTAGACCAGAAAAATCATAAAATAGGACATAATTAATGCCAAGAACATAGGAGTATAATAAATAACATAATCTTATATTCCAGTTAATCCCAATAATGCATTATAGATAAATGAAGATGTGAGCTGGCAGATATAGGCTCTCTTCCCACTGCTTATTTCTCTATGCTATCTTTAATTGAATTTGATCACATGGAAATATGTAAGTTAAGGCACATAAATCACCGCCCAAGGTTCATAAGATACGAATGAATGTGGGTCACCCCAACTCTAATAAACCTTAGGAAATTATATCAATTGAATATACGTCGAGGTTCATATTTGGAATTCCAATGAAATTAAGTATTATTTAATTTGTCAAAGATGTGATATTGAAGAGTTCTTACGCATCATTCATTCAGTCATGAAATATGCCGCCTAATTTCATATTAGCTGGCTGGTGAAGTCCATTTAATATACCGACCAAAAAAAAAGTCCATTTTAATATGCAAATTTAGTATATCGAGACTTTATTTAGTTCTCGAGATCAGCCAACGGTTTGTATGATCGATAGACCCTTGATTGGTGCTTTCATTTAATGTACCATTTCTTTTTCCCTACTGATGTCAGAATTCGGGAATCTATTGTGATAGAAATTACTTTGGATCATCGTGATTGGTGTTGACGCCAAAAGATGTCCAAGTCTTTGCTCGGCTATTGAGAATGGAAGAGATCCGGCAAGGTGCAGCAGAGAAAAAATTGGCCGAGTGTTGAAAACTCTGAGTCGGCAAATTCAATTAATCGATAGGAAAACTGGTTTTAGTCGACGGACGGCAAAAGTGAAAATAGCCAGCTCTAGAAGTGGAATGTCGACAGATGGAGGTTGACTCAAGTGACAAAAGGGCATGATTGATGTAATAGTCTATAGCGTAAGAATAAAGTAACCGTAAAAGTGTTAGAGCTAATAATCTCGGATGCAACTATCAGAGAAATATATATGAAAGATAAAATTTGATGTAGCCATCAAGTAATGAAGCTGAAAAGTTTGCACTAGTGGCAATTATGAAGAAGAGAAGAAGACACAACCGTTGAAGTAATGGAGAAGGCCTTGTCTAGTAGTAAAGATGGTTATTGTTGGGTAACTATTTCAAATTAGAATTCGCTAAATTATAGGAGCCGTATATAGTGCTTTTGATTTTTTTGTAACTGTTGTTAACTGTCGATCATGGATATAAGTATTTGAATTGTTGTTTGTGTTGGTAAAAATTTAATGGGGCATAATGAAATCAGACTTTGAGGTGTGAAAAGACATGGTCTTTACAATGTTGCTAATACTTACTAACAAAATTCCTCCTGAATATAACAAAATGTCAATGAGAATACCATATAACAATTATGGTATTTCTCCAAAAACTTAATAAATAAAAAAACAATTGAAAACAATGACCGTACTTTTTAGAAAGAAAAATTGACTAAATGAAAATATATGAGATGGAAAATGACAAAGTTATGTAAGTCTTTAAGAATAGATGTAACTCTTCAGGAAATGTTGCATTGCAAACAATACTTCCTCAAAAGACATATTGAAAATGCAGATTAAAAATATAAATAATAAATAATTATTTTTTATTCTGAATTTTATAACTTGTGAAAATCAATGTTTGAACAAATAAAACTTTTCAAAAGTTAATAACTGCCCATATATATTAAAAATAAATAATAAATGTTGAATGTGCCAATTATTGAGCTCACAAGCAAGCTAAGTGCACCTAATTATTTGTGCACTCGTGTGTGGGTATTATAGGATCAAGCTTGCTTAGCCCATTGTCTTCGATTGAGAAAATTGCTAATAACCATTAGGAAAATAACCACCCATATATGAAAAGTAATAAATGTTGATTGCACCAATTATGATCCATGAACTCACAAACGAGCTTAGTGCACCTAATTATTCATGCATCCACATGCGGGTATTGCAGGATCAAGTCCACTTAGCCAATTGTCTCCAATGGTAAAGTTAGAAGACTTTCATATTTATATGTTGGCCCACACACTTCCATCTTTCCTATGTGGGGACAAGACACTTTTATTTGTTTTACAAACAAGCTTCTAACAGTTTCGAGAAGGGACCACCAATCAATCAAAGAACACCAAGAATTCGATTTTATCATATTGTTAATCTTTACATTTCTAATACTATATAGCTAGACACTGTTATCTCCGGCTTTAATACTTTTGAGTTTCCCATCATTTATACATTCTGTTCAAGAATTAATACGGGCCATTTCACAATTTTTATCAATTTACCGATCGATGTACACTTTAAAAGGTGTCGCGTCGCCCCTTTTTGGTGAAACCATTAATAAGTTGAGATGTCAAACAAGCTTCTGCACTTCAAAAGGAGCTTGAGTCATCGATTTGGCTCAGTTAAGATACCGGGCGATGGGGAGCCCCTACTTCCCAGGAAAATGCAATGAATATTTTTTGCAAAATAAATAGAGATGGAGCCTTACGGTGTCTATTTTCTAATCAAGGACTATAGTAGTTAAAATGTCTTAGTTTATCAAAATTTGGATTCTCTTGACGCGAGGAGGCTGTAAGGGTATCCCAAAAGTCTGTTTTAGATAGGTCAGCTCATGAAGTACCAATATATTTGGCATATTCGCAAATCAGAAACCTAAAACAAAAGAAAGCAGTGAAATTAAGCATATCCATTGAAGGTTATGTACGATATCATAGACAAACTGAGGGTATCCATCACACCTAATGTGAAGTCAGCATAATTCAGGTTTGAATTTTGACTCCCTTGTCCTGTAAATAGGCATGACATGTAAATTTCTGAATCCAAACTGCTATTTGGTAGCATATTCAATCATATTGACTCACCGGAAATTAACTCCCCCAAAAAATGAAAATTTTCCATTTTTTTTTTTTTTTGGGTGATATGCAACTTGCATAGTTGGATACTACACACCAATGCCATTTGATGAATAAAGGCAAAGGAGATATGATATAAAAATCCGAAGCACGGATTGCACCTAACAAAGTAGATATATCTTAAATATGCATAAATTTCAAAGATATGGTATCTTTTAGGTGACCATTGAAAGATATTGAACTTATATGCCGTACTAGGAAAAAGCATGTAGCTTAAAGGATCATGGATGTTCTATTCATGGCTATTTACTTTCTTACGTCTAAAGCTAAAGCCTACCTCCTTTATTTTGCAACGCATAGTGACTTAATCACCCAAAAGAGTGACTCTCTCGTCAGATGGAGTTGTTGGATAGTATTCTCAACTTCTATCTTTATGCACAATCGAAGTTGTCACGTACATCATAGTTGCATGAAATAAACATAGGAGCAAGTTTAAACAATCTTATGTTTAGGCCGTTCAGTTTAGTGTTGGCTCAAGCGTTAACATATCGACAAGGTCCGTGTTTGATGATATTGGGATCTATTTACCTAAAAGTGGAGAGATCTATGTGAAGCTATCTTGAGCAGTACATGCTAAATGCAGGCGGGTTCATGCCGATTTAACGTGGCAAGCTTGATGTTTCTATTCTACTTATGCAAAGACAACATGAATAGACGTACCAAATGATGGTCACGAGTCATCTCTTTACATAAAAGGATAGATAGTAATCCCACGAGATTAGTGTAGTGATTAGACTAGTCAAACGGGTGGGTCGGGTTAAAAATGGTCTAACTTAAATAGATCAATTTAACTCATCTTGACCCGTTTTTATACAATGCAAACTAGTGACCCATACCTAGCCTAAATCACATCCAACCTAACCCATATTGCTAATTTAACCAAATTTAGTAAAACTCATGCCCAAAATGAGGTGAGAGTATGAAGTGAGTGAGTGTGTAATTGAGTGAGGGCAATAGAGAATAAAAAGAGAGTCATAGAGGTGGATTGGATTTAAGTAAATTGTAAACCTATTTGTGACCTATTTAACATTCATATTATATTGGGCTTTACCATTCTAAACTCATTTATAACTTATTTATTGAATATATCTAACACATATAACATCTTATGCCATCATTTATGGGTTAAGAAATGGGTTTGTAACCCGTTTTGACATGTCTAAGAGAACGATACAAATATGAGTCTTTGTACCAACAAGCACAACAACATTGTGTTTCTAACATTCGCTAAGTTTTCAGCTATCTCTAATTACCCGTTTCATTAGGTTAGTGGGATGTTTTATGAGCGCAAGGTTTATTCAACTCCGGTGGAGTTCCACATCATTTTGTTTTTTTTTCCCTCGATAATCTTTCAAAAAAAAAAACCATTGAGATGATAAAATGAACGATAACATGTTTTGTATTCCATGCAAATTCATGCAAGACACTGCAAACTCAAAAGCATATCGTTCAAGAAGAACATTCAATTCTATTTTACATTATATGTTCTGTTGTATTAGGTTTTCTTTTTTCTAGTGCCTTCTCTTGGGCGTGCGTTGGACCATGGTGTCCCGGAGGCTTCCTAATACAATGGCATAATATAGTTTGGTAAATTAGGTTGGGTTGGATTGCATAACAATTTCTTTTTTATTATCTCCCTTCAATAATTATGAATATTTTTATTGGTGAAAGGTCCAACTGTTAAGGCAGGACCACTTCATAATAAATGTAATATCTTGTTTGTAGGAGTATCTATATACATAATAAATCAGATAAGCTCGCGTGTACGCATATGTATTCATGTAACCATCTCTGTGATTTGCACCAGTCGCATTAAATTTCATCAGAAGAACAAATGGGATGAAACTGTATAAAGAAGGGCATACATTAAAAAAAAAGAGACATGAGAAGTCTATAGGCACCGATATACGTTTGTTGTCCACACAATTCATTGCATATAATATCGCATTTGAGTCACTTAACCGAATTCTAGTTCGCGTTTTACCGACATCATGATTTTAGTGGGGGTATTTCATTGAGTTAAAGATTATCTTTCCTCGTCGTTAAAAAAAGATTTAGAAACATGCATTAGAATGTCTAAAACCAAGTGCACGGAATATGTCTTTTGCACTAAGACAATAAAAACAGGATTTGGGATCCTTCAATAGTGAATTATATAAGATCCGAGCAGCAAACGGTGTGCGCTAAAAGCTGTTTCTTGTGCCGGCCGGTTTTTAGTTCTTGTCAACTTTTCAGTCTCGGAGTAATTCGAGTCGTGCCTGCAACCATAGAGGATGGTGTGAAGGTCCTTGTTAGATATAAAGTTCCCTTCAATACGTGGCCCAGAAGAAAGAAACTATGGTTCCCTCGGCAGCGTGCAAGTTCAAATGCGACCTTAATGCTCGATGTCGTCTTCAAATGGTCCCCAGATACCTAAACTTCGTCATCTTCTTCGCATCATTAATTTTTTTTCCCAAGTCTTACCCCAGATTTGGTATGGATTTGGGGGGCCTTTAGGGTTCTCAATGTTTTGATCAACCTTCTTCTGATCGAGACTCTTCAAGGGCGGCACTCAATTATTCAATTCTAAGTTTACCCAATGTCACATACTATCCATCGTCATCTGGGTGTAAAGAAAGCTACAAAAGTGGGGTTTCCCCTTGGATGGAAAGTAAAAGTATAATGAAAGAGACTTCGAGGGTATTGAGCATGGTGAAACTGGAGTTAGTCAATTGTTTCGGGTATAAAAAAATTTGTTGTCCGAGCCGAATAAGACATGCAAATGGAAAAAAATACAAGATGCCGCTGATCTTTAGCGTTGAGGATGTCATCTTTATTGTAATCCACTACCCCATAGATCCTTGACTTCATCATCGCAATTTTAGTTCAAAGTACATCCGGCCGCATCAGCTAATGTGTCCACGTCTTTATGTGACAATAATGAGTCATCACTGTCCAATTGGGTTTCGTAGGGGGGCATGTATCAACATAAGTTTTCTAATGATAACTATTAAGTGACTTGCAGGGGAATAAGAAATGAAAATAGGACACGTAATACTCTCATCAAAGGGTACTTACTAAGACTAGCTTTATGACATGTGAAACCACGCGAGTCGGATATTGAATTATGTAAGTAGCGATCTACCCTTTAAGGTCACGGCTCTCAACCTTTTTTAAGGGTTTCACTCGGGCATTGTCGCGTCATTTGGTAGAACGAAGCTTAGCAAGAATTTGGAATTTCTTAGCTTGCCTGTTGAGCTCCTAAACATTGCTTGCTGTACCATCAAATCTCTTGGTTGGTCCTGGTCATATCGCAACAAATTTTCAGTGAGCTGTGCAGATTTCATGTGGACACGATCTGATCCTTCCCGATCCAAAGATATTGTCCATGGTTTTCGTGTAGATTCGGCGTGCGAAATCAAGGACGATATGGCGTGT
Organism: Eucalyptus paniculata subsp. matutina; assembly: GCA_017140255.1. Taxonomy (NCBI): domain Eukaryota; kingdom Viridiplantae; phylum Streptophyta; class Magnoliopsida; order Myrtales; family Myrtaceae; genus Eucalyptus; species Eucalyptus paniculata. The sequence continues at coordinate 57,091,633 of CM029437.1, read as the reverse complement.
CGATCTTGAGCAGTATCTCCTCCAATTAGTTCCTTCGTTTCTGCATGGGCAAGGTCAATTCGAGGCAAATCAAATCTTCTCTTAACGAATGAAACAAATGAAGATATTGTATCAGTCGCCGTCAGAGGAAATATATAAAATATGGACAAGATTAGATTTGGGGCGCAATTTTCTAAGGACAAGTAGCGTTGGACGATAGACATCGTCGCCTCTCGAAGGTTTTTAGTCGAGATGCGAATCTGATGTTTCGATGTTTTCTCGAGTTAGGCACTTGCAGTTGCAGCGAATCTTCGCAGTTGAATATTCCTGCCAAGATTGTAGAATCTTTTGTTTGCATCGTTTCTTGCTCCTTTCCTTGTTCTTGATGAGAACCTTCTCTGCATCTGCCTTTTTCCAAAAATTAATTATAAAAAAAAACCTTTTTCTCACTTTAATTAGAGAATTTTAATTAATGTTTTAAAGTTTTAAACTGAGGGTCGTAGAGGTTGGGGTAATTTATTATTCGAGTGATTGGCTTCATTTATATATCGGCAAATAAGCACACACTTCATGGATAAATTATTAAATTTTTAAAATTCGATTTGCTTTTAAGAGATTTAAGCAATCATCATTTAAAGCGTTGGAGATTTAATTTTTTTTGAGAAATAATTACATGATAGTCTTTAATATACTGTGATAAATAATCAAATCACGAATAATTATAAATTATTGTGGGACTTAATTTGTGACTCAACTCATTTAATGTCATATTATTATAAATGGATATTTTATAGAATTTAATGGTAAAAGTTTGACGTCGAAATCCTCATCCCTTCATTATGGAGAGATGAGAAAAAGAAGCAATGCAAAATGAAAAAACGCTTGATTTATGTGATTGGTCATTTTCTAGTAGTCAAACTTTTGGAACACCCAATCACCTAAAATTGAAATTTGAGCACAAGATCAATAGGTTTTCCGAAAATACGGTGATAAAAAAAGATTCCGAGTTTGGGTGTTTACATTATTTGAATTTGTCAAGAAATTCAACAGCAGCAAATACGGAAGTTGCTTTCACAAAGATTTTCCTCGGTACATATTGTGATGTCGACGGCGTTGTTATCGTTCGATTTGTTTTAAGGAAAAGGGTTGATGTTTTAGGGTTTTCTTGCTCTGACCAGAGAGAACCAAATCTCATGCTACCTGTTCTGATTAGATGGGCAAATGGGCATATAGAGAGATTCAGTGGCAAGTTGTTCAATTGGATACTGGATTATATTAATTCATTGTCCTTTAAGATGAGAAGTACAATAGAGAACAAGATCGCATTCTTCATTTTCGTGATTGCTTTGGTCACTGATGACAAAAGAAAATCTCGATCTTGCTTAGAATACGAAGAAACCATCAAATCAAATCGAGCTTGATGGAGCCCTAATACATCTTTCGTCATAGTTCTATCTTGCAGCTCATTGACGGTTGACTTTAGCGTTTTGCTTTCACTGATAAATGTGCTTTTCTTCTTAATTTTTAAAAAAATCATTTTAGGATTTCTTAAGAACTATTTTTTTTTTTATAACCCCGAAGTTGGCACTATAATTTCATAAAGAAAACAATATCGATTAAAAATTGAACGCTAACCATTGTAGAAAAATCAGTAAAGAATTGTTTTAATCGACAAAATTAGAAATTAAATTTCACCAAATATACCAACAAGCGTGACATCCAAGACGCAGTTATTTTAAATTAAAGTCTCATCCCACAATTCTAATTGCAGCTGTTTCTCCTCATGATGGGAGCAATGAGAGAAAATCAATATACATAACTAAATTTAAGAGAGTAATAAGTTCAATTTGTATCAGAATTAGGTATAGCACATATCTAGTACAACAAAATGTGTAAATCGAGTGCTTCGTTGGCGGTGAGTCAGACTTATGGAGAGAGATTTCATGCGCGTGATGTGTTGGCTATTGGACAATTTAGCCAACTACTTTTTTTCTTTTTTTTTGGGTCGAAACCCAACTACTTTACATGCATAGAGACAAATGCTTGATGAGACACTAAACTCGTTGGTCGGCTCGAAAGGCATTCCTAGCGAAAAGCATATACAGCGATCAAGACATACTTTTCTAAAGGGGAATCGGACATTGGAAACGAAATTTGGGATGCGAACTTTAAATTTCGGACATGACTTTTCATTAGTGAGAAGGGCAATTCGGTCATATGAAAGCGGAGAGACGCCTTGCACTTTTTGTAGTGGTTTGATTTGGTTTATTAAAGGTGTCAAATTTAAGAAATGATTTGCATTACAAAAGTTCACATAATGTTGATTCATTAGTCATTTTCAAAAACAGACCAAAAAAAAAAAAAAGTCATTTTCAAACGGATTTATTGCTTTGCTTAAATCGTTATCGAGTTAGAACTTGATTAACAATAAGCTTCTGCCCAGTTTTGATTGAAATATGCTTAAGCAAGAGATTACTATGTCATACTAGCCCATAACCCAACCAAACCCGGCCGACCATCAAATCTCTTTCCCCCGAGATCCATCTTAAAATTTTATTTGGAAATTCATCTAGTTAAAATCTAATATTACCAGATAATTTTATCTTCCTTACCAACTTATTACTAGTTCAATTTTAATCTTGGAAAGACACTTGTTTTTCTCCACACACATCCAGCATTAAGAGAAAATGTTCCCTACCATGAATGAACTAGCACAAACTTTAATATTCATCATTTCATACATGTAGCTAAAAGATAACCCACCTGGCAATTTTTTATTTTTGTAAGTGGAAGACTATTATAAAGCAGCTCGAAGTGAGGAATGGACTAAGTCCAATTTATTGATCTGGTTTGCATAAGGGCAGACAATCTATATGTGGAAGACTAGAAAACTTGGGGGGGTAATTAGTACCTTTTTGACTCAAGGTCAACTCCATTTGGCCTCTATCTCCAACGTGATACTCACGATCTAGGCGAGAAAAATAGAATAAATGTATATACAAAAGAAGTTTAAAGTCATAAAGCAATTTACCTTAAAAAAAGAAGAAGTCATAGAGCAAGAGTCTTCTATTATTCCTAAATGTTATGGAACTTTCCTTTTTTCTCCTCTCTTTTACGTCCATAATGAGAGATTTCTTGAGAATATCCTTATTAAGAAGGTAGGAATTGAATAAGACTTCATATTCTCTTGGGGAATGCTATTCAACCACGCATAACTTATAGAGTTTAGCATAATAAACATTTACTATACATCAAATAGGTTCTTAAAGGGGGCTTATGATTGCATCTGAGCAAGTTTTTAAAAGACTCAAGAGGAAGAAACATGGGAAAGATCTGCCCAGGGATAAGAGACCCTACAATGTTATCTTTGTGTTCCCACTCACTGGAGAAGAAAATTGTGGGTGGAAATTAAGGGGCCTCTTCAGTTGGGAAGGTGGACTACACATCAATAATCATGAACTGACTATCATAGGGTAAGGGAGTATAGTAGCTCATCACGCTTGGATTGAGTTGATGGTGGGTGAAATACCCATTGCTGCATTGGTAGAGCTTTGCTCAAACCTTTCAATTGGAGGATAGTATCCTTGGTTTACTGTAAATCATATAGGTTCTTAAAGGGGGCTTGTGGAGGTAAGGTAACACTTATCAATCTTTCAACGAGCCTTCTTTTCCTGATTGTCTTCCCATTTTGATTTTACCTCTCTCTTTTCTCATCTCATAACATGGAGCAACATGTTATGAGTATAACATAAGCATCAAAATAATGCCTTACTCTACCTTGTGAAGATGTATAAGATATGTATGACTAGAGTACAATAACAAATAATAATTCAATCACAAATAGGAGGTTTCTGAATGAAAGAAAAAATATGTGTTCAGGTGTTGTTTCACTAAGACATATAAGATAAATAAATGGAAAAATGATATGAATAGTTCTCGAACTTTGGCTCAATGTGCAATTTGGTCCCCGAACTTTTAATTTGTTCAATATGACCTCTAAAATTTAACTTAGCATGTAATGTGGTCCCTGCACTTTTATATTCAATGTAGTCTATAAACTATTGATAAATATTCAATATAGTCTCTGAATTGTATGAAAATATTTAATATAGTCCCTAGTCTTGAATTAATGGAATGACTACATTAAAATTTTTAATACAGTTCAGGAAAAAGTTCATAGACTTCATTAAATAAACTAAAATTTCAAGGATCACATTATATGTTGGGTTAAAATTTAGGGACTACATCGAATAAATTAAAAGTTCAAGGACCAAATTGTCTATTGGACCAAAATTTAGGGATTGTTTGTGACTTTATCCCTAAATAAATATTAGATTGTTGTCCAATCAACCTAGCTATATTCGACCCAAAAAATAAAATAAAATCCTAGCTACATTTAGTAAAAATAACTAAGACTTTATGCTATATATATATAAGTGGACATCTGTTTGGATTCACTGAAGAAAAAAAAAGGCAAAAACAATTGAGACAATACTGATAAACGTTAGTATATCCAGTAGAATTCATCATCACACTTTCGAATCATTTTTCAGTATTATGATGATTTTGTTTATATATTCAATTTCTTTCTGTTGAAGTGATATTGCTATTGCAAACCATTATTTCACAGCAGCAAGTTCAAAGTACAGTTTCGATCACACTTTAAGATATATTTTATTAAAATTTTTTTTGAAACTTCTGAACAATATCTCAAGCTCCTTCTATTTTAAGACCAAATTTTCTCAAGATGTTAAAGTATGGGCCCCCAATCTTTCACTATTTTGACATAAATGTCTACGTAACATATAATATGTAGTAAGTAAAACACTTAACCAATCATCATGATACAACCGAATTGAAATTTACAAAGTTGGGTATTTACTTGAAGCATTAATAAATGCATTATATGAACAACCTACTAATGGGGAACGAAATTTTTATTAGAAAAACTAGGAATATATAAATACTATTATTCTAGTAAAATAAAATAAAGAATTTCTAGATATGGTATTCCGAATTTATTTAAAAAAATTGAATATCGCATATTTTCGCAAAATATCCAACAATACTTTCTGTGATAGATTATTATGCTGATGAGACATTCGTCAAATCTTACCTAAACAAAATGACAGACGTCAAAAGATATACCAAATCTGTTCAAAAAAAAAAAAAAAGATTTACCAAAACAATGTCTGTTGAGAGGAAAGTGAAATAGATGGAGTCAGAAGATGATTTTGACGAATAGCTCCATCTCTCTAGAAACAAAGATGAGCAAATGGAAAAGAGGAGATCATATATTTTTATTTTTTTTCAAGAAAATCTTACGCAAATAGCTTGGTCACCTTCACACCACGTCAGTGGTACAAAAGTGAAAATTCTAACATTGAATAAAAGCTCGCAAGAGAGAGGAATTTACATTCTTTCTTCATGCTTTCCTGTAATAGCCAGTTCATGCTCGAAATGTTGGATATAGATATATTATAATTTAATAAATATTGTGATTTTATTTCTCATGTTTTCTTTTAGTTGGGGAGGATAAACCTAAACGATAGAGTTTGGATCCACTTTAACTAAAGTCTTAAATAAATTCTAGCGGAGGATTTGATTAATGTGAATAATCATTTTTACAATTCTATACATATTATTTTTCTCGCAAAAGTTCACGTCAACACCAACGTTTGAAATAATATAACAATAATCATAAACCTTTGTGACTTACTGGCAACATTGCCCTATTTCTAACTTATGATTTACGGTCATGCTGAGATTCGAGGTTTCTATGACTAAGATTGCCATATTTCTAACTTATGATTCACGGGTCAAGCTAAGAAAAAATAAAGGCTCCGATCCAATCCAGCCTTTTTACTTCGTCTCAAGCTCATAAAGTATCACCATCATCACATGAATTGGGTCCCAAGATATCAACATTATTTCATGACCTAATTAAAGTAGGGTTGCTTTCTATGACCTGTGCCAAAATCCAATTTTTTTTTTTTTTTTTTGACCACTTAGCAAACTTTGCCACTTGAAACGGGTTCTCTTGTTGGGCTCCATACAACAGGACAAAAGGAGAGAATCGCTCTCATGAATAAGCATGAAAGCATTGCAAGATAACTCTTCTTTCTTACTGGACCAAGATGGGCATGTAATGACAAGGCGAATGTACTAATCAATCTCTCTATCTATGATCTCTCTTGAAGAAAAGAGGAATCTATGTCATCCATCATTGCCAACTGTTTAATGATGTTTTTCAAAGTGCTATATAATTGATTTCACTACATACATACAACAAAGGCGTTGCTCACGCTGCTCATGGAGAATTGACTAACGTGATTGGTGAATTTTGTCTCTTCTCTTGTCCTTTTAGTGCCCATGTCTTTGTACTATCATCATTTCCATTGCTCTGAGGCTTTGCTTGTATGCCGGAGATTTAGGGCCTATTTGGTAGAATCGGAAATTAAGTGTGGAAAATTTGAATAGTGAATTTTAAGTGTTGGTAATGTTAATTACTGACAATAGAATTAAAAGTTGTTTGATGAAAGTTAATAATGGATAGCTGAATATTATTAAGCTCTTTCCCATAATCGAAACAAGTATGTTTTATCATTATATTTAGCAAGATTCTAGTCGCCATCTGTCAGATTTATACTAATTGAATTAAGTAACTCCTCTTTTACATATTGGATCAAGTGGATTTTTTACTTAATTAAAATAATTTATGTCCAATATATTAAAGGCTATCAAATGAGTTTCGTCTGATTAGTTGTCAAATAATTAATTTTCGGAACTTCATTTGATTGGCAAATAGGCCCTTAGTCAAGCCTAAGGATGGCCCATGTATGATATGTCTTATCGGGTGGCCCAAATATAGGTTGAATAGATGGAATATATGGCTCGTCTTATGATTTAGTCAATACTTTGTCTCCCTTTCGTTAAACAATTTAAAGAGCAGTGCCAAAGATGAGGCCTTCACGTAGATCGTGGCGGTTGGCCCAACAAGTACTTTTCTTTTTTCGCCTTTGTGGGTTTGCTTAAGTTTTATTCGCTGGAGGGAGTAGGGCGCTATATTTGGGAACTATTAATATATTACAACGTGTAAAATGTGTAAATACTTTTGCGAACATCTATGTTTTTTATACATCATTGTACAAAATAAAGAAGATCTCACACTTTTGAGGGATCTAAATATTATGCTCAATTAATCATTTTACAAAATCTTTCCCATGTGAACTGTGTGAGTTTTTTCTTTTTGGTTGGTAAATGTGTCGGTTAATGATAAGGTTATTTTTTCCATAAATTACATATTTCTGTCTGACAAAAGTTGCTTAATAGGTAAACGGAATGCGCATGTCCTTTTCTGAGATGTATTGTAGTCATATGATATAACCAATTTGACCAAATATTGTTTAAAATCTAAACTAGTCAAGATAACTACCACTCAATCTTATAAATATTTAACTTTCCAAGAGTGAATGTGAAATTCTCTTATTTTCAATCATTTAAATTCCTTTCCGAAATTAACTTACATTTTCTTTCAAATATTTATCTCTTTTCATATATATTAAATTTATTTTCCAGTTTATCCACACGCATAGAAGGGGTGGAGAAACAGAGGGAAAACTGAAACTCTCGGATTTATTTCACCAAAATCAAGGTGCCTACTGAGCGTTCTAATCGATCTGAATGCAATGAGTTAAAGCACCATGGAAGGAGTTGCATCACCTCATCAACTCAGCAACCCATTTAGACAGCATTTCATCAGAAATCCACCCGTTTTGATCCCCTCCATCTTCATTGTCTTCAAAGAGCTGAGAGTACTGATTCCCAGACATGCACATATCCTCCACACTGAGGTCCATCATCATGTTTTCCCATGAAATCATGCCGTCCTCGCGATCTTCTCCTTGACCCTTCCCTTCAACTATTTCCATCATTCTATCCGAAACAACACCTTGTGTGCTACACGGCTTACTGTCAAAACCCCCGTTGCATTGTGTTTTGGCCGCCACGGTCTCGTCCAGGGGCTTGTTCTTTGTGAGCTTGTCATCCTCGCACTTTGAGTTCATTGGTGGGTCGTTGTCGTCTTGGGCTAGCTTCTTCTTTATGGTGGTGTTCCAGTAATTCTTAATCTCATTATCCGTTCGGCCAGGAAGCCTTCCCGCGATAAGAGCCCACCTTCAAGAAAATGAACAAACACATGATACTGCCAATCTCAATAATGTTCTTTAGGAACTGAAAGTGGGTTTGAGAAACAACATGGTCAAGTGTCTCTCTCTTTCTAAAGGTGAATGACATAGATATTATCATCACCTTCAATAACTTCTCCAAACAAAAATATCTCGAAGGTATGATGAGCTCATCACTTGAAGTACATAAATACCTGTTGCCCAAGAGCTTATGGAGCCTAATGATGAGCTCTTCTTCTTCAGGTGATATGTTTCCTCTCTTGATATCTGGTCTTAGGTAGTTTAACCACCGGAGCCTACAGCTCTTTCCACACCTCTTGAGGCCTGCACATCAGTTTTATGAATTATTTTCAGTGTTTAGGAGATAGCAAAACAGGTAAGTATCAGCACTTACTGATAGGATTTAGTTTCATAAATGATGTATACTTTTCCAGAGGATAAAATGAAAAAGGAAATTCTCAGAACATTTGCTATGGCTAGAAAACTAGGATTCATTGAAAACTAGGAAGTGTAGTGTCCTATAATTTGAATCGTATAGTAGAACACTAGATGCGACTTATTCATTGGAATGCACACTGTGTCACATATTTGTGCGTCACTCATAAATTTTTTTCAAGCATTAGAGATCTATTGGAAAACAATACTTTGGACCGTATAATCATATACTGAATGTGGGACTATTTATTTTTATTGATGAAACTAAGCAGCAAGTTGGTGCACTTATTGATCACCGGTATGTAAGTTCAGACATGCACATCTATTATTCACAGTACGGTTTTTGAACAATTATTTCGTTTTCTTTCCATATGGCAGTTTGCAAGGAGAAAAAAGAGTAAAATCCTAGGGTCCTTGACTCACCTGTTAACTTACGAACTTTGCCCCATCTCCCTTGACCATGAACTTTGACGTAATCGATAAGGATTTGGTCTTCAAGAGCCGACCAACCTCCTTTCTTGAACTTCAATCCATCTTTACCACTGCTAGGATTTCTGCCCATCTCTCTCTCTCTCTCTCTCCCCCCCTCGCATTCTAATGCGAACTGTCTCGATGAAGACTGATTATATAGAGACTGTTTCATATGCCGTTGATGTTGAACACATTTTGTTATATTAAATCACTCTAACCTCGGTGAGAGAGAGAGAGGAAAAAGCAACTGTTATCATTTAAACAGAACAGCAACGTGCATTAAACAATAACAGATTATTGGGAACGAGAAACCCCAAATCTGGTTTTGAGACAGTCACACACAGTTTTGATATCCAATATGGTATCAAGTAAATGTGTGGTTTTGACCGGTAGATATGGCTTGCTTATCTTTTTCAACAACATGATCCTTTTTGATTGAACTGTTCGATTAGTCGTATGCAAATTTTTCCGTGTAATTGCGCTCATGAGTTCACTACATTCAATGAATTTCTGTAAGCCCTGACACAAAAGGTTTTGACTGACCTAATCATTTTGATTCTAGGCCAGTTTCGGAAGTACTCAACGGAATCTCTTTGTTTTACTTACTAGCAATTCAACCCTGACTTATTGATTACTTGAGCACTACTTTTTGAAAAGTTGAGACTAGCCAGATTTGAGTGATCAGTCGTAATTAGAGAGGTAATCACTCAAAGGCATAAAACCCTAATCTAAGTGAGCATCAATTCAAGTGAGCACCATGACATTTAAAACGAGAATAACACAACATCGCAACGCTTAATCGCAACTTATAAATGGAGTTAAGTAGGCAGATAGTGTTAGCTATAAATAATATGCATGTATATAAAACTTGTAAAACCAAAATATCACAAACTATTATATTGCTTTAACCGATAGAATCCTAAACTAGAGCTTTGAGTTTTAATTAGAAATCTTGTTTTTTCAATCACCGACCTATCTCTGTTGTTAACTCTGAACACATAGAAAGAAGGCATATCAAGTCAAGCTGAAGGTTCAGGTTGAGAAACCAAGTTGGCCAATGTTAAACATCAATCTCAAAGTCAAGTTTGTGCTGTAACTTGAATAAAATCGACTTGGGTTAGTCTCGCCTCCTTTCTTGTGGTGCAAGGACGTCTCACTCGAACCTCCATCGATTTCATAATTGCTCGTGTTGGCTTGTTAGGCGTGTTAGGACCATAGTGAGGGAAACCTAGTTAAACCACAACCTTTGTGTTCAATCAAACCTCGGTTTCTGTCCCTTTATGTCGTGTTTGCTATCTTAATACAGTCATGTGTTTCACACATTATTATTATATGTAGGAACCTCGTGCAGCTCAAAGAATAACATAATTTCCCTAGCTGAAAGAAAGTATGTTGCCCCTCTGTCTGGAGCAAAAGGCAGGTCACTTATAGAATATAATAGTATCACTTGTATGATTAAAATGAGCACGATCATGTATAAAAGGGAGGTGCACAGACTGTGACTTGACTTAATTTGTTGGCATCATGCAGTCGTATCTTTTGGTTTCTGGCCGGTTTGAAGAGAGTGATATTACATATGCTCCGATCTTGTTCGTTGAGACAAAATTTTGAATGGAGGATGTGTTAAAGACCATTTTATGTATACGCATTTGCTAAAACTTGTTAACGAAAAATTTCCAGAGCAGCCATAGTTGGTCGGCATGTTATTTCAAGTTCGGACCTTTGGGGTCGTACTAACAACATGCAAAATTGTTTAGATTTGGGCCACCTACACTAGTCAAAGGTCTGAACTTAATTAGTTTATGAGATTTGTTGGTGTTGAAACATAAGATTTAAAGGGGAAAAAGCATTCACAATGCGACGTGTGGTCTGAAAAATGTATAATTTGGTTGCAAGACTAGCATCTCTTACACACGCCAATGGATCAAATAATAGGACTCATTGCTTTTCGAGGAACATCATAGAAACTAATGTTTGATGAAGTCACTTCTTTCTCATTTCAATTTTTCATTGTAAAAGCGAGCATATAGAGTTGTGTTGATCAATCATAATTACATGTATTTGCAACCTCATAATTTAGGAGTAAGAGGGCTTTTATAATGATCCCATTGTTGCAAGAGGATGAATCTCAAACAATGTCATTTTAAATGGAGTAGGACATGTCAAGTCCCCAATTGAAGTCCTGTTGGTAAAGTGAAACTCTTGAAGTATTTCATCAAAGCCCTTGTACAGCTTAACCAAAAATATTAATTTTTTTTCTCCATGCTTATAATGAATTTGAATAACTATTCCTAAGTGTAAACAAATATTAATGAAAAAATGGCCAGTGATTTTTTTTAAGGGTAACTTGCCAGTGATGTTTTTTAAGGGTAACTTGTCAGTGGCTTACCGACATTTAAATGGAATTATCAATTTTTGCAGTTTGCCAATTAGTGATTTTTGTACTAACTTACTAATTTATTTAATAAGCTTTTGAATGCTTCGAATATACTATATGAAATCACCAACCTAAATTAGGTATTTTGCCGATTTTTTTGTCATATTAGATTACCAACTAGTTTGAGTTTACCAAATCTCTTTTAAGTAATTTACCAAGATTTTTTTCTGTCTAGTTGCCAACTTTCCATTGAAATACTGTATTTTATTTGCCTTGGTTAGCAACCAAACATGTACTAACTCTTTCCAAAGTTTACCAACCTAAGTTAGCATACTCATAAATTATTCTCCCTTTAAATTATCATCTACTATTTGGTTACCAACTCTCATTTAAATTACTTATCAATATTTTTTATTTTTTTACACTTTTCAAATTTCATAACTGTTTTCAAACTTTTATGTGCATTTCTTAGCAATGCTTTAAATTTATGTAATTTTCCAAGAATTTATTAACTTTAATTAGAGTAATTTACACAAATTTTTCCAATACCTACTAGTTTTGGATTACCAACTCTCATTTGAGTTGCTTGTCGAGTTTATTTATTTTAATTACCAATTTTCTAATATCAAAGTTTTCTCATCAAAAGCACATTAATAGTGCAAAACATATTAAATATTTGATTTTTTTAATGGATGAATAACACTAAGCATGTTCAAGGAAAACTGAAAAAAAGGCATTTGGCAAGTTTCAAACGTGTCTCGGTAACTTTCGAAAACAGCATGTACATTAGGAACTAAACAATACATGGCCAGCATCTGATATTCAGCTAAACCATAGACGATCCAATAGTAACCTTTTCCTTAGATTCAATCATCGGGAAAAGTACCAAAAAAGTCATAAACCTATTGCATTGGTACCAATTCAGTCCTAAACTTTTCAATTGGACCAATTTAGTCATAAACCTTTTAATATTGGTACCAATTCAGTCTATCCGGCCAATTTTGGCCGGCCGGCACTAACGTGGACGTCGGCCGGTGACCGGACGCTGACGTGGCAATTTTTATGATTTTTTCGAATTTTTTTATTTTTTATTAATTTTTTTTCCTTTTTTCTTTCCTTTTTCCTTTTCTTTTCTGCTTTCTTCTTTGTGGTTGTCGGCGAGCCTCCGGTGAGGCTCGCTGGCCACTGGGCGAGGGCCGCGAAGCCCTCGCCTGTCGCCAGCAAGGGTCGTGGCCCTCGCCCGGCCTCTCCTAGAGTCATCGGCGAGACGGCTTCGCCCGAATCTGGGCGAGGCCATGGCGGCCATCGCCAGGGCAGAGGCGAGGGTCGCGACCCTCGCTCCACCTCGCCCTGGCCTTGCCCTGAGTCCCTAGCACCTCCTCCGCTGTCGACCTCGGAGCTTCTCGACCTCGTCACCGCCTCCCTCACCTCCACGAAATCCCAATTCGAGGCCTTGGTCCCCCACCTCCCGCGACTCACGCTGCCGCTCCTCTACCCGATCTTCGCCTCCGAAACCCTAGCCCGCCGCCCCAACACCCTCCTCTCCTTCTTCCGAGGCTGGCCTCGCCCACAGCCCTGGGCGAGGCTGGGCGAGGGTCGCGACCCTTGCTGGTGGCTAGCGAGGGCTTCGCGGCCCTCGCCTCCGCCCTGGCGATGGCTGCCATGGCCTCGCCAGCCACGGGCGAGGCTGGCCTAGCCTAGATCCGGGCAAATCCACCTCGCCGGCGGCTCTAGGAGAGGCCGGGTGAGGGCCACGACCCTCGCTGGCGACAGGCGAGGGCTTTGCGGCCCTCGCCCAGTGGCCGGCGAGCCTCACCAGAGGCTCGTCGGCAACTGCGAAGAAGAAAGCAGAAAAGAAAGGAAAAATAAAAAGAAGTTAATAAAAATTAATAAAAAATTCGAAAAAAATCATAAAAAAACCATACAAATGCCACGTCAGTGTCCGGCCACCGGTTGACGTCCACGTCAGCACCGGCCGGCCAAAATTGGCCGAATGGACTGAATTGGTACCAATATTAAAAGGTTTAGGACTCAATTGGTCCAATTGAAAAATTTATGACTGAATTGGTACCAATGCAAAAGGTTTATGACTTTTTTGGTACTTTTCCCTTCAATCATCATATGATTGCATATGAAAAAGAAATAAATAATGGGATTAATTTGCTTCATCAAATATTGAAAGTCTCGGATGAACCACTTTAATGATGATTCAATCATGGACATCTATGTATTCATATGAGAGTTCATTTCGGGTTGATCACAGTCGTCCTCAGTCAACTCTGCGAGAAGATCCATTGCATAGTTATAGTGTGGCACATCGCTTTCGCATGTTTTTTTTTTTTTTAAATGCTTGACTTTATTCGGGAGAATTACCAAAAAAGTCCTAAACCTATTGCAATTGTGCCAATTTAGTCCTAAACTTTTTTTTTGGCTAACTTAGTCCTAAACCTTTTACAATTGTTCCAATTCAGTTCATCCGGCCAAAATTGGCCGGCCGGCGTTGATGTGGACATCGGTTGATCGGTGAACGATTTTTTAATAATTTTTTTATTTTTTTTATTTTCGATTTTTTTTATTTTTTTCTTTCTATCTTCTTCTTCCTCCGGCCGGCGAGGTCAACCCGCCGGCCACTAGCGAGGCTCGCCCCGCCGGCCACCGGCGGCGAGCCTTGCCTGGGCCGACGCTAGGCCGCCGGCCGCGCCGAGAGGAAGAAGAAGATAAGGAAAAAATTCGAAAAAAATTTTAAAAAAAAGAAAAAAATTAGAAACAAATTAAAAAAATTATTAAAAAATCGTTTGCTGGATGGACTGAATTGGCACAATTGTAAAAGGTTTAGGACTAAATTAGCCAAAAAAAAAAAGTTTAGAACTGAATTTGCATAATTGCAATAGGTTTAGGACTTTTTTGGTAATTCTCCCGACTTTATTCATAGCACCAATATGAGAAATCTCAAACTCATGATCCTTGAGAAAGCATTGTCGAAGTCGATCTTGGGAATGTCCATTACTGCGATATCAAATCCATTATGAGTTCCGGACAATTTTCATCTATGGGTGTGACATTCATGTGGACATTGATTGGATCCGATTTGATTAGTTCCTTAAGGTCTTCATCTATGGGCGCGGCATTTGCATGTATGTGATTTTGTGAGACCATTATTAATTGTCATAAAAGCTTAAACTATTAGATGAATATGTAATTTAGTATTTAAATATTTATCACTTTTCCTCATATTTAGTCTATCCTTTTTGTCTAGCATAACATGTTGACATATTTAATTGGGGAGTTCACTAAGTGTGAAAATATTTTGTTAGGGAGGCAAATAAAAACTCAAGATCTCCTCCTTTGAACGATCTGGATATAATGACCTTTATTCTGAAAGTTTAAACTGTCAAATGAGTACATGATTTAATATTTAAATATTCTATCAACATTTACCTATATTATGATTTAATAACTATTGCAATTTTATTTCTTTTAATCTGGAAGGATAAACCTAAACGTTGGAGTCTACATCCACTTTAAATAAAGTATTAAATAAACTCCAGTCTCCAGTGGAGAATTTGATCAATGCGAATAATCATTTTTACAATTCTATACATTTTATTTTTCTTGCAAAGGTTCATGTTAACACCAGCATTTAAACGAAGATAACGACAGTTGTGAACTCGTGGAACGTATGATATTCTACTCTGGAGCGGTATCGTCACAGGGTTGTATCACTACATTGCCTTATTTCTAACTCATGATTCCGGGTCAAGCCGAGAATCGAGGTTTTTCATGACTAGATTGCCAATTTGCCATATTTCTACGGCCAAGCCAAGGAAAATAAATAGAGAGTCCAATCCAAGCCAGCTTCCTTTTTCTTCTGAAGCCCATAAATAATCACTGTCATCAAATGAATTGGGCCCCAAAATATCAACATTGTGGCATGATCTAATTAAAGTGGGGTTGCTTTCTACGGTCTGCACCAAGACCCTAAAAAAAAAAAAAAAAAAAAAAGGGATCGCTGCGCAAACTTGACGCACTCGAAATGGGTTTTCCTATTGGGCTCCTTAGAAAAGGACAAACGGATGGAATCACTCTCATGAAATAGGACGACAAACATTGCAAGCGAACTCTTCTGTCTTACTGGACCAAGATGGTCATATAGTGACAAACCGAATGTAACAATCTCTCCATCTATGATCTCTCTCGAAGAAAAGGAATCTACGTCATCCATCATTGCCAACTGTTTAATGATAGTTTTCAATGTGCTTTATAATTAATATCACTACACATATTACAAAGGTGTTGCTCATGCTGCTCATGGAGAATTGACTAACTTGATTGGTGAATTTTGTATCATCTCTTGTTCTTTCATTGCTCATTCTTTGTGCTATCATCATACCATTGCACTGAGGCTTTGCTTGTATGTTGGAGATTTAGGGCTCCTTTGATAGAATAGGAAATTAAGTACCGACAGTTTAAGTAGTGGATTTTAGTTTTGATAATATTAACGGTTGACAACAGAATTAAGTGTTAGTTTGTTTGAATGAAAATTGATTTTCAAAAATTGTTGTTCGTCTTTCCATTGTTTGGATGATGAAAAAGTAATTGATTTATGCAAAATGATTTCCATAGACTAAAAACAACAAGTTTAAATGACTCCCTTTTATAGCAAGAAAGAACTCATTTTCCCTAAACCACCAAACAAATTAAAATTAACTATTTTCCTTAAAAAAAGATTTTCATGAAAAAGATTTTCCTTTATCATGAAATTTTCAATGAAACAAATGCACCCTAAAAGTTGTTTGATGAAATTAAAATGGATAGCTGAATATTATTAACCTCTCTCTAAAAATAGAAAATAAAATACCATTACTAATGTTTTATCGTTATATTTAGCAAGGCTATAGTTGCCATCAATTAATTTTCTATCGACTAATTAAGTAACTCCTCTTTTACATACCAAGATTAAGTGGATTTTCTACTAAATTAAAATAATTTGTCCATTTTGTTAAAGGTTATCAAACGAACTTAATCTAATTAAATGTTGAGTACTTAATATCAGCACTTCATTGACTTATCAAATATGCCCTTCGACAAGCCTAAGGGTGGCCCATGTAAGAGTTATCAGGTGGCCCAAACATCGACCGAATAGATAAAATGGGTAGCTCATCGATTTAGTTAATAATTTGTCACCCTTTTGTTAAATAAGTTTAAGAGCAGTGCCAAAGATGAGTCCTACGATTTCCCTTCCTGTGGATCGTGTCCATTGACCCAACAAAATATACTTTTTTTTTTCCTTTCGTGGATTTGCATAAGTTTTGTTTGCTGGGGGAGCATGGCACTATCTTTGGAAACTATTAACATATTAATTCCAGTGAAATGTGTAAATACTTTTGGAACCTCTAAGTTTTACGTTCTTGCGTTATATATTTATATTACTATATTAAGTAAAGACGATCTCATACTTTATTACTATCCTCAATGAAAAAAAAAAATTCCCTTTCTTCAATATTTTTCATAAATTTTAATATTTACATGTCTGTCTAATAATAATGTTTTTTAAAAGGTTAAAGGAACGTGCATGTCCTTTTCTTGAATGTATGATAGTCATGATATAACCAAATTGATTAAACTAGTCAAGATAGCTACAAATCAATCTTATAATATTTAACTTTCTAAGAGTCAGTGTGAAATGCTCTTATTATTTTCCATTTTCTCCACACGCAGAGCGGGGGATGGGAATAGAAATAGTGGCAAAACTGAAACTCTTGATCTGTTTCACCAAAACAAAGTGCCTACTGAGTGTTCGTGATCGATATGAGTTGATCCACCATGGAAGGAGTTGCATCACCCCATCAACTCAGCAGCCCATTTAGACAGCATTTCATCAGAAATCCACGCGTTTTGATTCCCTCCATCTTCATTGCCTTCAAAGTGCTGAGAGTACTGATTCTCAGACATCCTCGTATCCTGCAAATTGAGGTCCATCATCGTGTTTTCCAATGAAATCGTGTCGCCCTCGCGATCTCCTTTCTGACCCTTCCCTTCTACTATTTCCATCATTTTATCTGAAACAACACCTTCTGTATTACACAGCTTACTGTCACAATCCGCATCGTATCGCGGTTCGGCCGCCACGTTCTCGTCCAGGGGCTCGTTCTTCGTGAGCTTGTTATCCTCGCACTTTGAGTTCATCGGTGGGTTGTCGTTCTCTGGGACTAGCTTCTTCTTTATGGTGGTGTTCCAGTAATTCTTTATCTCATTATCTGTTCGGCCAGGAAGCCTTCCCGCGATAAGAACCCACCTACAAGAAAATAAACCAACACGCGCAAGTGCCAATCTCAATATCGTTCTTTTGGAACTGAATATGGCTTTG
Organism: Eucalyptus paniculata subsp. matutina; assembly: GCA_017140255.1. Classification (NCBI taxonomy): domain Eukaryota; kingdom Viridiplantae; phylum Streptophyta; class Magnoliopsida; order Myrtales; family Myrtaceae; genus Eucalyptus; species Eucalyptus paniculata. The sequence goes on along the minus strand of CM029437.1, from coordinate 57,073,818 downwards.
AGAAACAACATGGTCAAGTGTCTCTCTTTGTTTAAAGGTGAATAACACAGCAAATTATCATCACCTTCAATAACTCCCCCAAACAAAAACATATCGAAGGTATGATGAGCTCATCACTCGAAGAGTATAAATACCTGTTGCCCAGGAGCCTATGGAGCCTGCTGATGAGCTCTTCTTCTTCAGGTGATATGTTTCCTCTCTTGATATCTGGCCTTAAGTAATTTAACCACCGGAGCCTGCAGCTCTTTCCACACCTCTTGAGGCCTGCACATCAACTTTATGTATTAGTTTCAGTGTTTAGGAGATACAAAACAGGTAAGTATCAGCACTTACTGATAGGATTTAGTTTCATAAATGAAGTGCACTTTTCCGGAGGATAAAATAAAAGGAGAAATTCTCAGACCATTTGCTATGTCTAAATAAGTCAGATTTATTGAAAACTATGCAGTGTAGTGTCCTATAATTTGAATTTAATGGTAGGATATAAAATAAAACTTATTCATTGGCATGCACACACTGTCACATGCTTGAGTGTTGGAAAACAATATTTGGATCATATATTCATATTAGAATGGGACTATTTATTTTTCAGCATATTGGGGCACTTATTGAATATCCGGTATCTATGAAAGTTCAGACATGTACTCCTATTATTCACAGTACGGTTTTTGGACATGTATTTCTTTCTTTCCTTATGGCAGTTCGCAAAGAAAAAATAGTAAAATCCTAAAGGTCTCGACTCACCTGTTGCCTTACAAACTTTGCTCCATCTCCCTTGACCATGAACTTTGACGTAATCGATGAGGATTTTGTCTTCAAGAGCCGACCAAGCTCCTTTCTTGAACTTCAATCCATCTTTACTGGTACTAGGGTTTCTGCCCATCTCTCTCTCTCTCTCTCTCTCTCTCTCTCACGCACGCACACGCACACTCACACACACTCACACGCACTCTAATGCTAACTGACTCGAAGATGACTGATTATATAGAGACTGTTTCATGCGCCGTTGGTATTGAACACAGCTTGTTATATTGAGTCACTTTGCCCTCGCTGAGAGAAAGAGACGAACAAGGAGTTGTTATCTATAAACAGAACAGCAACCTGCATTAAACAATAATAGATTACTTGGAACGAGAAACCTGGAATCTGGTTTTGAGACAGGCACACACAGTTTTGATATACAATTTGGTAGAGTAAAGATGTGGTTGTGACCAGTAGATATTGTTTACTTATATTTTCAAGAATAGAGAGCTGAACTGTTCGAATGGTCGTTGATTCTTCACTCATGCAGACTTTTTCATGTAATTGCATTCATGAGTTCACTACAATCGATGAATTTTTTAAGGCCAACAACAAAAGGTTTTAGCTAACCTTATTATTTTGATTCCAAGCCGGTTTTAGAAGTAACTTTATGAAATTCTTCTCTTTGAGCTAACTAGCAATTCATTCTTGACTCATTGATTACTCAAGCCCAACTTTTTGAAAAGTTGAGACTAGCCAAATTTGAATGATATTCCGACCGAAAAAAAAAAAAAAGGTTTCAGTGATGAGTCTTAATTAGATGAATTGATGAAATCAGTTTGAAATTTGTAGAATTGCTCCAAGGCATTAAACCATCATCTAAGGGAGCCTTGATTCAAGTGGGCACCGTGATATTTAAAACAAACATAACATAACATCACGAAGCTTAATCGCAACATATAAATGTAATTAAGTAGTCAAATAATGTTTGTGTTGTACACTACAAATGTAATTAAAACTTGTAAAACCAAAAATCACGAAGTTTTATATTGCTTTAACTGATAGAATCCTAAGCTAGAGCTTTGAGTTTTGAATTGAAATCTTATTTTTCAATTCAATCCAAGTTATCGCTATTCATAGATAGAAGGCATATCAAGTTACGCTGAAGGTAGAGGTTGAGAAACCAAGTTTGACATAGGCCAATGTTAAACATCGATCTCAAGTCAAGTTTGTGCTGTAAATTCAATAAAATCGACTTGGATTAGTCTGGCCTTCTTTCATATGGATTAAGGACCTCTCATTCGAACCTCCATTGATTTCATTATTACTCGTGTTGGCTTGTTAGGTGCATTACGACCATAATGAGGGGAACCTAGTAAAATCACAACCTCTGTGATCAACCAAACCTCGGATTCTGTCCTTTATGTTGTGTTTACAGTCACATGTTTCGCCACATTATTATATATAGGAGCCTCGTGCAGCTCAAACAATATTTAATTTCCCCAGCTAAAAGAAAGTATGTTGCCCCACGGTCCAGCGCAAGGGCGGTTGGCTTATAGAATATAATAGTATCGCCTGTATGATTAAAATGAGCACGATCATGTATAAAAGAGAGGTGCACAGACTGTGACTTGACTTAAATTCTTGGCATCATCCAGGTGTATCTTTTGGTTTCTGGCCGGTTGGACAGAGTGATATTATATAGGCTCCTATCTTGTTAGTTGAGACAATTGGAATGGAGGACGTGTTAAAGACCATGTTATGTATATGCATTTCCTAAAACCTTTTAAGGAAAATCTCTAGAGTTGGCACAGTTGTTCAGGCCATTATTTCCAACTCGAAAATTGGAGGTCACTCATTTGGATCCACCAACAGGGTGCAAAATTGTTTAGGTTAGGGCCACCTCTACATTAGTTAAAGATTTGGACGTAATTAGTTCATGAGATTTTAAGGGGAAAAAGGCATTCACAATGTGACATGTGGTCTGCAAAAAAAGAAGAAGTATAATTTCATAGCAAGACTAGCATCTTGTACACGTTCCTAATGCATCGTATATTTGGACTCATTGCTTTGTGAGAAACACTGTAGAAACTAATGTTTGATGAAGTCACTTCTCTCTCATTTTTTTTTTTTATTCATTTTAAGTGCAAACATGTATTTTGCCACCTCATTGTTTAGAGTAAGAGAGTTAGCTACTTAGCTCTCACCCCGATTGAAATCCTCTTGGTAAAGTGAAACTCTTGAAATACTTCATCAAAGCCCTTGTACAACTCTTTAGTTTATAATGATCCCATCACTGAAGCCGTGGCAGCTCTTTTCAGAAAGTTGAACAATGAAGGTAAAGAAAAAAAAAAAGATATCATAATTTTTTTTCAAAATGACGTCATTTTGAGTGTAGTTGGACACATCAGGATGCTGTAGGATGCTAATTGGACCGCCGCATCAGCAATTTGCTGCATAAATTGTTTTCATGGATAATATTGGGAAATATTCAAAAGATTTCAGACTATATTTGTCAAATTATAAAATTTAAAACTGAATCAACAGCTTACAATATATTTAGGACTTTTTGGGTCAGGGAAATTCAATGTATAGATGTCCGAGTGTCTTAATTTATTGACGTCGATCAGAAACCAACACTAAAACTGCGCAACTTGTCGAACCTCTTAATGCACAAAATTACTTACTTGGCCCAATGTCTGCAAGTATCAAGGAAAATCTACAAATGAATGAAGTATTGTTCTTTGCACGTTTTACGTATTTTACAAAACTTACATGAGTCATGAGGCTTGATCTTGACCGTATCGTTCGGTGATCTAGGACAATCCTCCAATCTGCAGTATTTTCTGCAAATACGAACATAAACAAAGACTTAAATTAACAAATCGAATATCTATTTACTGACATGTTGATGCATTATCAATCATTTAAAATAAGCTGCTGTTACTTTCGTTGAGTGTCCAACGTTGAAACAAATTAGAATACTTTATTGAGCGAGTGATGTCCCGCCAATATGTCATGTGGTGAAGCTCGTTTTTCATATTTTACAAAATTTTCATGGCGGTATCCCTTGGTGATCTAGGACAATCCTCCAATCTGTAGTATTTTCTGCAGATACGCGTGAGTGTATGTGACATATGACACATTGATATCAGGCCAAAAAAATATCATAAACAAAGACTTGAATTAACAAGTCAAATATTTATTCAAAGACATGTTGATGCAATATCAATCATCTAGGCTCCATTTATTTAGTGGAAAACAATTTTTAGGAAAATATTTTCCTCATTTTCCATCACTTAAGAAAATGAGTTAATGAAGTTTTTTTTCCAAGTCAACAAAAAGCTTATGCTGAAATTCAGAAAATGATTTTAACTTTAAAAAATTGAAAATTATATTTCAAAGGATAATGCTATTTTCACTTCCTTTTTAGGCTAATAAGGCCCGCATGGCTGCATCCTATTTCTCGTCCCAGGAACAAAAATTTCTGATTTTTTTTGTTCCTGGGAACAAAAAAAAGAAACAAACAAAAAACACAAATTTTGTGTTTCTTGTTTCGGAACACAAATCGAAACACTTTTTTTTTTTCTTTTATTTTCTTGTTCTTCTTTCATGGCCGAGGCCGGTCGCCGCCCGCCCAACACGGCGAGGCTCGCGGCCCCGGCGAGGCCGACGCTCGCCGTCCCCGGCGAGGCCGAGGCTCGCCGGCCCCCGGCGAGGCCGACGCTCGCCGTCCCCCGGCGAGGCCGAGGCTCGCCGGCCCCCGGCGAGGCCGACGCTCGCCGTCCCCCGGCGAGGCCGAGGCTCGCCGTAGCTGGGCGAGGGTCGGCCTCGCCATGGCTGGGCGAGCTCGAGCTCGCCCAGATCCGGCGAGGCCGACCTCGCGCCGGATCTGGGCGAGATCGACCTCGCGCCGGCCTGGGCGAGCTCGATCTCGCCCAGATCCGGCGAGGCCGACCTCGCCCAGCGGCCGGCGAGCCTCGGTCTCGCCGGCGCGGTGGCCCGCGAGGCCGCGGCTCGCCGCCGGCCGGGGCGAGCTCGGCCTCGCCGGATCAAGGCGAGGCCGACCTCGCGCCGGCACGGCGAGCTCGATCTCGCCCGGATCCGGCCTCGAGCTCGCCCGGGGGCGAGGCCGAGCTCGCCCGGCGGCCGGCGAGCCTCGGCCTCGCCGCGGTGGCCGGCGAGGCCGCGCCTCGCCCGCCGCTGGCGAGCTCGGCCCTCGCCGGCCTGTCGCCGGCCAAGGCCTTGGCCGGCGACCGGCCAAAAGAAGAAAAAAAAAATGAAAAAGAAAAAAGAAAAAAAGGAAAAATAAGAAAAAAATAGAAAAAATAAAAGAAATAAAAAAATTATCCAAATTTACCAAACATGTTTCTGTTTATTTTTTATTCCCGAACAAGTTTACCAAACACGTATTTTTGTTCAAAAATTGTTTCCCGAACAAAATACTTTTTTCTATTTCGTTCCCCCTAACAATTTTTAAACAGAAACACAACCAAACGCGCCCTAAGTATCTCATCACAATATTATGACCATATTATCCCTCACTCAGGGGACCTATTTTTTAGCACCTTCAAGGTTGGGTGCAAGTGGAGGATGTAGTTGGAGATGGTAGCGAGGAAGAAGAGGATGGCGAACAAGCAAGAGGGTAAATAAGGTCAAAATGGGCCTCATATTTAACTTGAATGATGGTGCTGCGAAGGACGATGACGGTCATAGTATGGTCACCTTACCATGCCGCACACCAGATCTGGTAGCTCCGGCGAGCTCCCGGTCCCTTGTTGAGCATCCTTACGTGCTTGAGATTCAGGATTGGTGTGACTAGAGCTAATGCAGAAAATCCAGACCAAGTGAGGACGAGAGCTTGAGGATCTAGAAGCGAGTGTTGTCACTGAGAGAGTGTTGTCTCGATGACAATAGGTTCAACATATGAAAGATCCTCGTCAATGAAGGCGAAGACGAGAAATGGGATCCGAGCAAAGCCGTATGTATAGTCTCGGCCTAACGATATCCGATTAGGACGAGTGGAGAGTTGATTGGTTGAAGAACACCCAGATTACTCCAATATCATCGGGCCTAACAAGCCTAGCATTTTGCTCATCATAGGTTCATCTTTGAAGTGGGGTGAGAACTCTTTTAATGATCATTACCTGTTAAAATCGATTAGGAATAAGATTGATTATTGTAGGTTGCACGGTATTAAGATCTTTCACGATAGGGCACTTTTAGATGCGGAGAGCGCTAGGTTTTGGGCTAAATTGCCTTTGATTAGGAAATTGTTAGGGTCCCACCCGACGATTGACTTCTTTTGGTGAATGGATAGTGATACTATGTTCATTGCTATGGCATTTGAGGTTCCATGTGTTGACATATGAATTTGGTTATTTTATTAAGGGCTTTATTGCATATAAAATTAGGGATTAATTGTAACCCCAAACAAAAATAATTTCCATTAAATTGCATAGCATATATACATTAGAAGCATTTGTATTAATATAAATAGAGCCTTTTTTCTATAAAAAAAAAAAAGGAAGAAGAAAAAATAAAATTAATTAAAAGAACTTTTTTTTTAATATAGACATTAGAAAGCCGGCCCAGCCTGCTTTCTTTTGCTCTTATTCTATTTCTTTTCGCCTGGGCCTGGCCTGGCCTCTTCTCTTTTCTTTCTTCCCCGGCCCGACCGCCTTCGTGGCTTCTTTCCTTCCCCTTCCTCTCACGCTGGTAAAAAGAACGGACAAAGAGGACAGAGAAGGACGAGGCACGCGGGGCAGACGGAACGGGACAGAGGGCAGAGCGTCGACCGGGAGTTGGTGGTCGGGGCCAGGCCGGCAGCAGCAGCTGGCACGGCATCAGGCATGCGCGCCGGAGCTTAAAAGCGAGAAAGGAGGATCCCGAGAGGGAGACCGAGAGGGAGTTTGAGAGAGAGAGAGTGAATAGTCCGCTCCGCCCGCGTGAGACAGAAGAAAGGGACCCGCGTCGCCGGAGCACCGTGCCGGGCCAAGTAGGCCTTTCTTCATTTGTGCGTGTCCGAGGCCCGAGTTCGCGTCGCGGCTGTTCTAGTCACGCGAATTCCGGCCCTGCTGGTTCCTCGTTAACGTTTCTGTGCGTTCTGCTATGCTTGTTGCGTGTTCTAGTATGCCCGTTAAGAGTCTTGGTTCAGGCTTTGAGTCGTGAACGATTCGGAAGCCCCTTGTTTCTCTAGTGCACGCCAATTGTTCGATGAATTGCTTCACTGGAGAGCCAAACTCGAGTCTCCGAACCGAAGCCCAGATCTTTGATATCTGTGTGACCTATTATGATGCTGTTGTTCCGACACTGTCGTCGGTGTCTTCCTTGATTTTTGTTGGCGTATCTCGCGTTGCCCGAGTTGGTCGTTGTGGGCGTGCCCCTCGTCGGAATGGACCCGGCAATACGACAAACCTCCCGCCAACTAGTGGCTGGTGGGGACTGGCGTTGGTCAGACGGAATAACCGACGCCGGATGGTGGCTTGGCGATAGCCCGAACGCCGGCGTGTGCTCGTCGGAATATGGGGAAGAAGCTTCGGCGAGGACTGAGGAGATTGCAGGGTTGAAGAAGGCGTGGGGAAGAAGACAAAATAGGGAAGAAGACAAAAGGGAGAGAATAAAATAAATTAAGAAAATCATTACAAAATTAATTAAAAATTTTAAAAATCCATTTATTTTTTTAATCTATCTGGGTCGGGCCCGGGTTTGTGCCGGGTCGACGGGCCGATTGGAATAAACCCGGTCCGAGCCCGTTCCCCGAATATAATGATTAATAAATAAATTAAAAATATTTAAAAATTCCAAAAATATTTAAAAATTTATTAAAAATTCAGAAAATGATAAAAACTTAGGAAATAATAAAAATATAAAAATTCGAAAATCAATAAAAAATTATAAATTTGAGAAAATCATTAAAAACAAATTCGGGAAAACAATAAAAATTTGAAAAAAATAGAAAATCCATAATTTTTTTTATAAAATTAGAAAAATATTAAAAATATTTAAAAATAAAAAAAAAAAATTCAAGAAAAATTTCAAAATTTTTTAATTTCTTAAAAATAGCTTAAAGAGTCTTTTTTTTTTTTTTTTTTTTTTTTTTTTTTGGGTAGAGTCTTCTCATTAAATGCTTGAAAATCCTTGGTGAAAATTGTGTTCAAAATTAAACAAGCCTTTAGGGCTCAACCGTAAGGTATTGACTATCCTTAAAAATCAATGCTCTTGATTGTGCACTTTCATTGAGTTGACCGTGGCCTTCCTTTAGCTTAGTTAGAGATGGCATGCTCTCCATTTGATTACGTTAAATTTTTGTTCTCTCATCTAATTTATTTAATGCTTTCCTTGACTACTGATTATTGTGCACTTGCATAATCACTCTACATATTAGTGGATTGATAAAAATTAATCTAAACTATTTAACAATTTTTTTTAGAATGACTAATATTAGGTACCAAAAGAGCATTGATTGGTTAATTAATATAATTAAGTCCCCAACTCTAAATTCTTTGGTTGCGTATGAAGTGAAGTATATTCTCATATCTCACTTGGTTTCTAGTCGACCCCAATAGGCTAGTGGTGACTCATTATTACAAAATTCTTATGAACACTCAAATGTCACTCGAGGTATGGGTTTGGGAGAGTCTGTACTTAGTCATGGGCTGTAGGCCTATTTTTTAGGCAATATCTCTAAACTTATATTCCTCCCCCAAGGGATAGGTCACGACACCATGGGAGAGGTATAAGGACTCTAACATTGTGATGCATGGTTAATGAGAAGGTGTATGATTAGAAGAATTGGATTGGGTTGGATATTGGTAACTTCTTGCTTAGGAATTGTTAGTATCACTAGGTATTGTTACTTCTTGTTGCTTTCCTCGATGAATTTCTGAATAATCCTCACCAAGCAGACTAAGCTTGCCTCAAACTTAGTCACTCCACTGCACCTCTTCCATCCTTGTCGTACTAAGGAGGAGCTCCATCATTGGTTGCTTAATCCAATAACAAAACTTTCGGGACGCCTAGGTACTGCAAGTGGAACAAGCAAAAGAGAGAATTAAGAGATAAGAAGAAAGGAAAGAACCAAGTAAAAAGTGGGACACAATATGGGCTCCACATTTAATTGGAAACATTGCCTGAAAGTGGAATCCATGGGGGATAATATGGTCAAAACACCATAATAGGAAGTGTATTAGCCTTAGAGGGATTAGAAAAGCTATTAATCGGTGCTTTGACACAAAACTCTGCATTTGGGTACAAGAACCTCATTGCTCGTTCCTGGTCGTTTCACATCGAATCTGGGTCTAGAGGCCAAGTTTGTGTTCATAGGGATTCATAAAGGTCAAGCTCGAGTCCAAAGAAGCCAAGCCCAAGACCTTAGTGCCTAAACTCAATCAACAAAGATGGGGCTTGAGATATTGGCACCCTTGCTAGAGACCTTGACGCCCATGTTTGGATCCCTAGTACTTAAGCCTAGGTCCATAAAGGATAGGCCTAGTACCCAGTATCTTTGATTGCTCTTGGCACCCCAGCCGAAGTCAATGGAAGCTGGTCTTGAGAACTTAATGCTCATGGCTTGAGTTCCTAGCACTTGTGCCTTAGTACATGGAGGCTAGCCCTAGTCCACATAAGCCAAGCTCAGACCCCAAAACTCATACGCAAATCTCTAGTGCTTGAGCACGAGTCCAAATCCATTGAGGCCAAGCTTAGAAAGCTAATGCACGTGCTTAGATCTCTTGTGCCGAGCCTCAATCCATCAAGACCAAGCTTGAGACTTTGATGCTTATGTCTTGGTCCTCAACACTTGAGCTTGAGACCTCATGCCCATGCCTAGAGCTCTCCGCTCGAGCTCAAGTCCATTGTGCTGAAAATTAGATCCCTAAAGCATAAGCTAGGATTTATCGAGGCTAGGCCAGGTCCATTGAGGCCAACCCCAAAACCCCATTGCCCATGTTTGATTCATTAGCTACCCATGCACAAGTCACTAGTGCCTAGTGTATATCTATAGAGAAAAATCAAATTGGATTTTCCTTTTTAAACCATGGAAAATATTTTCCGATTTCAACCAAACACTAGAAAATAATTTACCATTTTCCAAGAAAATGACATCTTGGAAAATATTTTCTAGAAATGTAATGCTTCTGTAAAACAAACGAAGCCCTAAAATAAAGCGTCATCATTTTCGATGCGTTTCCAAGTTGAAAAAAAAAAAGGATACTTGATGGAACAAGTGATATTTCATCAACATGTCATGGGGTGTAGATTATATAAGAAATTTCTCCATTTAAGTCAATGGAAAATAAGTAATTCATAAGTACATAGACATTTAGTCCAAGGTGATATATATATATATTGACAATACATGTGTGTGTATATATATGGTTCATGTAGTGTTCTTAAGATGATGTTCTCCAGAGAGATCTTGGGGCCACACGACTTTGTCAAAAACAAGAAAGAGTTTATTTAATTTAATTAGAATTCCATTGTTATGCTCCAAACAATATAATTTTTTTTTCTCGGTGCTTATACTAAATTTCAATAACTGTTCCCAAGTGTAAAAGAAAAAAGTTAGTGAAAAGTGGCTGGCGATTTTTCTCTAAGTAACTTGTGGGTATGTATATATATATCCAAAAACGGACCTCATCTCAAATCAGGTCAAGTTTTGATTGTTCAAGTTAACTCTGTAGTAATAAGATCCGCCAAGCCTTATTTGGCCACTCCAGGAGCAACTGTTCATGGTCATTATGGAGAAATCCTTTACGAAGGAGATACATTAGTTACATTTATATATGAAAAATCGAGATCCGGTGATATAACGCAGGGTCTTCCAAAAGTGGAACGAGTATTAGAAGTGCATTCAATTGATTCAATATCGATGAACCTAGAAAAAAGAATTGAGGGTTGGAACGAGCATATAAAAAAAATTCTTGGAAATCCTTGGGGATTCTTGATTGGGGCTGAACTAACTATAGTGCAAAGTCGTATATCTTTGGTTAATAAGATCCAAAAGGTTTATCGATCCCAGGGGGTGCAAATCCATAATAGGCACATAGAAATTATTGTATGCCAAATAACATCAAAGGTGTTGGTTTCAGAGGATGGAATGTCTAATGTTTTTTTACCTGGAGAACTAATTGGATTGTTGCGAGCGGCGTGAACGGGGCGCGCTTTGGAAGAATCGATCTGTTACCGCGCCATCCTATTGGGAATAACAAGGGCATCTTTGAATACTCAAAGTTTCATATTTGAAGCGAGTTTTCAAGAAACTGCTCGAGTTTTAGCCAAAGTTGCTCTCCGGGGCCGTATCGATTGTTTGAAAGGCCTAAAAGAGAACGTTGTTATAGGAGGGATGATACCCGTTGGTACCGAATTCAAAGGATTAGTGCATCGTTCAAGGCAACATAAGAACATTCCTTTGAAAACCAAAGAGAAGAATTTTTTCGAGGGGGAAATCGGAGATATTTTGTTCCACCACAGAGAATTATTTGATTCTTCCATTTCAAAGAAGTTTCATGATACATCAAAACAATCATTTAGAGGATATAATGATTCCTAAAAGTGGATTCATACTTTTTTTTTTAATTCAAATTAAAAAAACTCTTTATTTATGGTCATTTTTGGGGGTAATCGAAAAAAAGATAATAACGAATAGAGGGTAGGGGTTTGGATTGTGTATCGACATCCACATGGCCAATCTCCGGTAGAAGAAAAGGTTCCATCGGAACAATTATTTAGTTAAGGGCAACCTCGTCGCTTTTTTTTTTTCAAAAAAAAAAAAAGCGGAAGTGGGGGGGAGAAATGACAAGAAGGTATTGGAATATCAATTTGGAAGAGATGATGGAAGCGGGAGTTCATTTTGGTCATGGTACTAGGAAATGGAATCCTAGGATGGCACCTTATATTTCTGCCAAGCGTAAAGGTATTCATATTACAAATCTTACTAAAACTGCTCGTTTTTTATTAGAAGCTTGTGATTTAGTTTTTGATGCAGCAAGTAGGAGAAAATAGTTTTTAATTGTTGGTACCAAGAATAAAGCAGCTGATTCAAAGAGCATGGGCTGCAATAAGGGCTCGATGTCATTATGTTAATAAAAAGTGGCTCGGTGGTATGTTAACGAATTGGTCCACTACGAAACGAGACTTCATAAGTTCAGGGACTTGAGAACGGAACAAAAGGCGGGAGACTCAATCGTCTTCCAAAAGAGATGCAGCTATGTTGAAGAGACAATTATCTCACTTGCAAACATATCTCGGGGCGGAATTAAATATATGACGGGGTTACCTGATATTGTAATTATTGTTGATCAACAAGAAGAATATACGGCTCTTCGAGAATGTATCACTTTGGAAATTCCAACAATTTGTTTAACGATGCAAATTGTGACCCGGATCTTGCAGATATTTCGATTCCAGCAAATGATGACGCTATAGCTTCAATTCGATTAATTCTTAACAAATTAGTATTTGCAATTTGTGAGGGTCGTTCTAGCTATATACGAAATCCTTGATTAATAATAAGATAAATAAATTATTTTTTGAACTTCATAAATTTCTGGAATCAGTTACTACTCTTGAATCGCATAAAAGAGATCCAAATTATTGCGGATATTATGTGATTAGTTCGTATCCAAAATATAAAATTCAACTAAGCAAGTCGAAAAAGAGATGGTTGAATCAAAATAATTCCCTTTAAAGTTCTATTTCTGTCGAGGGGGCAATATGAATGTTTTATCATGTTCCACCAACACACTAAAAGGGTTATACGATATATCGGGTGTGGAAGTAGGCCAACATTTCTATTGGCAAATAGGAGGTTTTCAAGTCCATGGCCAAGTCCTTATTACTTCTTGGGTTGTAATTGCTATCTTATTAGGTTCCGCCAAATAGCTGTTCGGAATCCACAAACCATTCCGAATGACAGTCAAAATTTCTTCGAATATGTCCTTGAATTCATTCGAGACATTAGCAAAACTCAGATTGGAGAAGAATATGGTCCATGGGTTCCTTTTATTGGAACTATGTTCCTATTTATTTTTGTCTCGAATTGGTCAGGGGCTCTTTTACCATGGAAAATCATAGAATTACCTCATGGGGAGTTAGCCGCACCCACGAATGATATAAATACTACCGTTGCTTTAGCTTTACTCACGTCAGTAGCATATTTCTATGCAGGTCTTACCAAAAAAGGATTAAGTTATTTCAGTAAATACATTCAACCAACTCCAATCCTTTTACCCATTAACATCTTAGAAGATTTCACTAAACCTTTATCACTTAGTTTTCGACTTTTCGGAAATATATTAGCCGATGAATTAGTAGTTGTTCTTGTTTCTTTAGTGCCTTTAGTGGTTCCTATACTTGTCATGTTCCTTGGATTACTTACAAGTGGTATTCAAGCTCTTATTTTTGCAACTTTAGCCGCGGCTTATATAGGTGAATCCATGGAGGGTCATCATTGACTCGTTTTCAAAATAGTCGTTTTTTAGTTTAGCCCAAGGTAATGTATGTGTAACTCAAGATAATTTGGCAAGATAAAAATAGACAAATAAGCTATATACGATCTACATGAATATGAAAAAAGATTATGATATTTCGATTTTAGGGAATTAAAAAAAAAGAAAAGGAAAGAGATCAAAAGATCTTTTTCCTAAAATTCCTGCTTGGCCCATTTAATTTATATAATACCTACCCCTAATAAATATTTTCTATTACTATAATAAAAAGAAATATATAGAAATTATATTATATATAGAAAAAAATAATTCTAAAAAAATATATGAATAAAAAATGGTATGAACTTTTCCTTTTAAATCAATGAAATACTGATATTTCTACCTATGCTATTCAATTATTTGACCTAACGAATTTGTCCATGTAGGTTGTATACATGCAGAATAATGAGAAATAAAAGGAAGAGTAGAATTGACGCGATTCATAAAAATGAATTGGTTAATATGGGTGTGTACAAATTGGGTATACGTAATGGAATGGCTAGAATCCAACTATTGGATGTTTCAGTTTCAAAAATAAAATAGAATTCTAGAATCTGATTTAATCTAAGATACAAATAATTGGTTTACATTATGGAAGAAACCCATGTATATGTGATATTAGATATTGCTACATATATATGAACTAAAAATAGATATGATCTAATCTGCTCTATACTACTATGAATTATGAATTTAGATAGGGATTCCAATAGAAGTCTTTCCCTTTCTTTCGTCCGTGACTGTGAATTGATGAATAAAAAGATGAAATAAAGAAAAATAATGTAGAATTCAACTAATGGTTCGGAACAAAGAAATGGAAGAACAAAAGTCATATGGATTCACAAAAATCCCGTCGATAGGAACTAAAAAAGAGATAAAAGTAGTTCGGATGATTCAATAATATTATTCCATTACTTGAATTCGGAGTTGTTAGTTACTTCGTCTGGATGAATCCTAGTGATGGAATAATTAAGTCATAATTCATTGGATGAATGTATCATTAACTTTTTTTTTTTTTTTGCGAGGAACTTATCATGAATCCACTGATTTCTGCCGCTTTCGTTATTGCTCTTTGGTTAGCTGTCGGGCTTGCTTCTATTGGACCTGGAGTTGGTCAAGGTACTGTCAAGGGGCCAAGCTGTAGAAGGTATTGCAAGACAGCCCAAATGGAGGGAAAAATACGAGGTACTTTATTGCTTAGTCTGGCTTTTATGGAAGCGTTAACAATTTATGGATTGGTTGTAGCCTTAGCGCTTTTATTTGCGAATCCCTTTGTGTAATCCGATAAATATAAAAAATACGTATTTTTTTTTTTTTTTTATGGCCGGGGCTTGCTCCTTGTTTTTTTTTCGAATTATATCAATATTTCACTCCTACAATTACTTATTTGTTGGGACACTAACCCCCGGGAAGGATGGATCTCGAGGATGAGAAATTAGCATACCAATTCGCTTTCTTCCTTCCCGTTCTTAGCAAAGGAAGCTCTTTTTTTTTTTTTTTTTTTTTTAGAGAGTGTTCCAAAAAACGAACTATTCTCCAATTGAGATGAAACTTGGTCCCTGATTCTAATCAGTATTATTCTTATTAGGAATTTCCTATTGAAAAAAATCCATTTCAAAATCAACTATATTTTTTTATTCTATTTAGAAACAAGGAAATTAAATAAATAATCATTCAATATATCGAAATATCTAAAATAGATAGATAAAAATATTAAATATATAGAATACATAAATAAAAAAGAAAAATAAAAAAAGAATAAAATAGAAAAACGTGAAGTGATACAAAAAAAAAAACGAACTCTATTCGATTTTTTTTTTTTATTTTATCTATAAGAGGAGATTGTATGAAACATGTAACCGATTCTTTCGTTTCCTTGGGTCATCGGCCATCGGCGGGAGTTTTGGATTTAATACCGATATTTTAGCAACAAATCCAATAAATCTAAGTGTAGTCCTTGGTGTATTGATCTTTTTTTGGAAAGGGAGTGTGTGCGAGTTGTTTATTTCAAGAATTGGCTAAACCAGCTGCACTTTTTTTCATTATAACTAGTAAAAAGTAAAAGATGCATGATCCCGCGAATTACTTCTGAATAAATTAAGTGAATAAATTAATAAATAATATTTAAGAACCATAGCATTTCGTGATTCATTGGTAAATGCACTTTGATTCTCGATTAACCAATAATGTGGGACCATTAATATGGTTAAAGCTAAATTGTTTGAAGTTTAAACGGAGCATGGTATTCTTTCTACTACTATGTTAATTTAATACAAAAGGGTTTCAAAACGAATAATTGAAATTTTTTCTTCGATAGAGAACACTCATATCGATGAAATTATTTGAAACCTTTATTGGAAAAAAGGTTACACTCTTTTTTTTTTTTAATCTTAGCCAATGCGGAATCGATGACCTATATAATGTATAAAGTAAGTAGAATTCTTTGGATTTTTAGAAAAGAAAAAAAGAAACAACTTTGCCGACAATTCCATATTTTTTGTTTGGTCGAAAGAGTCCTCCGAAGAGTCCTCCAAATATTATTTTGGTCTTGGATTAGTGATCCGTTTTGATATCTTTTTGGAGGAATATGAATAGGGAAGAGAGGATAGGCTCATTACATTCAAAAAAAAAAAAAAAAGATATGGGAATTTTACATAAGTAATTGAGCGTGAGAGCCAAATGAATTGAAAGATTCATGTTTGGTTCGGGAAGGGACTATGGAAGTTTTGAAATGAATGGAAAGATAATCTACTTTCATTAAGCAATTTATTAGATAATCGAAAACAGAGGATCTTGAATACTATTTGAAATTCAGAAGAATTACGCGGCGGGGCCATTGAATAGCTGGAAAAAGCCCGGGCCCGTTTACGGAAAGTGGAAATGGAAGCCGAGCAATTTCGAGTGAATGGATATTCTGAGATAGAACAAGAAAAGTTGAATCTGATTAATTCAACTTATAAGACCTTGGAACAATTAGAAAATTACAAAAACGAAACTATTCATTTTGAATAGCAAAGAGCGATTAATCAAGTCCGACAATGGGTTTTCCAACAAGCCTTACAAGGAGCTCTAGGAACTCTGAATAGTTGTTTGAACAACGAGTTACATTTACGTACTATCGGTGCTAATATTGGTATGTTTGGGGCGATGAAAGAAATAACTGATTAGTCCTTTTATTTTAGGCATTTTTTTTTTCGTACAAAAAAGAATTAAGAAATACTCATGGTAACCATTAGAGCCGACGAAATTAGTAATATTATCCGTGAATGTATTGAGCAATATAATAGAGAAGTAAAGATTGTAAATACCGGTACCGTACTGCAAGTAGGCGACGGCATTGCTCGTATTTATGGTCTTGATGAAGTAATGGCGGGTGAATTAGTAGAATTTGAAGAGGGTACAATAGGGATTGCTTTGAATTTGGAATCAAATAATGTCGGTGTTGTATTAATAGGTGACGGTTTGATGATACAAGAGGGAAGTTCTGTAAAAGCAACAGGAAGAATTGCTTAGATACCGGTGAGTGAGGCTTATTTGGGTCGTGTTATAAATGCCCTGGCCAAACCTATTGATGGTCGAGGTGAAATTTACGCTCAATCTCAATTAATTGAATCTCCTGCTCCAGGTATTATTTCGAGACGTTCCGTATATGAGCCTCTTCAAACTGGACTTATTGCTATTGATTCGATGATCCCTATAGGACGTGGTCAGCGAGAATTAATTATTGGGGACAGACAGACTGGTAAAACAACAGTAGCCACGGATACTATTCTCAATCAACAAGGTCAAAATGTAATATGTGTTTATGTAGCTATTGGTCATTAGTCTTTGTTAATAATGAAGGATACTCAGCTCCAGGCAATTCAGTATACAGAGCAAGGGGCACGTTTTTAGCACCAAACAGGAACTAATAAAACCTGTTCTACTCTCCCACCTACCATACCTCAACTGTCAGCTGGAAATATCATCTTACCTCTACCACAGGGCAATCTTAGATCTGAATATGCACAGCAACAACCACTCATACCATCGTCAGGAGTTCATATTAATCATAACAAGAAAAAACATCTCAAGCTATTGACCAAGGCAACTATTTCTAAGAAACAGAAACGCCATACTCATTATCAGCTATCTTCTATAATGGAAAATTTGGATGAACAGCAGTTGATGGAAACACCTGTTATGCTACTTGACGAGCTACATCAACGGGCTTTGGTGGCTGGCCCTCAACAGCCACCAATCGACAAATGAAGCTCATAAGTTGGAACTGCCAGGGCTTGGGCTCAGCCCTAACAGTTCGTGCCCTAAAGGCCCTAGTAGCTAAAGAAGAGCTTGACCTTATCTTTTTGATGGAGACTAAAAATCAGACAGAAGTTCTTCAGCGAGTCCAAACTCGACTTAAATTCCAGCAATCCTTTGTCCTTGATCCTATTGGCCTTGCAGGAGGTCTGGCCCCTTTTTGGCATACTCATATTAGTATTACTTTCCACCGTACAGATCAGCATCTGTTTGATTTCCTTTGTATTGACAATCGTTCTGGTAGGTCGATGCATTTTACATGTCTCCATGCCCCTTCAGTTTATCAAGCCCGTTTTCTTTTTTGGAATGAACTCAGACAACTAGCACTCTCCAATACACTGCCCTGGATTTGTATCGGGGACTTTAATGAAGTGCTATACTCTTGGGAAAAAGATGGCAAACGACTAGTTGATTTGAACAGAATGCAAGCATTTCGAGAGGTACTTTATGATTGTTCACTGGTGGACATAATTAGTAAGGGATGTGCATATACTTGGATGAACAACAGGGAGGGTGAGGAATTGGTCAAGGAAAGGTTAGACCGAGCTCTATGTAATTTGGAATGGCAAGAGATTTATCCAGACACTGAGGCTATAGCCCTTCCTGCATTAGGATCCGATCACAGTCCATTACTTTTATCTACGGCAGGCCTTCCAAAGCGTCGTCACAAATCCTTTTATTTTGAGGCGTTCTGGTTGCAGGAATCAAAATGTCGTGATGTTATTTCTAAGGCTTGGACTTCAATACATCTACCAAGCCACAAGCTTCCTCAACGGCTACTCAAGGTTTTTGTGGCACTTTTGAGATGGAGTAAAGCTAAATTTTCAGTTCCCCGACAGCAAATTTCCCATCTCCAGCACCAGCTTCAATCTTTAATTAATAGACCGAATTGCAACAATGCTACGCCACAAATTCAGCACCTCAAGGCAGAGATTCACAAGTTATGGGAACAAGAGGAAAGATTCTGGGCTATGAGATCTCACATCAATTGGCTCAAGTGGGGCGACAAGAATACTAAATTCTTCCATGCAACTACACTTCAACGTCGCCAAAGAAACAGAATAAGGATGTTACAGTCTGATGATAACAACTGGGTTCGCGATGAGAATGATTTAAAGAATATGCTGGTTACCTACTATTCCTCCATCTATCAATCAATAGGTCCTCGAAACTATGAGGCTATCCTTCATCAATGCTTGCCCACGGTAACAGCAGAAATGAATGAGCATTTAACAGCGGAACTCACACAAGAAAAAGTTCAATGTGCAGTATTTCAATTGGGATCAACTAAGGCCCCCGGACCCGATGGCTTGAATGGACTCTTTTACCAGTCCTACTGGGATATTTTAAAGGACGACCTTTTTCTTGCAGTACAAGATTTGTTCAAGAGGGGAATCATGCCAACAGAGCTTAATAAAACGATCATCACTCTCATTCCTAAGATTCCACATCCAGAATTGTTAGATCACTATCGCCCTATCAGCTTGTGTAATTTTGCCTATAAGATTATCTCAAAGATCCTTGCTAATAGGCTCAAACCCTGGCTTGAGACCTTAATTTCCACTAAGCAAAGTGCATTCGTCAATAGTCGTCAAATCCAGGATAATATTCTTATCGTCCAGGAAGTGCTTCACCAGCTAAGAACACGAAAGTGAAGACGGGAATTCAAGGCCATTTTGAAAATGGATATGAAAAAAGCATACGATCGAGTGGAATGGGATTTTCTTAAAGCTTATCTCCTAAAAATTGGATTTCATCCCCTTTGGGTGAACTGGGTGATGGAATGTGTAACAACCATCTCTTTCAGTATCAAATTTAATGGGGAACTTTTAAGCTATTTCCAACCAACTCGTGGACTCAGACAGGGGGATCCTCTTTCTCCTTATTTATTTATTCTAATGGCGAATGTACTATCCACTCTTATTCATCAGGCACTTAATATGGAGCATCTCAAAGGCATCAAGTTAAACAGGTTTTGCCCTACACTTTCTCACTTATTTTTTGCGGATGATGCTATATTTTTCTTAGATGCCAAGCTGATGGAATGTCAAAATCTATCCAATATTATCAATCAATATTGTTTGGCCACTGGACAGAAGTAAATAGAAACAAATCTGGAATATTCTTTAGCGAGATTGCCCCATGATCCTACAGAAAATTTGGCCAATGAATTTAGAGTGCCTTTGATGCTTAGAATAGGCAAATACTTAGGTATACCCTCAGATTGGGGGAGATCAAAAAGAGAGATGTTTGCCTGGATATTGGCCAAAGTTGATTCTAAGTTAAATGGTTGGAAAGAAAAGCTTATCTCCAAGGGCGGTAAGGAAGTTCTAATCAAGGCTGTTGTCCAAGCAATTCCTCAGTATGCTATGGCTATATTTAAAATCCCTACTTCTATTTGTAAATCTGTTGAACAGAAAATTGCACACTTCTGGTGGCAAAACAATAGCACTAAACCTAGCATTCACTGGACGAACTGGGCAGAGCTTAAAAATAGTAAAACTAAATGTGGTCTTGGCTTTAGGGACCTTATGGATTTTAATAGAGCCTTACTTGGAAAGCAGGCATGGCGTCTAATTTAGGGACCTTCGTCCCTGTGGAGTAGGCTATTTAAAGGTCTCTATTTTCCATCATGTGCCTCTGCACAAGCTGAGACAAGTCATCGACCGTCCTGGGGTTGGCAAAGCCTGTTAGCAGGACAAGCTGTTATTCTACCCAATCTTCGATGGGCAGTAGGGGATGGCCGCACAATCAAACCGATGATTGATCCTTGGTTACCAAGAGGAATATTAGGTGGTCTAGTTCAAAGAGATGAACCCCCGTTGTTAGCGAATTACATGGATTTTAGTCACAATACATGGAATGCTCCTCTATTGCGAAGATTTTTTGATGATTCTGTTGTGGCTGAAATTCTGACCATACCAGTCAGACCTAACTATATTTCGGATCAACTTATCTAGGCTGCATCTACTGATGGCAAATATAGTGTCAAAAAGGGTTACCAATCCATCAGACAGAGCCAGACAGCCCTAAGTGGCGTTTCTCTCAATATAGCCACTGATTCGACTCACGCTCGAGAGATGCTATGGAAACATATTTGGAAGCTGCGGCTACCCCCAAAAATACGACTATTTCTATGGTCTCTTAGCCATGATGCTCTACCGATCAAGACTAACCTATTCCATCGCCACATCATCCTGGACAGTATATGCCCTCTCTATTCTACAGGTACAGCAGAAACAACAGCACATACATTTTTATACTGCCAATGGATAGTAGCTATTTGGTCTCATCCCCTAATCAATATTCAGATTCCTACACCACACATACAACATCTCAGAGATTGGCTTGGAAATATGTTGTCACAAAATCAGAACTCACCAGTTTTCGAAGTGGTTGCTGCACTCTTGTGGAATATCTGGAAAGCCAGAAATAATTTTATCTTCTGGCATCACCGTCTAGATCCACGTAGGGTCATTGATCTGTCTCTCGCTACTGTTCGAGCGGTGCAGTTGTCCTCCATAGCAGGTGGTATCACGACTAAAACCCATCTTAGCCTAGAAGAACTCTGGCGACCCCCAGACCCTGGAGTCCTGAAAGTGAACATAGATGGTGTGTTTCAACCAGGTGGTACTGAAGGGACTATGGCCTGCATCTGCCGTGATCATAATGGGAAGTTTATCGATGGACTTACCAGAAGTTTTGCAGCTTCGTCAGCTTTGCAAGCCGAATTTCAGGCTTTCACGATCACTCTTCGCTACATGTTGGAGAAGAACAGAGCCTCTTATCTGCTTGTGATCGAATCAAATTCGAAAACCCTAATCGATTCGGTGACGAACTTAACTGATCCGCCATGGCAGGTTCAATCGCTCTATGCTGAAGCTGTGGCCCTCCTTCGCGATTTCTCCAATTTGCGAATTAGGTTTTGTAGAAGAGGGGCGAATTTTGGGACAGATTGGGCTGCCAAGGCTCATAAAACCGATTCTCTTCCCTCTAACTGGGCCTCCTCGCCTCCTTCTACTTTGTTGGATATCTTTTATGTGGATGCTATGGCTGCACATTGTAATATTAACTCTTTCGATTAATATTAGTTGTTTTTCCGACCAAAAAAAAAAAAAAAAAAAAAAAAAAACTTGTGGGTAACTTACCGACATTTTCATCAAATTATCAATTTTAACAGTTTTCAAGTTAGTAATTTTTGTACTAACTTACCAATTTTTATTTACATGTACTTACCAATGCTTCAATATGAACTAACCAATCTAAATTAAAGGGCTTTATCGAATTTTGTAATATTAGATTACTTTTGGGTTACCAAATCTCATAAAAAATACCAATATTTATTTCTTTCAAGTTACCAACTTTCCCTTGGAATACCAGTTTTTATTTGAGTTGCTTAGTGACGTCATATTTGCTCACTCTTTCCAAAGATTACAAACCTAAATTAGCATAACCCACCAACTTTTCTCCCTCTAAACTAACATCTAGTATTCAGCTACCAACTCTCATTTAAATTACTTACCAACATTTATTATATTTTTTTTGACATTTTTCAAATTTTATAATTGTTCTCAATTGCTCATTTTGTAGCTATGCTTTAAATTTACCTACTTTTCCAAGAATTTATTAACCTCAATTAGAGTAACTTACAGGATTTTCTCTAATATCTACTAGTTTTGGATTACTATTGAGTTATTGCCAAATTTATTTATTTTAATTGCCAATTTTATCTACCTCTATTAATTAAGCTTTAAATGATTCATTAGCTTTTCTCTAGATAATTATTAACTATTTATGGGTTATTAACTTTCGAGTTAGTTACCAACATATGTTTTGATATTTAAATTCCTATAGAAGTTGGTATATTTATGAAGACAAATAAATTGTTGGTAATTTGTAATGTTGGAAAGAAAGACAAATATATTTAGTAAAAGATGAAAGTGGATCATTTCTAAATAGTCAAAAGAGTTGTCGCAACCTTCCCTCAGTAGTAAGCTTGTGGATTACTAAGTCCACAGAGCTTAGCACGGACTCTCTCAAACTTTACCAATCGCAATTTTGAGTTTAATCGATTTTAACATGTAAACAAGAGTCACCACTAACCACTTGTTGGTATATTGATTAGACATCTAAGTAAAGTATGGGAGAATACTTTACTTCTACGAATTAGAGATTCAATAGGTTCGGAGGCTTGATAATGCTATATTAATTTAACGTCATTTCAGCGTCCTTTTCTCTTTATTTTCAGAATTTTTTTCATTTTTTTTAATTTATTAACCCTAACTAGGCTTAACTAACATAAATATGGATTAATTCAAAATATGAATATCACATTAAGCAAGCTTAAATCAGCCATTTCAAGATTGAAATTTGGTTTGGGTATTTCATCGCCTGGTATATGTTAGGCAGCCCAAACCAGTTTCCCCCGAACCAATTTCATGCCCATATGTAATACATTAAAAAAACTGTGAGCAAAATCCACTAGATCCAAATGAAAGTATGAACATTGATCACACAGAATTTCATATGCAGCAAACGCCTCGGAGAATGACTGACCACACGCATCAAACCGGCCCCTCCAAATAGCCTATATGGCTGATTCAGAGCGTGTTCCAGTCATGGCCCAGGGCGGATCGATTCAAGGCACATGAATTTCGAAGGTTCTCATGGGCATTTCTATAAACAGCTTGCATGCATTGGAAACGTTGGCTCTACTTAAACTGACACTGGAACGTCAATGTGATCATGCTTCATCAGACAGCACCTCGAATTTTCAATGATTTGCACATGGGTGGTATAGACGGTTCCCGTCTTGGGCTTTACCGAAACAGGGCAGAGCAAGAGAGGGAGGAGTACCCGGTTGTCTGCGACGCCTGAGATGGGATGAGCGGTAGAATCGACGGATTGAGCACCTGCAGTCGTCCACGAAAGGAGCTGAGACAAATGAGTGAAGCACCGGCGAGGTTCAAGCTTATCGGGCTATCTCGGCCAAAAGATAGGGGAAGGCAGGGGTGCGGCCGCTGAGGTCCAGGGCGGTGCTTTCGGCTGCGCTTACACGTCCAGCTAAACTCGGGAGGTCTAAACACGTCTCTTTCTTCTCTGCTCTTCCAGCCTGCCCGTACCTCGTCCTCTGATCTTTCTCTTTTATACGCCAAACACCGCTCCTATCTGCTGCTATTCCTCTGCTTCACTCAACGTTCGATCTCAGCCCATGCTCTGGTCTCTTCTGATCCCTTGAATTTTGCCAGTGGGTTGTCCATGCCCGTTTGCTTCTTCTTTTTATTTCCAGATCTTCTTGTGTGCTTCCACGCTTCCCACACATTCCAAGGAACGTTCTGTTCCCTGTGCTGTTCACCCTCGGCCAACCTTCATTCTCTTCTTTTCTTTTTTATTGTAATTTATTTTTTACTATTTTTTGCTCTTTTCATTATATATATTCTTTATGTTATTATTTTTATGTCATTTTTTTGGAGACCAAGCTCTAAGGAAATTAATCTCAACTAGGGAGCTGCGCTAAATGCATGAGTAAATTTAATATGCATGAATTTAATGAGATATATTTTTTGTGGAAAAACAAATTCTAATTTCTTAAAAAAGAATATGTGTCAACAAGAGTTAGTATTAGCAAGCTATTAGCCAGCAAGTTACTAGGAAATTAGGTGATTAGTAACTTTTTTTTATCAGTAACTTTTTTTATTAGTAACTTTCCAACACTTAAAAAAAATTAGCAGAACAATATGTAGTATGGCGAATGTACATCCTCCTTCAGCTTGCTTTGAGTTGTGATTTTGAGAGACGTCTATTCTAAAAGTTTGAACTGTGAAATGAACACATGGTTCAATAATGCAATTTTATTTCTCATGTTTTCTTTTAATCGGAGGGGATAAATCTAAATGTTGGAGTTTCGATCCACTTTTGATAAAGTTTGAAATAAGCTCTAGTGGAGTTTTGATTAATGCAAATAATCATTTTTACAATTCTATATGACTTATTTTTCTTGCAAAGTTCACGTTAACATTGATAGTCATATATATATAACGATAATTGCCAACCCATGTAACATATGAGCATCTCGCTAGTATCATTCCATTCTCGAGTGATATTGTCATGGGTTGTATCGTTACATTGCCCTATTTCTAACTTAAGATTCCAGGTCAAGCCAAGAATTGAGATTTTTCATGACTAGATTGCCATATTTCTAACTTATGATTCACGGTCAAGCCAAGAAAAATAAATGGAGAGTCCAATCCAAGCCATTTTCATTTTTCCCTCTCAAACTCCTTAATTATCGCCATCATCACATGAATTGGACCCCAAGATATTAACTTTATTGTATGAACTAAGTAAAGTGGGGTTCCTTTCTATGATTCGCTCCGAGACAAAAGACAAAAACATCGACCACTATGCAAACATGACCCACTTGCCCCATTTGGTTCGGCTTTGGGAATGGGTTTTGGGACTCTAAAGTCCCTTGGCCAAATGCAAATGCGTTTGGTTCGATTTTTTGGATGACTTTGGCAAGATGCAATTGCATCTCCAAATAACTCTAAGGGCTCTTAGGGCCCGTTTGGTTCGGCTTTGGGGAAATACCTTTGGGAGAATGCAAATACTTTTGAGGTAAAGGGGTTTTCCGAAATGTTTCACCATTTGGTAAATTGTAGCATTGAAATGTTACTTAGCATAAATACTATTTGGCAAAACTCACATTTGTAATGGGCTTTTGCTTCTTCTTCTTTTTTTCTTTTTTTTTTTAATTTGAAAGTTAAATCCGGCGGCTGGCTAACCACCGGCCGCTTGAGGTTGTGACCTAGGCCTGATTCGTACGAGTCGAAGGAGTCGGAGCGTAGAAGCAAGGAGTTGACGTGGTGCTGCTCGCACTCGTTGAAGGGGATGGATCTACCGCAGAAGAGGAAGGCGTCGACGATGGACGCGAAGGTAGAGGCGGTGGTGGGGCCGACGAAGAACTAGAAGTTGGGGGCGTCCCAAAACGGTGGGGCGGGAGGGCCGTCGGGTTGGTTTGGGGGGGGTCAAGGCCGGACGGCCAAATCTGGCAACCTGAGGCTTGGTTCGCGCAAGTCGAAGGAGTCGGAGCGCAGAAGCAGGGAGTCGATGCGGTGCTACTCGTGCTTGTCGAAGGGGGTGGATCTATCGCAGAAGAGGAAGGCGTCGACGGTGGAGGCGGAGGTGGCGTCCACAACGGAGGTGGAGGTGGCGTCAACAACAGAGGCGGCGGCGGGGCCGGCGGAGAACTAAAAGTTGTGGGGAAAAAGATGAATAGTAATGATCTGTGAACAATGGAACTTACATTGGGAGAATGCCGAATGTTTAAAGCACCTAGCTGCATTGGGCTTTCAGCATTGTGAATGCTGAGCATTCAAAAGTGACTCCCAAACACAAAATATTTTCCCCAAGGAGCTTTGAGGGCCCAAAGCCCCTTAGGGAAGCTGAACCAAACAGGGTTAGTCCAAAGCAAGTTTAGAGGTTCTTTGGGAATTTGCATTTTTGGAATACAAATTTCGAGTACTGTTCATCTTCTCTGATGGAGAAACTGATCGGAGTCCAACGATCGCCGGCCAAGGGACCGTGCACGCCAGAGACCATCACTTGAGGGTCGCCCAACCCCGATGATCGTCGCTAGACCTCAGGCGACGCCTGGGTCGTGCGACCCAAGTGACTGATGGCCTAAATCAGGCGACCTAGGCGGCCACCTGAGGTTGTGTGACCTCAGGCTACGATTGCTGAGGTCAAGTGACCCTAGGCGATGGCCACCTGAGGTCGCGCAACCCCAGGCATTGGACGCCGAGATCGCACAACCCCAAGCGGCCGTCGCCTATGGTCGCCTGACCCAAGCGACCAGCGACCATCTGGGGGCCAGATCTGGCCATCCAGCAGCTAGATCCGGCCGTCCGATGGCCGGACTTAAAAATAAAAATACAAATTTTTTGTTTTTTTTTTTTAAATTTAATAAAAGTCATTTTTAAATGCAAATTTTACTAAACAAAGTATTTTTGCCAAAGTTATTTCTTAATATAAATTTTACCAAACGTTATTTGCATTTCTAAAACCCTCTTCACCTAAATGTATTTGCATTTTTGCAAATGTATTCACCAAAAGCCGAACCAAATTGGCCCGAAGTGGATTTTCCTATTGGGCTCCATACAAAAGGACAAACGGATAGAATCCCTCTCGTTCAATTGGACCTTGATGGTCATGTAGTGACAAAGAGAATGGACACATCAATCTCTGTCCATGATCTCTCTTGAAGGAAAAGAGGAATTTATGTCATCCACCATTGCCAACTGTTTAGTGATGTTTTTCAGGGTGCTTTATAAATTTATAATTGATATCACTGCATACAAACAACTGAGGTGTTGGTCATGCTGCTCATGCAGAATTGACCAACATGATTGGTGAATTTTGTCTCTTCTTTTGTCCTTTTATTGCCCAAGTCTTTATGCTATCATCATTCCGTTGCACTGAGGCTTGCTTGTATGCCGGACATTTAGGGCCTATTTCATAGATCGGAAATTAAATGCTGAAAATTTAAGTGGTCAATTTCAAGTGTTGATAATATTTGACTGCTGATAATAGAATTAAAATGTGTTCGATGAAAATAAAAAACGTGTAGTTGAGTATTATTGATCATTTTCTAAAAATAGAAAAAGAAGGTCATTACCGATATGTTTTATCATTATATTATGCAATATTCTAGTCACCATCGAATATTTTTGTATTGACCGAAGTAAGTAATTCCTCTTTTACATATTGGATTAAGTGGAATTTTCACTCAATTAAAGTAATTTAAGTGTATTTTATCAAAGGTCATCCAAAGAGTTTAATCTAATTAAATGCTAAATATTTGATGTTTTAGCACTTACTTGGGTTATCGAATTAGTCCTTAGTCAAACCTAAAGATGGCCATGCATGAGTCATCAGGTGGCCCGAATATCAACCGAACAGATAGAATGGGTAGCTTGTCTCATGATTTAGTCAATACTCTTTCTCCCTTCCGTTAGACAATTTAAAGAGCAGTGCCAAAGAGGAGGCCTACGGTTACCCTTTATGTGGAACGTGGTCGTTGCCCCAACAAAATCCTTTTATTTTTATTTTTCTTTTCCCTTTTTTGGGTTTGCATAAGTTTCTGTTTGTTGGGCAATTAACATATTAATTCTTGTGAAATGTGTAAATACTTTTGCGAACATCTATGTTCTGTCATTATATTTATATTATTGTATAAAGTAAAGAAAATATGATATTGAGAGATCTCAATACTATCCTCAATTGCTCATTTCACAAAATCTGTACTCTTGTGAAATGCTTCAGTTAATGATATCTTTATTTTTCATAATTTTTTAATATTTACACATATTGTCCTACAAAAATGTTCCTTAAAAAGCTTTAAAAAAATTTTAGGAATGGGCATGTCCATTTTTGGGATGTATTATAGTCATATAACATAACAAAACTAACAAAATCATTATTTAGACTAGTCAAGATAATCACCAATTAATCTTATAAATTACTTTGCAAAAGGGAATGTGAAATTATCTTATTTTCAATCATTTAAATTTCTTTCCGAAATTAACTTACAGTTTTAATTATTTATCCCTTTTCATAAAGATTCAAATTTATTTTCATTTTTATCCACACGCATACATGTGTGGCCTTTCGCCAAAAAAAAAAAAAAAAAGGGTTGGGGGGGGGGGGCTGCGGAAATAGAGGGAAAACTGAAACTCTCGATCTATTTCAACGAAGAGTTAGGCATTTCTGTCGTTATTCTAGCGACAAATCGATTGATTAAGATCATTGTTCTGGCAGTCGATGATGCCACCCAAATCAAGGTGCCTGCTGAGTGTTCTTGATCGCTATCGATAAGAATGCGATGAGTCGTTGCACCATGGAAGGACTTGCATATCAGCCCAGCAACTCAGCAACCCATGTAGACAGCATTTCCTCAGAAACCCACCCGTTTTGATTCCCTCCATCTTCATTGCCTTCAAAGAGCTCGGAGTGCTGATTCTCAGACATGCACATATCCTCGACATTGAGATCCATCATCATGTTTTCCCATGAAATCATGTCGTCCTCGCAATTTCCTCCCTGACCCTTTCCTTCAATTGATTCTATCATTCGATCTGAAACGACGCCTTCTGAATTACACGGCTTACTGTCACGATCGGCATCGCCTTGTGATTCAGCTGTGGCTGTCTCATTTAAGGGCTTGTCATCCTCGCACTTTGAGTTCATTGGCCGGTCACCGTTTTCTTGGACTATCTTCTTCTTTATGGTGGAGTTCCAGTAATTCTTTATCTCATTATCTGTCCGGCCAGGAAGCCTTCCCGCGATAAGAGCCCACCTAAAGAAAATGAATTAACACATGTTAATGCCAATCTCAATGATGTTCTTTGGGAAATGAAAATGGCTTTCGCAAACAACGTGGTCAAGTGGCTCTCTTTGTTTAAAGGTGAATGACATAGCAAATTATCATCACTTTGAATATCTCCTTCAAAAGACAGTCTTTAAGGTGCGATCGGCTCATCACTCGAAGTGACGAATACCTGTTGCCTAGGAGCTTATGGAGCCTAATAATGAGTTCCTCTTCTTCAAGCGATATGTTTCCTCTCTTGATATCTGGTCTTAGGTAATTTAACCACCGAAGCCTACAGCTCTTTCCACACCTCCTGAGGCCTGCACATCAATTCCTTGCATTATTTTCAGTGATTAGGAGATACAAAACAAGTGAGGATAAGAGCATCACTAATAGGATTTACTTTCACAAATAAAGCACATTTTCCCCCGGGATAAAATGAAAGAAGAAATTCTCAGATCATTTGCTATGTCTAAATAACTCGGATTCATTGAAAACTATGCAGCATAATGTACTATTATTTGAATTTAAAGATGGACTAAAGATGAAACATATTCATTGGAATGCACATTGGGTCACATGTTTGCGTGTTGCCCATAAAAGTTTTTCAGGCATTCAAGTTCTGTTGGAAAACAATATATTGGATCTTATATGCATATATCGAATGCGGGACTATTTATTTCAATGATGATGCTAAGCAGCATATTGGTGCACTTATTAAATAACTGGTATTATGTAAGTTCAGACTCGCACTCCTAATATTCACAGTACCGTTTTAGAACATTTGTTTCTTTTTCTTTTCCTATGGCAGTATGCAAGGAGAAATATAGTAAGATCCTAAAGGCCTT
The DNA here is from genome assembly GCA_017140255.1 of Eucalyptus paniculata subsp. matutina. Lineage (NCBI taxonomy): Eukaryota > Viridiplantae > Streptophyta > Magnoliopsida > Myrtales > Myrtaceae > Eucalyptus > Eucalyptus paniculata. The sequence continues at coordinate 57,044,074 of CM029437.1, read as the reverse complement.
AACTCACCTGTTACCTTACGAACTTTGCCCCATTTCCCTTGGCCATGAACTTTGACGTAATCGATGAGGATTTGATCTTCAAGAGCCGACCAAATTCCTTTCTTGAACTTCAATCCATCTTTACCACTGCTAGGATTTCTGCCCATCTCTCTCTCTCTCTCTCTCTCTCGCATTCTAATGCTAAACTGCCTCGATGATGACAGATTATATAGAGACTGCTGCATGTGCCGTTGATGTTCAACGCAGCTTATTTTATTAAATCACACCGTCCTTGCTGAGAGAAAGAGAGTTAAAAAGAAATGTTATTCCTGAACAGAACAGAAACGCGTATTAAATGATAATAGATTATTCCGAACGAGAAATCCGAAAGCCGGTTTTGAGAAAGTCGCATGCAATTTGGAAATACTATATGGAATCGAATAAAGGTGTGGTTTTGACCGGTAGATATGGTCTGCCTATAATTTCAAGGACGAGATCCATTTAAATTGAATTGTTTGTATGGTCACTGGTTCATGCAGATTTGCCATTTAATTGCACTCATGAGTTCCCTGCATTCATTGCCTTTAAAAGGCCTAGAACAAAAGGTTTTAACTAACCTAACCATTTCTGTTCCAGGTTGGTTTTGGAAGTAACTCAATGGGAAGTCTTTAGATTACTAACTAGCAATTCATGCTTGACTCGTCAACTACCTAAGCGCAACTTTTTGAAAATTTAAGTTTCACCAAGTTTGAGTAATGAGTCATAATTAGAGGATCTGATGTAATCACTTCAAAATTTATAGAATTGCTCAAAGGCATAAAAAAATAATTTAAGTGGGCCTTGATTCGAGCAGGCACCCTAATATAGAAAATGAGTATAACACAACATCGCAATACTTAATTGCAATTTATAAATGTAATTAAATAGTCAAATAGTGTTTGTGTCAAATAACACAAATGTATTTAAAACCTGTAAAACTGTGAAATCACCAACTTTTGTTATCGCTTTAATTGATGGAATCCAAAGCTAAAGCTTTGAATTTTGAATTGAGACCTTGTTTTTCAATCACCAAGCTATCTCTATTGAGTTAAAAGGCATATGGAGTTCAGCTGAAGTTAAAAGTTGAGAAACCAAGTTTGACATAGGCCAATTTTAAACACCCATCTCAAGTCAAGTTTGTGCTGTAAACTGCGTAAAATCTAATTGGGTTAGTTTTACCTCCTTCATTCTCGAACCTCCGTTGATTTCAGTACCACTCGTTGGGCTTGTCAGGTGCGTTCCGACCATAGTTACGGAAGCCGCTAACCCGACAAGTAGATTAATTCAACACCCTCAAGAGAATACTCTCCGGCGACTGAACCCTAAAATATTTTTTCGCAGCATAAACTAATCAAAGATCAACAAGTTTCCAAGAACACAGGCCTGAGCTGGCCTGCGGCTCAGTCCTGTATCCAACCAAGCCTCGGGTTCCCTCCCGTTATGTCGGGTTTGCGTTCTTAATGTAGACACGTTTTTCGCCACATTAATTTTATATACGGCGACCAAGTACCGCTCAGAGAATATCTAACTGCCCCAGCTCACTAAGCCATAGATCATGAGGAGAAAGTTTGGTGTGTATATTGTCTTTTTTATGAGAGCAAAAGGCAGGTGCTGTGTTGCATATGATGGCATCACGTGTATGATTAGAATGAGTACGATCACGTAGAAAAGAGAGGGGCACAGACTGAGATTCACTTGATTTCCTGGCATCGTGCAGGTGTATATTTTGGTGTGTGGCCGGTTTGGAGAGAGTGATATTAACTAGGCTCTGATCTTGTTAGTTGAGAACATCTTTTGATTTGAGGATGTGTTAAAAGAACATTTTATGTATGCATGATCAACTAGTTTCCTAAAAGTTTCTAAGGAAAATCTCCAGAACTGATGGTGCATTTGGCAATGGCAGTACTCTTGGCTAGAAAATTGGAGGTCACCCATTCAAATCTTAACAATAGTCAGTGATATCTTTTGAGTTTAAGCTACCTACACTGGTCAAAAGTCTGAACTTGTTCGGTTTATGAGACTTGTTGGGTGTTTAACATAAGATTTTAAGGGAAAAACGTATTTGCAATGCGACATGTGGTCCGGCAAAAATGTATAATGTCGTTGCAAGACTAGCATCTCTTATCATATATTGGGATTCATTAATTTTCAAGAAACACCATAGAAACTAATATTTGATGAAGTCACTTCTTTCTCATTTCAATTTTTTCATTGCAAAATTGAACATATATAGTTGCGTCAATAAATCATAATTACGTGTATTTTGCAACCTCATGGTTTAGGAGTAAGAAGGCTAGCTACTTAACTCTTGCCCCCATTGAACTTCCGTCGGCAGTGAAACTCTTGAATACTTCATCAAAGCACTCGTACAACTTTTTAGTTTTATAATGATCCCATCAATGATGCCGTGGCGGCTCTTTTCAGAAAGTTGAACAATGAAGGAAAAGAAAAAATAAAATAGCATAAAATTTTCTCAAAAGGCTAGGCCTAGTACCCAGTATATTTGATTGCTCTTGGCACCTCGGCCGAAGTAAATAGAGGCCGGTCTTGAGAACTTAATGCTCGTGGCTTGAGTTCTTAGGGCCTGTGCCTTAGTACATGGAGGCTGGCCCTGGTCCACATAAGCCAAGCTCAGACCCCAAAACTCATATGCAAATCTCTAGTGCTTGAGCATGAGTTCGAATCCATTGAGGCCAAGCTTAGAAAGCTAATGCATGTGCTTAGATCTCTTGTGTCGAGCCTCAGTCCATCGAGGTTAAGGCTCGGGATCCTAGTGCTCGTGCTTAGGTCTTTGATGCTTGGGCTTTGGTCCATCGAGACTGAGTCTGAGACTTTGATGCTTGTGTCTTGGTCCCCAACACTTGAGCTTGAGACCCCATGCTCGTGCCTAGAGCCTTGCGCTCGAGCTCAAGTCCATTGTGCTCAAAATTAGGTCCCTAAAGCCCAAGCTAGGATTTATCGAGGCTAGGCCGGGTCCATTGAGGCCAACCCCAAAACCCCATTGCCCTTGTTTGATTCATCAGCTAACCATGGACAAGTCACTAGTGCCTAGTGTATATCTATAGAGAAAAATCAAATTGGATTTTCCTTTTTGAACCATGGAAAATATTTTCCGATTATTTTTTTGAATTCAACCAAACACCGGAAAATATTACCATTTTCCTAGAAAATGACACATTGGAAAATATTTTTTAGAAATGTGATGCTTTTGTAAAACAAATGAAGCCCTAAAATAAAGTGTCATCATTTTCGATGAGTTTCCAAAGTTGAAAACAAAAAAGGATACATGATGGAACGAGTGATATTTCATCAACATGTCATGTGGTGTAGATTATATAAGAAATTTCTCCATTTAAGTCAATGGAAAATAAGTAATTCATAAGTACATAGACATTTAGTCCAAGGTGATACATTTTTTTTTTTTTTTTTTGACAATACGTGTGTGTGTATATGCAAGGGTCAAGTAGTGTTCTTAAGATGATGTTCTCCAAGAGAGATCTTGGGGCCACACGACTTTGGCAAAAACAAGAAAGAGTTTATTTAATTTAAGTAGAATTCCATTGTTCTGGTCCAAACAATATAATTTTTTTTTTCGATGCTTATAATAAATTTCAATAACTGTTCCTAAGTGTGAAAAAAAAGTTAGTGAAAAATGGCTGGTGATTTTCTCTAAGTAACTTGCGGCTAATTTACCGACATTTTCATAAAATTATCAATTTTAACAGTTTGCAAGTTAGTAATTTCTGTACTAACTTACCAATTTTTATTTACATGTACTTACCAATGCTTCAATATGAAATTACCAATCTAAATTAAAGGGCTTTATCGAATTTTTTCATATTAGATTACTTTTGGATTACCAAATCTCATAAAAAAATACCAATGTTTATTTCTTTCAAGTTGCCAACTTTCCCTTGAAATACCATTTTTTATTTGAGTTGCTTAGTGACCTCATATGTGCTCACTCTTTTCAAAGATTACAAACCTAAATTAGCATAACCCACCAACTTTTTTCCCTCTAAACTAACATCTACTATTCAGCTACCAACTCTCATTTAAATTACTTACCGACATTTATTTATTTTCTTTTTTTGACATTTTTCAAATTTTATAATTATTTTCAAGCTTTTTTGCTCATTTTGTAGCTATGCTTTACATTTACCTACTTTTCTTAACCTTAATTACAGTAACTTACAGAATTTTCTCTAATACCTACTGGTTTTGGATTACTAACTCTTGTTTGAGTTACTGCCGATTTTAATTGCCAATTTTATCTACTTTTATTAATTAAGCTTTATATTGCATTTCATATGAAATTACTAACAATAATTTAAATGATTCATCAGCTTTTCTCTAGATAATTACTAACTATTTATGGGTTATCAACTTTCGAGCTAGTTACCAACATATGTTTTGATATTTAAATTCCTATACAAGTTGGTATATTTATGAAGACAAATAAATTGTTGGTAATTTGTAATCTTGGAAAGAGAGACAAATAAATTTAGTAAAAGATGAAAGTCGATCATTTCTAGATAGTCAAAAAGAGTTGTCGCGACCTTCTCTCAACAGTAAGCTTGTGGATTACTAAGTCCACAGAGCTTAGCACTGACTCTCTCAAACTTTACCAATCGCAACTTTAGGTTTAATTAATTTTAACATGCAAAGAAGAGTCACCACTAATCACTTACTGGTAAATTCATTAGATACCTAGTAAAGTGTGGGAGAGCACTTTATGTCTACGAACTAGAGAGTCAATGGATTCAAGGACTTGATAATAGTATAGTTATTTAATGCCATTTCGGTATCCTTTTCTCTTTATTTTCAGAATTTTTTGTTTCAACTTTCCTTAATTTATTGACCCGAGGCTTAACTAACATAAATATGGATTAGGTCAAAATATGAATATCACATTGAGCAAGCTTAAATCGGTCATTTCAAGATTGAACTTCGTTTGGATGTTTCGCCGCCTGGTGTACGACGTTAGGCAGCCCAAAACAGTTTCCCCCAAACCAATTTCACGCCCTTATATAATACATTGAAAAAACATTGAGTAAGATCCACTAGATCCAAATGAAAGTAAGAACACACAGAATTTCATATGCAACAAACGCCTTGGAGAATGACTGACCACACGCATCAAACCAGCCCCTCCAAATAGCCTTATATGGCTGATTCAGAGCGTGTTCCAGTCATGGCCCAAGGCGGATCGATTTAAGGCACATGAATTTCGAAGGTTCTCATGGGCATTTCTATAAACAGCTTGCATGCGTACTGACACTGGAACGTCAACGTGATCATGCTTCATCAGACAACACCATGGGTGGTATAGACGGTTCTCCCCTTGGGCTTTATTGAAACAGGGCAGAGCAAGAGAGGGAGGAGTACCCGGTTGTCTGCGACGCCTGAGATGGGATGAGCGGTAGAATCGACGGATTGAGCACCTGCGGTCGTCCACGAAAGGAGCTGAGACAAATGAGTGAAGCACCGGCGAGGTTCAAGCTTATCGGGCTATCTCGGCCAAAAAACAGGGGAAGGCAGGGGTGCGGCCGCTGAGGTCTAGGGCGATATTTTCTCTGCGCTTACACGTCCCGCTAAACTCAGGAGGTCTAAACACGTCTCTTTCTTCTCTGCTTTTTCAGCCTGCCCGTACCTCTTGTCTTTTGATCTTTCTCTTCTATACGCCGAAACAACGCTCCCATCTGCTGCTATTCCTCTGCTTCAGTCAACGTTCGATCTCAGCCCATGCTCTGGTCTCTTCTGATTCCTTGAATTTTGCCGTGTTTTGTGGGTTGCCCACGCTTGTTTGCTTCTTTCTTTTTATTTCCAGATCTTCTCGTGTGCTTTCAGGCTTCCCACACATTCCAAGGAACGTTCTGTTCCCTGTCCTATTCACACTCGGCCAACCTTCACTCTCTTCTTTTCTTTTTATTGTAATTTATTTTTTTACTATTTTTTGCTCTTTTTGTTATATATATTCTTTATGCTATTATTTTTATGTCATATTTTTGGAGAACAAGTTCTAAGGAAATTAATCTCAACTAGGGAGCTGTGCTAAATGCATGTGTAATTTAATATGCATGATTTTAATGAGATATATTTTTTGTGGGAAAACAAATTTTACTTTTTTAAAAACAAATGCGAAAATTTATGTGTCAACAAGAGGTTAGTGTTAGCTAGCTATTAGCTAGCAAGTCACTAGGAAATTAGGTGACTACTAACATTTTTTTATCAATAACTTTTTGACACTTACCAACTCTTTTTTTAAAGAAAAAATTAGCAGAACAATATGTAGTATGGCGAATGTACATCCTCCTTCACCTTGCTTTGAGTTGTGATTTTGAGGGACTTCCATTCTAAAAGTTTAAATTGTGAAATGAACACATGGTTTAATATTGTAATTTTATTTCTCATGTTTTCCTTTAATTGGGGAGGATAAATCTAAATGTTGGAGTTTGGATCCACTTTTGATGAAGTCCGAAATAAACTCTAGTGGAGTTTTGATTAATGCAAATAATCATTTTTTACAATTCTATACGACCTTTTTTTTCTTGCAAAGTTTACGTTAACATCGATAGTTTAGAAATATATATAACGATAGTTGTCAACCCATGCAACATATGAACATCTCGTTAGTATCAATTTATTCTCGAGCGAAATTATCATGGGTTGTATTATTACATTGCTCTATTTCTAACTTAAGATTCCAAGTCGAGCCAAGAATTGAGATTTTTCATGAGTAGATTGCCATATTTCTAACTTATGATTCACGGTCAAGCCAAGAAAAATAAATGGAGAGTCCAATCCAAGCCAGTTTCATTTTTCCTTCTCAAACTCCTAAACTATCGCCACCATCACATGAATTGGGCCCCAAGGTATTACCTTTATGGTACGATCTAATTAAAGCGGGGCTCCTTTCTATGACCTGTTCCAAGACAAAGGACAAAAACATCGACCACTGTGCAAACATGACCCACTTGAAGTGGATTTTCCTGCCGGGCTCCATACAAAAGGACAAACGGATAGAATCCCTCTCGTCCAATTGGACCTTGATGGTCACGTGGTGACAGAGAATGGACACATCAATCTCTGTCTAATGGTCTCTCTCGAAGGAAAAGAGGAATCTATGTCATTCACCGTTGCCAACTGTGCTTTATAATTGATGTCACTGCATACGAACAATCAAGGTGTTGCTCATGCTGCTCATGGAGAATTGACCAACATGATTGGTGAATTATGTCGCTTCTTTTGTCCTTTTTATTGCCCAAGTCTTTATGCTATCCGTTCCATTGCACCGAGGCTTGCTTGTATGCCCGAGATTTAGGGCCTATTTCATAGATCGGAAATTAAATGATGAAAATTTAAGTGGTCAATTTCAAGTGTTGATAATATTGACGGCTGAAATAGAATTAAAAGATGTGATGAAAATAAAATAAAATAAAAACGTGTAGTTGAGTATTATTGATCATTTTCCAAAAATAGAAAAAAAAAAAAAAGGTCATTACTGATATGTTTTATCATTATATTACACAATAATCTAGTTGCCATCGAAAATTTTCGTATTGACCGAACTAAGTAATTCCTCTTTTACATATTGAATTAAGTGGAATTTTTACTCAATTAAAGTAATTTAAGTGTATTTTATCAAAGGTCATCCAACGAGTTTATGTGGAACGTGGTCGTTGGCCCAACAAAATCCTTTTATTTTTCTTTTTCTTTTCCCTTTTTGTGGGTTTGCATAAGTTCTGTTTGTTGGGCAATTAACATATTAATTCTTGTGAAATGTGTAAATACTTTTGCGAACATCTATGTTCTGTCAATATATTTATATTATTGTATAAAGTAAAGAAAATATGATATTGAGAGATCTCACTACTATCCTCAATTACTCATTTCACAAAATATGTATTCGTGTGAAATGCTTCAGTTAATGATATCTTTATTTTTCATAAATTTTTAATATTTACATATATTTTCTTACAAAAATGTTCCTTAAAAAGGTTAAAAACAATTTTAGGAATGTGCATGTCCTTTTTTGAGATGTATTATGACATAACAAAACTGACAAAATCATTATTTAGACTAGTCAAGATAACCACCAATTAATCTTATAAATTACTTTCCAAAAGGGAATGTGAAATTCTCTTATTTTCAATCATTTAAATTTCTTTCCGAAATTAATTTACATTTTTAATTATTTATCCCTTTTCATATAGATTCAAATTTATTTTCATTTTTATCCACACGCATACATGTGTGGCCTTTTGCCGAAAAAAAGGGTGGGGTGGGGGGGTTGGCGAAATATAGGGAAACTGAAACTCTTGATCTATTTCAACGAAGAGTTAGGCATTTCTGTCGTTATTCTAGCGACAAGTCGATTGACTAAGATCATTGTTCTCGCAGTCGATGATGCCACCCAAATCAAGGTGCCTGCTGAGTGTTCTTGATCGCTATCGATAAGAATGCGATGAGTCGTTGCACCATGGAAGGACTTGCATATCAGCCCAGCAACTCAGCAACCCATGTAGACAGCATTTCCTCAGAAATCCACCCGTTTTGATTCCCTCCATCTTCATGGCCTTCAAAGAGCTCGGAGTGCTGATTCTCAGACATGCACATATCCTCGACATTGAGATCCATCATCATGTTTTCCCATGAAATCGTGTCGTCCTCGCAATCTCCTCCCTCACCCTTTCCTTCAATTGATTCCATCATTCTATCTGAAACGACGCCTTCTGAATTACACGGCTTACTGTCACGATCGGCATCGCCTTGTGATTCAGCTGTGGCTGTCTCTTTTGAAGGCTTGTCATCCTCGCACTTTGAGTTCATTGGCCGGTCACCGTTTTCTTGGACTATCTTCTTCTTTATGGTGAAGTTCCAGTAATTCTTTATCTCATTATCTGTCCGACCAGGAAGCCTTCCCGCGATAAGAGCCCACCTAGAGAAAATGAATTAACACATGTTAATGCCAATCTCAATGATGTTCTTTGGGAAATGAAAATGGCTTTCGCAAACAACACGGTCAAGTGGCTCTCTTTGTTTAAAGGTGAATGACATCGCAAATTATCATCACTTTGAATATCTCCTTCAAAAGACAGTCTTTAAGGTATGATGAGCTCATCACTCGAAGTGATGAATACCTGTTGCCTAGGAGCTTATGGAGCCTAATGATGAGTTCCTCTTCTTCAAGCGATATGTTTCCTCTCTTGATATCTGGTCTTAGGTAATTTAACCACCGAAGCCTACAGCTCTTTCCACACCTCCTGAGGCCTGCACATCAATTCCTCGCATTATTTTCAGTGATTAGGAGATACAAAACAAGCGAGGATAGAGCATCATTATAGGATTTACATTCACAAATAAAGTACACTTTCCCAGAGGATAAAATGAAAGAGGAAATTCTCAGACCATTTGCTATGTCTGAATAACTCGGATTCATTGAAAACTATGCAGCATAATGTCCTATTATTTGAATTTAATGATGGCTGAAGATGAAACATATTCATTAGTATGCACACTGGGTCACATGTTTGCGTGTTGCCCATAAAAGTTTTTCAGGCATTCAAGTTCTATCGGAAAACAATATATTGGACCTTATATGCATATATCGAATGCGAGACTATTTATTTCAATGATGATGCTAAGCAGCATATTGGTGCACTTATTGAATAACTGGTATTATGTAAGTTCAGACACGCACTCCTAATATTCACAGTACCGTTTTAGAACATTTGTTTCTTTTTCTTTTCCTATGGCAGTTTGCAAGGAGAAATATAGTAAGATCCTAAAGGCCTTAACTCACCTGTTACCTTACGAACTTTGCCCCATTTCCCTTGGCCATGAACTTTGACGTAATCGATGAGGATTTGATCTTCAAGAGCCGACCAAATTCCTTTCTTGAACTTCAATCCATCTTTACCACTGCTAGGATTTCTGCCCATCTCTCTCTCTCTCTCTCTCTCTCTCTCTCTCTCTCTCTCTCTCTCTCGCATTCTAATGGTATACTGTCTCGATGATGACAGATTATATGGAGACAGCATGTGCCGTTGATGTTGAAATCACACCGTCCTTGCTGAGAGAAAGAGAGGAATAAAGAAATGTTATTCTTGAACGGAACAACAACGTGTATTAAACGATAATAGATTATTCCGAACGAGACATCCGAAAGCCGGTTTTGAGAAAGTTGCATGCAATTTTGAAATGCTATATGGAATCGAGTAAAGGTGTGGTTTTGACCGATAGATACGGTCTGCCTATAATTTAAAGGACGAGATCCATTTAAATTGAATTGTTTGTATGGTCATTGGTTCATGCAGATTTGCCATTTAATTGTACTCATGAGTTCACTGCATTCATTGTTTTTAAAAAGGCCTAGAGCAAAAGGTTTTAACTAACCTAACAATTTCGGTTCCTGCTCGGTTTCGGAAGTAACTCAATGGGAACTCTTTAAATTACTAACTAGCAATTCATCCTTGACTCGTCGACTATCTAAGCCCAACTTTTTGAAAAGTTGAGTTCCGCCAAGTTTGAGTAATGAGTCATAATTAGAGGATTTGATGTAATCACTTCGAAATTTATAGAATTGCTCAAAGGCATAAAAAAAACTAATTTAAGTGGGCCTTGATTTAAGTAGGCATCCTAATATATAAAATGAGCATAACAAAACATCGCAATACTTAATCACAATTTATAAATGTAATTAAATAGTCAGATAGTGTTTGTGTCAAACAAAACAAATGTATTTAAAACCTGTGAAACCGTAAAATCACCAACTTTTGTTATTTCTTTAATCGATGGAATCCAAAACTAGAGCTTTGAATTTTGAATTGAAACCTTGTTTTTCAATCACCAAGCTATCTCTATTGAGTTAAAAGGCATATCGAGTTAAGCTGAAGTTAGAGGTTGAGAAACCAAGTTTGACATAGGCCAATTTTAAACACCCATCTCAAGTCAAGTTTGTGCTGTAAACTGCGTAAAATCTAATTGGGTTAGTTTTACCTCCTTTCTTCTCGAACCTCCGTTGATTTCATTACCACTCGTTGGGCTTGTTAGGTGCGTTCCGACCGTAGTGACGGAAGCCACTGGCCCCACGAGTAGATTAATTTAACACCCTCAAGAGAATACTCTCCGGCGACTGAACCCTAAAATATTTTTTCGCAGCATAAACCAATCAAAGATCAACAAGTTTCCAAGAACACAGGCCTGAGCTGGCCTGCGGCTCAGTCCTGTATCCAACCAAGCCTCGGGTTCCCTCCCGTTATGTCGGGTTTGCGTTCTTAATGTAGACACGTTTTTGGCCACATTAATTTTATATACGGCGACCAAGTACCGCTCAGAGAATATCTAACTGCCCCAGCTCACTAAGCCATAGATCACGAGGAGAAAGTTTGGTGTGTATATTGTCTTTTTTATATGTCGTCCACTGGCCCAGAGCAGGTGCTGTGTTGCATATGATGGTATCACGTGTATGATTAGAATGAGTACGTTCACGTGGGAAAGAGAGTACAGACTGTGATTCGCTTGATTTCTGGGCATCATGCAGGTGTATATTTTGGTGTGTGGCCGGTTTGGAGAGAGTGATTTTAAATAGGCTCTGATCTTGTTAGTTGAGAAAATCTTTTGAATTGAGGATGTGTTAAAGAACATTTTATGTAGGCATTATCAACTAGTTTCCTAAAAGTTTCTAAAGAAAATCTCTAGAATTGATGGTGCATTTGGCAGTGGCAGTATTCCTGACTAGAAAATTGGAGGTCACCCCTTCAAATCCTAACAATAATGAGTGATATCTTTTGAGTTTAGGCTACCTACACTAGTCAAAAGTCTGAACTTGATCGGTTTATGAAACTTGTTGGGTGCTGTAACATAAGATTTTAAGGGAAAAAAACATTTGCAATGTGACATGTGGTTGGACAAAAATGTATAATGTTGTTGCAAGACTAGCATCTCTTACATGTTCCAATGTATCATATATTGGGATTCATTAATTTTCAAGAAACACCATAAAAACTAATATTTGATGAAGTCACTTCTTTCTCATTTCAATTTTTTCATTGCAAAATTTATAGTTGTGTCAATAAATCGTAATTACGTGTATTTTGCAACCTCAAGGTTTAGGAGTAAGAGGGCTAGCTACTTAACTCTTGCCCCAATTGAACTTCCATCCGCAGTGAAACTCTTGAAATACTTCATCAAAGCCCTCGTACAACTCTTTAGTTTTACAATGATCCGATTGTCAAGGACCCAACGATGCCCGTTGGCTCTTTCCAGGAAAATGAAGAATGCAGCAAAAGAAAGAAAATATTATAATTTTTTTTATGCCATTTTGAGTTGGGTTGGACACATTAGATTGCCAATCATGATACGTAAAATGGCCATGATTAACTGAACCACAACATCATTAATTTCCGACACAAATTTGTTGAATGGACTACATTGCGGAATTTTTAAAAGGCTTAGGACTACTTAATAAAATTGCAAAACTTAAAATTGAATTATCGATTATATAATAATTTTAAGGTTTTTTGGACAATCTACTCTATCAATATGCATACATGTGCTCCACACAAAATAAAAGTTCAATTCACACGCCCCTACTATGTATCTGGGGTCGAAGAGTGTGCGTCAATCAACTTGTGCCCCCAAATTCAATGTACGGAGGCCGAGTGTCTTCATTGATTGATGTCAGTCAGCAACCAATTATGAAACTGCCTAACCTGTCGAGCCTCTTAACGCACAAAATTAATTACTTGGCGCAATGTCTGCAAGAATCAAGGAAAATCTTGACTAAATGAAGTATTGTTTATTGCACGTTTTACGTATTTTACAAATTTTTCATGAATTATGAAGCTTGATCTTCGCCATTTCCCACAGTGATCTCGGACAATCCTCCAATCTAGAGTATTTTCTATAGATACGATATACATATATATATGTCTATATATAGTATATGACACATTAATACAATGATACGGAAAAAAAAAACATAAAGATTTGAAGTAACAAGTTGAATATATTATTTTGCCATTGATCGAGCTCAATTTAGAAATGAAGAAGTCAATACACCATCTCTATTTAATGACATGCTGATACAGTATCGATCATTTAAAATAAGGTGCCTTTAATTTCAATGAATGTTTAAAATTGAAAACAAATTAATATACTTGCTCGTGCCAATGATATTCAATTAACATGTCATATAGTATAGGTTATATAACAAATTTTCTCTATTTAAAGAGGGTTAAAAAGAAGAGGTCGATGGTAAATAAGTAAATCATAAGTACATAGTCATCCACTCCAAGGTGATATAAAATAATTATTTGACAAAAAAAAAAAACTTATTTGGTTACATAGTGTTCTTAAGATGATGTTCTCTAGAGCATGATCTCGGGGTTAGAAGAATTTGACCAAAATAAAACAGAGTATATGTAACAAAGTAGAATTCGATTGTTTTGAACCAAAAAAAATATATGTTTTTTTTCCATGCTTATAATAAATTTCGAAAACTGTTCCTAAGTGTAAAAAAAAAAGTATAACAAAAAAAAAGGTCTGGTGATTTTTTTCTAAGTTATTTGCTGGTAACTTACCAACATTTTCATGAAATTATCAGTTTTTACAGTTTACAAATTAGTAATTTTTTCACTTACTCACCAGCTTTTATTTACATAAACTGACTAAAACTTTGAATTTACTAATATGAAATTATGTATCTAAATTAAGTGTTATACCTATTTTGTCATATTAGAATAAAGACCAACTAGTTTTGGGTTATCAACTCTTATTTAAGTAATTTACCAATATTTATTTCTTTCAAGTTACCAGCTTTCCATTGAAATACCAATTTTTAGTTGCCATGTACCAACTCTTTTCAAAATTATCAACCTATATTAGCATAACTCACCAAATTTTCTCCCCTTAAACTAACATCTACTATTCGATTACCAACTCTTATTTGAATTACTTAAAATATATATATATATATTTGAATTTTTGAAATTTTAAATAGTTTTTAAAATTTTATTTCATTTCTTAGCATTGCTTTAAATTCACCTATTTTTCCAAGAAATTATCAACCTTAATTATGGTAACTTACAATTTTCCCTAGTACCTATTAGATTTATATTACCAACTCTTGTTTCAGTTACTTGTGAAGTTTATATATTTTAATTGCCAATTTTTATTTATCTTCCTTAATTAAGCTTTACGCCAACTATTATATGAATTACTAAGTTTAATTGAAATTAGTCATAAAATTTTCTCCAACAAATTATCAACTATTTTTGTCTAATCAACTTTTGAGTTAGATACCACGTTTGGATTTTTTTATTTTTTTTAATCTGTCAGCTTTAATTTGAGTTAGCTACCAACGTATTTTTGAATTTTTAAATTCCTACAGAAGTTGTTAAATTCATAGTCTTGGAAAGAAATCGAATAAATATAGTACAAAATGAAAGTTGATCATTTCTAAATGATCACTCTTTCTTGATTCCTGTTATGACTAAAACACTCTCTATCACATTATTATGACAATATTAACCTTTGTGGGTCCTATCTTTTTTAAGCATTCTTTTACTTTTCTTCTCTATTTTTTCATTGTCCCACTTTCCTTCTTCTCATCTCTCTCTCTCTCTCTCTCTCTCTCTAAAACACCTTTCTCATGCCAATAATAGACATTTTTTTATGCAATGAGCTATGCAAGCAGTATTGAGTCCAGTTCCTTCTTTCTCCGTGCATACTTTTGGATTCGGACTTGAAATTTTGAAATCACAATTTGAATTCAATCGTTAAGATTTTATTTGCATCTCATACCTATGTTTTCCGCGCTTGGTTTCTTTGTTTGCTAAACTTGAACTTTGGACATTGCGTGACGAGATCTTTAGTTTCGGCGAATTTCCAATATAATTTCTCCACTGCATTTTAACTCGCTACATAAGTGAATTGCTTGTTGTTGTTGTTTTTTTCTTTTTTTTTCAATAAACACTGACCATTTGCTATTGCGATATGCTTTATTGGGTGCACGACTTGAGTTTTTCTTTTTTTTTAGGAGCACGAAATGAGTTGGGATGTATGTGTGAGCCTTGTAATTTATCCCCTTTGTTCAAATTCAACCGTCAGATGATCCATTAATTCCTTATAATTATGTTCGTCACCGGCACAAAAAAGGAAAAAGATACCAACACAAGCAACCCACGGAGTTGAAGCCCAGATTTGCAAGAACCTCCTCCTCACGCAACGAGTCCTCTTCCATCTCCATTTCTTCAACTCAAAGCTCAACCGTAAGTAAAATACCCATCTCACGTCTCTTCACTCTTCACCCTCATTCCATCCCTTTCGCTCCGTGTTATTCGTTAGCCCATTTCGCATCAAAATCTTCAATCGATCAATCACGAAGACGAAAAAAAACCCCATTGAAGATTCAAATCCGAGAGCTCAAGCCCTCACCCAAATCCTCATCAAACTCATCAGCAATGTTTGCTTCTCCGTCTTCCTCTTCATGGTCCTGATCATCACCATCATCGCCAATTCGCAATCACCTACCAACCTCTATATTTATGACTCGAATCCACCCTTGCTCTCACTAAGTTGTTTACGCAAACCAAAAATGCCACATTCAAGAGCGACAATCCCATCAACAAGACTGGCAAGGATTTGCCTCTTGTCGGCCCCACGGTCTCTCCTACTTCCGTGCTAATCTCGGTTGCCGAGCCGCCATCGTGATCCATTGAGAGGGCCAAAGAGGTGTTCCTATTGTGTTCTTGGGTATCAAACTTCGGTTAAAGATTTAAAAACTGGTGGGTGTGACATGGCTTGGACAACAAATGACAGAACTAGACCACAAAGGAGAGTGTTCCTTTTTTTTTTTCTTTTTGTTTGTTACAGATACTAACACAGCTTGAACCATGATCGGATTTAAGATGGAACGAAGAGAAGTAAAGGAGGAGGAGGACAATGGAATCCACGACAAAAATAGAGAAGAAAACAAACAGGACACCACAAGTAAACAAAAAAGAATACTTAAAGAAGGTAGGACCCATAAAGGTTAATATTGTCAAAACATTATTATATGGAGTGTTTTAGCTATAGTGAGAGTGAAAAAAGCACGGCCCTTTCTAAACTTTTGGGAAGAAGTAGGGTTAGTAAGTTATTAGTCAACATGTTACTAGGAAATTCGGTGACTGGTAACTTTTTTTTTTTTTTTTATCAATAACTTTTTGATACTTTCCAACCCTTTTAGTAATCTATTGATGAACCATGGAGAGTTCGAATCCCCACCTTCCTTTCAACATTAGGGTTGGGACGATATAGTTTTCAAATCCTCACTTTCTTAGTTTTGACTCCCACGTCATGTAAGGAGGTGGGGCAAAAGTCTAAGAGTTAGAGTAGGAATAAAGTAGGACCGGAAAAAAAAAATATTACTAGGAAATTAGGTGAGGTAAATTTTCTTTTTTTTTTTTATCAATAAATTTTTTATACTTTCCAACTCTTTTAGTAATCTATTGATGTGGATTTTTTTATTTTATAGAACAATACATAATTTGGTAAATGTACGTCATCTTCAGCTTGCTTTGGGTTGTGATTTTACTATGACTGCAGCTTAGTTTTGAGGTAGGTTTTTTCAATGAAAATCTCATCCAATTAAGAAGGTAGAGGAAAGAGGAGACCTGACAAACCAAAGTTTTCTTAGTCAAAAGCACATTAATAGTGCAAAACATACCAAATATTTGCTGCTTTTAAAAAAAAAAATTGATGATTAATACAAAGCATGTTCAAGGAAAACTGGAAAAAACGCATTTGGCAAGTATCAAGCATGCAGTTGTAAGGTTTTGAAAACAGCACGTGCATCAGGAACTAAACGATACATGGCCAGCATCAGATATTCAGCTAAACCATGGACGATACAATAGTAGCCATTCCCTTGGCTTCAATCATCATACAGTTGCAAATGAAGAAGAAATAAATGATTGGATTAGCACATTGAGATTATGTGACTCTTTCATTAATTTGCTTCATCAAATGTTGAAAGTTTCAGATGATCCACTCTGATAAGGATTCGATCATAGCCATCCATGTATCCTCATTAGAGTTCAGTTCAGGTTGATCGAAGTCGTCCTCCATCAACTCTGCAAGCAGATCCCTTGCATAGTTACAGTGTGGCACCTCTCTTTTGCAGACTTTTGTTTAAATGGGCTTGCACTTCACTCGTAGCATTGATATGAGAAATTTCAAACTCGTCGAGCCTTGAGAAAGCATTGTTGAAGTCGATCTCATTGGCTGCAAGTATGGCTGGCTTCATCTCTATCGATTTTCGGTTTCTCACTTTCATTGCCTACTTAGATTGCTTATGGCCAGCTTGTCCCTTTTTGGTTATGTTTGAGTGTCAACAATTTTTTATGTTTCTTTGCCTGTTTACTCCGGAAGGAGAAAAGTACTAAAAAAGTCATAAACCTATTACATTGGTACTAATTCAATCCTAAACTTTTTAATTTAATCAATTCAATCCTAAACATTTTAATATTTGTACCAATTTAGTCCATCCGGCTAATTTTTGCCGGATGGCATTGACGTGGACGCTGGCCGGACGCTAACATGGTAATTTTTATGATTTTTTTATTATTTTTCAATTTTTTATTAATTTTTTATTTCTTGTTTCTTTTCTTTTTCCTTTTCTTTTTGCCTTCTTATCGGCGGTGGCCGGCGAAGCCTTCGCTGAGGCTCACCGGCCACTGGGTGAGGGCCGTGAAGCCCTTGCCTACCGCCGGTGAGGGTCGCAACCCTCACTCGGCCTCTCCCAGGGTCGCTAGCAAGGCGGCTCTGCTTGGATCTGGGCTAGGCTAGCCTTGCCCTAGCCTTGCCACGGGTGAAGGCGGCCTCGCCCGCGGCTAGCGAGGCCATGGCAACCATCGCCAGGGCGAAGGCGAGGGTCACGGCCCTCACTCGACCTCACCCAGGGCCACGGGCAAGGCGGCTTAGCCCAAATCTGGGCAAGGCTAGCCTCGCCCTAGCCTTGCTGCAAGTGAAGGCAACCATTGCCAGGCCGGTATGCTGACAATGGCTGCCTTTGCCTGCAACAAGGCCAGGACGAGAGCTGCGTTGGCCTCGTTGGCTGCGGGCAAGGCCGCCTTCGCCTGCGGCAAGGCCAAGGCAAGGTTGGCATCGCCCAGATTTGGGCTAAGGCACCTCGCCCGCGGCCTTGGGCAAGGCCGAGCAAGGGCCATGACCCTCGCTGGCGGCTAGCGAGGGCTTAGCGGTCCTCGCCTCCGCCTTGGCAATGGCCGCCATGGCCTCGCCAGTTATGGGCGAGGCCACCTTCACTCGCGGCAAGGCCAAGGTGAGGTTGGCCTCAGGCGGCCTTGGGAGAGGCCAAGCGAGGGCCACAACCCTCGCCAGCGGCAGGCAAGGGCCGCAACCCTTGCCGGCGGCAGGCGAGGACTTCACGGCCCTCGTCAACCACCGCCAGGAAGAAGGTAGAAAAGAAAAGGAAAAAAAAAAAAAAAAAAAAATTAATAAAAAATCGAAAAAAACAAATTAAAAAATCATAAAAATTACCACATTAACCTCCGGCCAACGTCCAAAATTGGCCAAAATTGGCCGAATGGACTAAATTGGTACCAATATTAAAAATTTTAGGATTGAATTTGTCCAATTGAAAAGTTTATGACCGAATTGGTACCAATGCAATAAGTTTATGACTTTTTGGGTACTTTTCCCCCTAGAAGCCTCCCGGCAATCAAAGACCAGCTGCAAAAATGTCATTTTGATCGATCTGGACGTGATGACGACTCAAGCAACAAAGAAAATATCGTTAAGGACTCTCACATGCAAAATTAAAGTTGGGTTTCCTAATCTTAGAATCTTGGCTGGAGTCATATACGATGAAATGTAACATCATGAACGTAGATTGTCATGCACACGCATGAAACTATGTATACAAATATGTCGCCTAAGAGTTTGAAAGATAATATACCAAAAAAGTTATAAACCTTTCAATTGAACCAATCTAGTTTTAAACCATTTACATTTATGCCAGTTTTGTTCATCCAGTTAGTTTTGACTTGAGATTGCTGATGTAGATGTTAGCTGTTTTTCGTGACACGATCGACAATGACGTAAATATATTTTAATTAATTTTTTAATTAATTTTATTAATTTTATTTTTGGTTTTGTCCTCTTTTCTTTTTCTTTTCTTTATTTTTTTTTATTATTGAGAGGCGGTAAGGGTTACCGAACACAGGTGACGGCCATGTTGCCCTCATTGGCTAAGGGTGAGGCCACCCTAGCCAACCATAGGTGAGGGTGTTTTGGCCCTTGCCAAATTGAGGTGAGTGTGGCCCTCGCCGATATGGGCATTGTGACCTTGCCTAGATTGGGTGAGGCCACGGTGCCCTTGCCTAGTGGTAGCAAGGGTCGCCTGGCAACCTTTGCCAATCCTCAATCAACAAAAAAAGAAAAAAAAAAACTAAGAAAAAGTGAAAAATTATTAAAAAAATATTTACGTTAGCACTGGCCATGCGATGTAAGATGGACTATGTCCATGTCTGCAATTTTAGGCCAAAAGTTGGATAACTGAAGCACAAATACAAAAAAGTTTAAGACTATATTAGTTCAATTGAAAATTTTAAAACTGAATTGGTATTAATATGATAAATTTACCATTTTCTTTTGGTAATTTTATCGAATACAAAGTCTCATAATGAGGTCTTCATCTTGTGAAAATGTTGCCCCTATTGATATTGGGTCTCAAATAATTAAACCACCGAAGCCTAAAGCTCTTTGCAAATCTCTTGAGCCCAACCCAAAAGCATTGATCAGTATAGTTACTTAGATTTTGCCATGTTTTTTTGCAATGAGAACAAGATCAAATTCATGTATGATCACTGATGTGCTTCTTTCGAGACAATGCTCAATGTTTATTGTTAAGGTGTGGTTTATACTCCTCATCGACGGGATGACACAGGAGTCTTATTGAATAAAGCATTAATATAAGAGTAAACCGGGATAAAATCTCATATATCAAATTCTCTTTTTTGTTTTTACTCTTTATTTCCTTATGATTTGGTCCCACATCTTAACATCTATCACCATGGACAGTGACATTATGAACGAGTACTTGGTCTTCTTGACAGGTCCGTGATCCTTTCTTCATTCCTTCATTGGTGTAAGAACGACCCATGCCCATATCTACTCTTTTTCTGGCAAAAGAATAAAATAAGATAGAGAAAGGAATTGCACAAGCTTCCCTCCGTGCGAAAGTGATGAATATTGGAGGTTCTGAGTTCTTGTTAATGCGAGTCCTATTTATAGTCAATAATTGGATCATAAATAAACATTTTCTCGGCGTACTGTAAATGTCCCCATTAGTCTGATTTGTCAAAAGAGATATGAGAAAGTGGTATTCATTTATTAAACGTGCATCGGCGACTGGCAGACTGCGTTTTTATCAAGTGCGTGGGGAGCCTATATACTCCCAATGGCCCACTTTTTGCACCAATTTCCAGTCTAGAAATATCGGTCCAAAGCCATAGATCATTGCGATAGGAGTGCGTGTTGACTTGGGCATCTATCATTATCTCTCTTTTTTTCTTTTTGTGAAACAGAATATAATTCATGATTAGCAAATTAAGTAATTGCACAATATTTTTTTTTTATAATCAAAAAAGTGTTCTAGACTCTTTAAGCATTAACTATGCTTATCACGTGTGGCAAGCTTCCCATCCCATGATATATTGTGTAAATACTGAAAACATACAGGTCTGTGCTTTTGAGAGCAGCACCAAGAGAATGCGTTAAGTGTGGTAATTCAAATCATATATTTAAATGAGAAAAATGAACTTGCTTATCATTTAAGCAACATCTCGAGATTTAATAATCACAGTATATTTTGTGGATGCAGCATGCGGTTGATAGAATGGAAGTGGAGAGCCCTTTCTAACAAAAGTGGATATGAGGGAACACATGCATTTAAGTCGTAATGTATAGCCAGCTATCACTCAAAAATGGCTTAGTTCTGAGAGCACTTCATAGGCATGTTCTAAATTTCCAATGACGGTGAATCCTACAACTTATATTGCTTTAGTAATTTCGCTCAAACGATATTTGAATGCGATCAAGATGACTTATAATAAGTATAAATTATTCATATCTAGACTCAAAGTTCATCAAGTAAAAGGGAGAAGCGATAATAGCATTTTAGTGTGCTTCTAAAGCCAATTAAGCTCGGCATTTTTCCCCCTAAAGTAGGTTATGACAGTCGAATTGTTCAATCATTATTTTAACCGCTATAGAAATTTTAATTAGCGAAGTAGTTCCATGGAGGGGTGGTCATTAATAGTATTTCTTTTCTACATGCTATGATCATCGGGAATAACGAATTCCTAATTTTCGAATGATAAGTATTTTTCATATCCTAGCAACTTACGGAGGTGCTTTTCATATCCTAATAACTTAAGGATAATTATACCCTAAGGTTGGAATTGGACGATCGAGGATCACACATAAATTTTTTTTTTTTCTTGGCACAAGATGATGAGTGATTTAAATAATTTTTTTGTTCAACATGTAGCTTGTGGAAGAAATCTACTAAAAAGATTGATCTAAATGGTTTCTATGGTAACGATAAGTAAGTGATCCGAGATAAATTTCATCGCTGTTTCAAGCAAGAGAAACGATATGATCGTGATTATCGACCCACCGCTCATACATTATTAGGGTTTTCTCATGTTCTAGTAGTTTCTTGTTAGACATTATGCGCCACCTCATCGCCGTGCACTATTATCCTACGTCGCCTGCAGATCTTTTTGCCTTTCGTTTTGGGCAATTACATAAAGGCCCAATGGGTCATCTTCATCTCCCCTTATAAAGTCACACAGAGACGCGCACAGAGAGGGAGGGAGGGAGGGAGGGAGGGAGAGAGAGAGAGAGAGAGATGGGAAGGAGTCCATGCTGCTCAAAGGTAGGACTGAACAGAGGAGCATGGACTCCCTGGGAAGATAGAATTCTGACTGCTTATGTCAAAGCTCATGGGGAGGGCCAATGGAGGAATCTTCCCAAGAGAGCTGGTATTCTTATTCTTTGCTTTCTTTGCTTTCTTTCTTGTTTTTTTCCATGACCCATTTCCTCATTCTCTCTCAATTCCATTCAACTAAAGAGAAAATATCCAGTCCATGTCTCAAAAAGTTGAGAATTGCAGGTCTCAAGAGATGTGGCAAGAGTTGTAGACTGAGATGGCTAAACTATCTGAGGCCAGACATCAAAAGGGGTAACATCTCCCATGATGAAGAAGAGCTCATCATCAGACTCCATAAGCTCCTTGGTAACAGGTCCTCTCTCTCTCTCTCTCTCTCTCTCTCTCTCTCTCTCTCTCTCTCTCTCTTCCCCCTCTGGTGCCGTTTAGGGATCGTGATCTTACTTTATCTGAATAATTCAACTTAACCGAAAGAATTATTAATGTTTTTTGTGTAGATGGTCGCTGATCGCAGGTAGACTCCCGGGACGAACGGATAATGAAATCAAGAACTATTGGAACACCACTTTGGTGAAGAAAGCTAAAGATCAACCGTCTTCCTTTCCCTCCCGAGAATCACCTTCAACAAAGGCCGAAGCCAAAAGGATCTCGGCCATCTATGGCTATCCCAACATCGTCAAGCCCTCGAGTTCTCAGTCGCCGCCGGCGACCGTCACCAGACCCCAGCCCGTGCGAGCAAAGCCAACTCAGCGCACCCCGGTGCTAGCCTGGGAGAAACTATATGAACTCGGTCCCCTGCTTAAACCAACGGGTGACATTCAGGATTCGCGAATTGGTGAGGCTCGACATGAAGATTTTCCTCGTCGAGGTGTTAGTGAAATTCGTCTCTTTGACTTTGATCTTGATGATCATTTCCAAGCAGAGCAAGACGGTTTTATGGGGAATATGCTCGAGACGATTGATAATATTGCACCTAGCGTCGAAGAAATTCTTCTGGAGAGTTGGACCGGCAGTGTTTGTAGAAAAGAGGACACGTTAGATCTAGAGTCTATTCCATTTGTGCTTGATCCTGAGGAATGGCCGTGATGTTATGTAATAGAGAATCTAATTTTAATTAGAGCTGCCTTTTTAGGTACCTTAATTAATCCCCCACTCGGGCATTGATCCCTCAGAATTGGCACGATTGGTGGGAGTGTATGAGGATTTTCAGCTCAAAAATTAAAGGTCATCTATTCAAATTTCATCAACCACGTGCAAACAACTCTAAATTGACGTCACATGCATAAGTCAAATCAATGCCTCTTAATTATTTGATAGGGTTTAAAGGTGTTTTGTGAGCATCCAAGTAGTTAGGTCTTTAGTTGATCTTTACTGAACATAGGAAACAGAGGACAAATAAAAAGAGTGTATGAAAATGAATAAACTCATTTTAATTACATAGATCGTCTTAAGATACAAATTCTGTCAATCAGATATTTAGCTTAACTAACTTTATGAGACGAACAAATATTCTTGACAACTTACTTTTTTAGGAGAAACTAATGAGAAATGACAAAATGGAACTGACCAATATAGAGTATAGCTAATAATTTGAAAAACCATTAAAAAAAATGATCGATCATGAAATGAACATCAGTCTTGCAAATTATTCAATTTCGCGTCTTAAGGAACCTCCTCACTGAGAGTCGAATATTAGGACAGACATGTCCTTGACAAGATTCGGACCAAAAACGTCCGATTGAACACATCAGATCACGTGTCCGAGGATGCATGAACGCTGTCGGGTGAATTGAGAAGAATCCAAATTGGAGGCCACTTAAGAAATTTATGCAATTATATATGATTTAAGGGTCGTCATCTTTATACCGTTGCATTATTCACCCTCCACCGTACGATGTTGTTAATGGGGCCGAAACGTCTCTGATCGTGCCAAATGTGCGGTGAAGAAAGGCAGCCACCTGAAATGGTTCCTCCAATTATGTATTGTTCCGTACCATCAGTAGTAATTTCAATCTAGAAAGTTGAGGCAATAGTTGAAAATAGATCCCATCGTTCGCAATTTCCACATCAAAGCGACATATAATATATTGCATGCATATTATATGCTAACCCTCTGACCGAGCAGCTTTTTTTTTTCCCGAATCATATATGTGTTGAGGTAGGCTCCTAATTTTAGTTTGATTTGTAAATTGGCCATCGGGTGTCTCTGGAGTTTATGCCCTAGAAATTTTGGTATCTGGAATTAAATTTAGCTCACTAATTAATAAAATTCACCTTTTTCATATGAAAGTTGAAGAGATTGGGGTAAAAAATAAAGTAAATTAAGATCAAGTTTCGTGGACTAGAAATGAAGACATTTAATGATTTCACCTGTTCTAGACGTAGAAGCTAAATCATGGTGTCAATTTCAGAGATCCTACCTGGATTTCAGATTTGCTCATATTTCTTAATCCCCAACTACAAACAGGACTTTTCTGCTTAAGCGTACTACGTTGCATTATGTACATTGGGACAAGTAACTTTCAGTTTTCCCACACGACTTCCCAATTATATCTAGACTTTTGCCACTTGTTCATTGGTTAGGCATCTAACATTGGATAATTGGTCCTTATTAAACAGTTAATATATTATAAATAATCTATAGTTTGTTATTTTAAGCTTTTGATTGAAGACAGATTCAATTTGATGTATTGATAGGGCTGGACTTGAACTTCTTCATAGGGGATTTTCCCTTGTTAAGATATCTTACACGTCCTAACAAGTGTTTCTTCACAGGCAATGGTCAGTTGGTGGGCTCTAATCTATTTTGTTGTTTCTTATATATTTCAAGGAAGAAATATTATGATTAAGGCTTGTTTCGGTGGAAATTACAAAATAGAGACCATGCATGGCGCAGGAGAGCGTTGGGCTACAACAATGTTGTGCAGGTTAACAACGTGGAAAATTTAAATTGAGATGTACTGATACAAAAGCATATTTGAATTAAGGGAGAATATGCCTAAAAATAAGGGTCACGTGGGAGGAGAAAAATTGCGTCAACACCACTGCTAGCCCAATCAACATATTAAGGAAAATTAGAAAGTCACCAGGCACCAATTGCCAAGTAGATAAGGCGTTCACCAACAAAATTTGCCTCTTTATGTATACAGTAGAAAATCACCTCATCAGATTAAGCAATTGCATCCCTTAACTTAGAGAATTGAGTATGGTCACTATTAATTGGTCCATAATCAATGTCAAGTCAATCTCGGTGCGCAACCTGTGGTACTCGAGGGAAAAATTTACGGCCTTCAAATCAATCTATCTCAATGAAGTACTTTGGCACCATATAATAATGCTTTCTTTTGAAATGCGACAAAACTTATGATTAAAGTAAGGTCCCATTTCCTCCACTTGACGAGTCCCATATGGACCTGTTGAATTTGGACTATTACTTCGACCTTAAGATTTTGAAATTCCAAAAGACAGTTCACATTGCCGCTCCAGGACCTTTCATTGAACGTCCGTGTCCTTCCATGCTATCATATATTATCATGTTGAACGTGATATGTCGATGAACTCGTACTTCAGTCCATTATTTTTTAACTTTTCACATAAAGATATGGAATTTCTTTTACATCAACACCGTTGCTGGCTCGATCATCATGATCAAGGAAACCTAGTAGTCATCATCAGGCACCGATTACCAAGTATATAACGTGTTAACCAACGGATTTGGTCTCTATATGTCTAATGTGCCTTGACTGTCCCTTACATGGAAAAAGCAGAAGATCGCCTCACCAAATTAAGCAATGAATTAATACCATGAAAAACCCCAAACTAATACACCTATAACAAATTTACCCCAAACTATCTTTTTTATCATCAAAAACCCCAAACTGATATACCTTTGACAAATTTACCCCACACTGATACACTTGTAACAAATTTACCCTCTGTTAATTTTCGTTAAATTTTACTATTAAATTATTAAATTAAATGACACGTGACAATTGACCGATATACCAATTTGGGATTTTATACTCCGTTTGTCACTGTTTACAATTTTTGTGATTTTTTTGTTGTATTAATCAAATTTAGCGGAGGGTATATTAGTCACAATTTACTAGTTTGGGGTTTTTTGTGGTCGAATAAATTAGTTTAGGGTAAATTTATCATAAATGTATCAGTTTATGGTTTTTTATAATCAGTCGGGGTAAATTTGTAACAAATGTACCAGTTTGGGGTTTTTCATGGTCAAAAAATAGTTTGGAGTAAATTTGTCACAAGTATACCAGTTTAGGGTTTTTCAAAGTATTAACCCTTAAGCAATTGCATCCCTTAACATAGAGGGCTAAATGTAAATACTATAAATTGGCTCATGATCTATGTCAACTCGATCTCAATGCACAACCAATGGTACAACCAATGGTACTCAAGGGAAATATTTGTAACCTATATATGATATTTTGTGAAATTAATGTTAACTATTATAAAAGTTTAAGCTATTAGATAAATGTGTTGTTTAATATTTAAATGTTAATCTATGTTAACTCGATCTTGATGCGCAACCAATGGTAATTGAGGGAAAAACTTGAGACTTAATGTGAGATTTTGTGGAACAATTGTCAACTGCTTTAAAAACTTAAACTGTTAGATAAAACATTGTTAAACATTTAATTGATAGCCCCACATGCATAGGCTTGACTTTACCCTAAACCTAAAGCCCAGAAGAGTCTAGAAAAATTTGAACTCGAGATCTCTTATTATGATATTATGTGAAATTTTGTGAAACTATTATCAACCGTTTTAAAAACTTAAGCTATTAAAAAAATAAGTTGCTTGATATTTAAATATTTTAATACTATAAACCAATCCATCTTGATCAATTTATGCCATTTAATAATACTTTCTTTCGAATGCAACGACTTATGATTAAAGTCAGGTCGCATCTTTTCCATTTCACACTAGTCTCATTTCAACCTATTAAATTGGGACTATGACTTCGCCCTTAAGAATTTGAAATTTCAAAAAGGACAGTTCAAACTTCTAAATGTAAATCTACAAGAAAGTGCCGCTCCTGGACCTTCAATCGAGTGTCTAGTGTCCTACCACGCATCCATATATCATCTGGCAACGAGTTAATTATTGAATTTTGGTCAAATGAGGTTTCATACGTGAAGTTGAAGAGCAATACCATAATTTCACCTCAACAATCAAACTGGGGCCCACTAGGACCCATTGGGACAAACTGCTGAGGTTGTCATTCAAACTGCTGAGGTTGTCATTCCTAAATGTCAAGATCAATTTAGAATCGAGTGGACACTATGTGATATTGAAACTTGAGTTGACTTGTAATGCATTTGAACTTGACTCGATTAATTATCTAGATATGAGCATAGCTCGAAGCGAAGTTATATGGTCACTCAGTAAAATTCAAGAGCAGCCCGTCTCAAAGCTCAAGACTCACCTTCACTCGATGCCTGAGTTATTGTGCTATTCTGAATACAATTAGAACTCAATAATGACCCCATTGAATCTCACACTTTTTTTTCTCCAAGTTCATTAGAAACAAGCCTCGGGTATGCACTGTACTACTTCAAGCCTAGCAACATAAACGTGATCATGTTTCATTCGTTTCTCACATCTAAAATGTTTGGTAATTTCTTGTAGGAACAATGTACCCGCATATAACAACGAAATTGTAGGAGGAAAAGGACATCTACCGGTTGGAAATGGTCGAATTTGGAAAGTTTATCACTAATCATGTGGGAAAGTATTACTGAAACGGACACTTCACGGAAACATTCATCTTGAGAGCAAATCAAAGGCAAAGCCACCTAAACTTCTTTCGGCCAGCAAAGTCCACCTAACGTTCTTGCAAGGTAAAACTTATTAAGTCATTGCAATGGATGATTAGTTTGATTTTTTGGTTAAGTGACAGTGAGATTCAATCAACCAGCAGACTTCTATACTTCCATGCTTCACATGCGGATTCGGTAGACTTTAATAAATGTTGATAAGTATCAGAAAACTGTTGATATATTTATTGATCTTTTGGGTAAGTGATAGTGAGATTCAATAAACCAGCAGACTTCTATACTTCCATGCTTCACATGCGGATTTGGTAGACTTTAATAAATGTTGATAAGTATCGGAAAGCTGTTGATATATTTATTTTATTTAAAAAAAGAAGAAGAAGAAGAAGAGGCCAATGACTTTTTATCTGAACCCACCCCGTGATGGCCGAGTTGGTGGAATCGAACGTTGGCCACACGCAAGGCCGGGGTTCAATTACCCAACTCATCACGATACGCGACTTAAGTGGGGTGCTGTGGGTGATGAGTCCCTGCGTTAGTACCCTCCAGGTTTACGTTACCAGTTGCCGGTTGTACGACGATTCTAGGTATAAAAAAAAAAAAAAAAAAAGACTTTTTATCTGAGTAACTTGTTGGTAATTTGCCAATACCGTTATGGAATTATCAACTGCTGCACACATGTTTAGCTATTTTTGTGGAGAAAGCATCAAAACACTTTCATAATAGTGTCGATAAATTATTCACAAGTTACTGACAAATCAGGTGAACAGAAAAAAAAAATTAACCAAAAATTACCTAATCTTTAAAAGAAGTACCAACACAGAAAAAAAAAATTATTTTTTTAACAGAACAATAAGATCGTCCAAGCAATTAATGAAACTTTCCCTCTTCACGCAACTTGTTTTTTTCTGGAGTTCCTTTTTACTACCCATAGGGATTGGCCATCTCCTATCTCTATGCTTAATGGAAGTTACCCGATCTGCAAGCAAAGTGAAAATCATAGAGAGGATAGAGGTACAAGTAAGCTTGGGGGCAGAATCCCTCTCGAACGTCCGAGATGGGCCAAGAACTAGGAAAGCTCAAACACGCCAGATCCAAAAGGCGCAATCTTAGAAATTTACGAAACCTTGTTGTATGCCACTCGGCTTATCCATGCACGTTCAATGGCTACCGAAAGATACGCACAAGTGCTAAATTGGTTGAGGTGAACCACCTTTTTAAAGAAGCTAATCGTCTAAGACTCGAAAATAAGAGAGGCGACGAGCTTTTCGGCCCATCAAATCTGCCTGAATGGCCTTGACCCGTAGGGATAGCACGAGTTGGGCCAAGTACAAGAGTTTCGTAACTTTCGGTTGAAACTTTTAATAGATTATGTATAAATTTAGTGAGACGAAAAATTTTGTGGATGTTTTTTAATCAAGATTCACCAATGTTTTGATATTGATGGTTGTTTCTTGAAAAATTTATAGAGACAAGTTGAACGGAGTCAATTTTCGATAAAATGAGTTATTTTGTCAACTCGACCATCGGATTGTGTAGAAAACAAATGTTTGCCTAGGATTGAGCATCGAACTTAGTCAAATCTGCAACATTTTGTTGTGCTACCCTGCCCTTTTACAACTAGAGCACAATGCTTAGGCTCGTAATTTTGATGAGAGATATGACATTATAGAACGTAGAAGTATGTCCATTTTCCAAAACTTGCATTCATGAAGTTGTGTTATAATGAACTAGATATGATTTCTCAATAGTAAAGTTTTCTTGAATAGAAAAATCACGACATTTAAGTCGAAAGGGAGTCCGTCGTTGAATTGTGAGGCACAATTCAACCTAAGTAAACCATCATATTGTCAATAGTGATAGTGGCAATTTTGCACCGACCCGAATAGTAATTTCTTACAATATAACATAGTCAAGATGAGTATGAAAGTCTGAGTAAAGAATGATAGTCTTTCTAATACCCAGATCCATCTAGATATTAGTTGGTCAATCTTTGGTAGCATTGGGTTCCAATTAAGAATTACTACGATATACAACCATGTCAAGATCCATGCTTCATCCAATTCAAGATCTCTCTTTGGGAGATTCGTGTCACAAACTCGATACATCATCTGATGAACTATCGATTGAGAGCAATTGATAATACGAAGGACAATACCACCCATCCAAGGATGAAGTAACCCACAAGTCTCGTCGGCCCCTCGTCCTCCGGCTCCTGCATCGCAAAAGCTCCGACTCTCATCAAACCAACTCGTCAGGCACATCGACAGTCCATTCGAGATTGTCCGAGCGATTTAGCGTCGAGCAAATTCAAAATGTGCGTGTCGCAAAATCTAGATTAAGCAAAAGATGGAGCAGTTTTGAGTTGAGTGTACCTGCGGAGGAGGAGAGTCTGGAGTGGCCCGAGCGATGTCGACCTCGAAAGGCCACATGTATCTGTCCGGCTTCTCGCTCCTGGCCAAGCTCCAATCGTACAGCCTCCTCTCTTCCGCCGACGACAGTATCCTGTACGACTCCTGTCCCGAAAAATCGCATGCCCACAACGTCAGAATCGTCGACCACTCCATGCTTTCTCGCACAAGACCTCGAGTTGGAAACCCTCTCGTCACTCACCTTCAGCTGTTCCAGCTTCTCGTTGAGCTCCTCCTCTTCCAGCCCCTCGCTCTTCGCTTCTTCAACCTTCTTCCTGTACGCCCCGGCCACCTGCTCGTAGGGGCATTTTCTCGGGAGCCCGAGGCGACCGTAATGATCCGCGTCCGTGATGGCTGCATTCTAAAACCAAAACCAATCAAGTCCGCGGTCTTTGACCCCTCTTCCCGGAACAAAACTCAAGCAGGACACGACTGAAACAGCAACCCCTGTAAAGAACGAGGCTTTGAGGGGTGAAGATTGGAAGTCCTTACCGATGCCGCGGAGGGCTCGTTCCACGTTGAGCGCGGAGATCAGAGACGGGGCCAAGTCGGGAGCTTCGATGGAGCTCTCCGAGGCGTCATCGCTCTCTGCCGCCGTCGCCGCCGTCGCCGCGTTGGTCTCGGCCGGGTTGTCGCCGGAGGAGCACGCGACGAGGACTGATCTCCTGGGTTTGGTAGGGAACGCGAGGGCGGTGTTGAGCGGGAACGAGGAAGATGGCGGTGGGGATGGAGAAGGTCGGCACGGGATGGATACGGTGGAAGCGGCGGACATAGCCATCTTCGCTCACCGCGCCGATATGGAATGTTTCCACTTCGGGGTTGCTAAAATTTCAGCTAGAGAAAGAGAGAGAGAAAGAGAGGGAGGGAGATAAGCGACGGCCTCTAACCAGAAGAACGTTATCCGCACATGTAGCGCAAGCAGAAAGTGAACAAACCTTTAATTTTAGAGATAAGTACGCTATAAATCCTAAAATTTATCATAAAATTATAATTAAGTTATGAAAATTAATAAAATTACAATTGAGTCCTGAAATTTAAACAATGTGTAATTAAATCTTAAAACTTATCAAGAAAGTATGATTAAATCCTAAAGCTCTCAAAAGGTGCAATCAAATCTTAATACTTGTTACAAAAGTGTAATTCGAATCTTTAAACTTTCAAAATATGTTGTTAACAAAAAAATTGATTTGACTAATTTGATGAAATTTAGGATTTAATTATAATTTTAAAAATTTTAGGACTAAATTGCACTTTTTTTCATAAGTATTAGGATTGGGACGCACTTATCCCTTAATTTTAAATTAGATTAATTGAAATTGAGACAAGAGCAACAAGGTCGTTGTAGTATAGTGGTAAGTATTCCCGCCTGTCACGCGGGTGACCCGGGTTCGATCCCCGGCAACGGCGAATACCATCTTTTCTTTTTATTTTTTTTATTTTTCGGGTTTCGGCGGAGGTACGACGGCGCCGTTTTGTTGCTCGTCCCTATCCGAACCTTCCTCGTTCGCCGGACGCACGGAAGCACAGAGTAAAGCAGAGCAGAGAAGAGAGCGGGGAGAGATGGGGCTCCGGAGGATGACGGGTCAGTCGTCGGCCCGGTCGGGCGACCCGGGCGCCTCCACCAGCGGCGGCGGCGGGGCGGAGTCGCCGCGGCGGTTCGCGCCGGCGGCTCAGCCGGAGATAATGAGGGCCGCCGAGAAGGACGACCAGTACGCCTCCTTCCTCTACGACGCCTGCCGCGACGCCATCCGCCACCTCTTCGGTACCTTCTCTCTCTCTCTCTCCCCTTCGGCCCCCTCTGATTTTTAGGGCGTGAGCAGTGTCGCGATTCTCCGTTTTGCTGATCGAAGTCGATTCCGATTCGTGTTCAGGCACCAGAGTCGCCGTGGCGTATCAAAGCGAGGTCTTTTCAGCTCAATCCATTTCTCAATTTCTCGTTTGGTATTGCCGGAATTGAACTGCAGTGTTCGAACGCTGATGATTTAACGCCTGTGGGTATGTCGTGCAGACGCAGCTTCTCGGGCAAATGCTGTACTATGTGCTGACGACTGGTTCGGGGCAGCAGACGTTGGGGGAAGAGTACTGCGACATCACTCAGGTTTGTTCAATGGCTTAACATCAACATTGCTCGTGTCGGCCTTATGCCGTTGTAGTTGAAATTTGATTGCTTGCTTAGCCTGGAAGCTTAGCTTTAGCATTGATAGAAATGTCGCAACGGTTGGGGCTTCGGTTTGATATACGGATGATATGATATTTTTGCGTGCCCGAATCATTTTCTAATCGGGTCCTCTCAAGATCAATTCTTTTTGCTTTTAGGTTTCTGGGCCTCACGGGCTTCCTCCGACACCGGCGAGGCGCGCTCTTTTTATCATATATCAGACTGCATTTCCTTACCTCACAGAAAGAATAAGGTCAATTTACTGCTTTTGGCCTGTTGATTGCTTTGTCGATGCTTATATCTTTATTAGGAACTAGGAAAACTGTTTGGCAAATTGTGTACTTAAAGAGGGATTTCGTTTGCAGTTCTAGAGTTGCTTCACGTGGGATCATGCTGGCCGAGACACCATCTAGTGAATTGTATGAGAATACTGCTTTTGAGAATAATCAAGGTCAAACTTCTTTAGTTACTGGTAATCCATCTTCGTCTGTGTCACGCGGAAATGGATCTGTTTTCACGAGGTGGAAGAGGAGATTAAATGCATTGTGGCTGGATGCTGTTCAGAGGTGGCCTGCGGTAATTCGAGTCTTAATTTTTATTTTTATTTTTGTTAAAGCTTATGAGAATTGTTTTGGAATGATCTGCGTTCATACCATTATGTTCATTATATAGTAGTTGTGTTGGTGTATTTTTCTTCTTGTGCAGTCATTTATAGAAATCATACTAAAAAGTGTAATTTTGTGACTGAAAGTATTGTGGACTGCTTTAGACGACTGTATCACTTTTTCCTCAACGGATATGGAACTGTGGGCTTACTATCTTTTGAATTGGTATTGTGTGCTTCCCTTTGATTACATTCAGGTGCTTCCTGTAGCTCGAGAGATTTTGCAGCTGGTCATTCGAACTAACCTCATGTTCTTCTACTTTGAAGGTGAATTCTGCTGAGGTCCCTCTTTTCTGTCTGATATGGTTTCTTGTCTAACTTTTGCTTCATGGTCTATCTATAGGCTTCTATTATCATATATCAAAACGAGCAGCGGGCATCAAATATGTGTTCATTGGTAAACCATCCAACCAAAGGCCTAGGTAGGGTTTTGTTCAAATCTCAGGGCTCTTGTTATGCCAAGGGCATCACTGATGTGCTATATGGGTTCATCACCTTGGTTTGTGGAACATCAATGTGGATTGTGCCCTTTGTTGCATGCTTGATGCTTGTTGGGTTAATCCATTCACCTCTTTGACATAAGTATTGGTTGTATCAATTTTGGCGGTTGGCTCAAGCTAGCTTTATGCTTTTGTTGTGGAGGATGAGGAAGAATGACAATCTGTTGCCAATATGTTCCTCATTTCTATTCCATCATAAAATACAGAGACCTCCTTCCCCCTCCGTCCTTTTTAATTCAGAATATTAGAGGTTGTTCATCTCATCCTGTTAAATTAGGCATCATAAAAAAAGGTGTATCCTGGTTAAGAGTTAGATTTCAGGGACGCAATGGTTTAGTGATATTAAGCACTTTAGAATCTGACTGCTTGTGGATGCTTTTGTTTTTTAGGAGCATATAGCACTTGTCTAATCAGTCTAGCCAAATTTCATATTCGTCCAGTTTAAGGATTATGTCTTCAAATGTTACAGGTGTTCTCGACTCAAATATTAAAGATGGTGAAATTCATTTTCTTGCAGATACCAAATATTGGGCATATTTCTCTTGATACAGCTTTGCATCCTTGCTGCTGAAGGCCTAAGGCGCAGCAATTTGTCATCCATTGCGAGTTCAGTTCATCAGACATCATTAGGCATGCGTCAAACTTCATCAGGTATATTAGCTCTCCCAATATACTTCACATTATACGCATTCTTGTTCAATTTATTGCTAGATGACTGATCAGAATGCTTTCTAGTTCTTGAAGCATAAGGCAAACCTCACTTTCAATTCTTTAAGTTTTCATGACAAAGTAGCAATCCTACTTGACATATAGCATTGTTCTTTCTGGAATCAAATCGGTACTCTGTCCATCTCTTGGGTGTAGGGAGAGGCTTGCCTGTACTAAATGAGGAGGGCAATGTGATATCGCTGGATCATAACAAAGGAAGTTGGCTAACTGATTCTTCAACTTCAGAGGTAATTGATATTTCAAAAACTTTTAGTTCAATTTATTGCATCACGGAAGGCATCTTGTGTCCAGTTCCTACCTCCCCCTTCTCATCTTAGCAATGAATCCACAAAAAGATACTTGCGTGCATATACACATCACTAGAATCTTTCGTTTCTAACAACATGCATATCATACTAGTTTCTTACTACACCTTAATCTGTAGGATGTAGAACTCCATGACTGGAGGCTTGGTTGTATTTGACGGTGCCAGTGAAATAGTCCTTACTGGTCGATGAAAACCTTGACTTGGTCTTCTTGATTAGCTTGAAATCCTATGATATATTCCAAAACAAGAGACTGTAGAAAACATAAGCATGTTAGCTAGTTTCCTGTTCAGATTTGTGTCAAGACCTACATCCAGTGCATAGTTGATGGCCAGTGAAATCGGTGCTCGTCTCTTACACCATTTTTTCTCATTCAGCCTCAGGGAATGACTGGCACGAGTAAATGTACGTTGTGCCTGAGCCATCGCCAACACCCAACGGCGACACCTTGTGGTCATGTATTCTGCTGGTACTTCCTCTGCAATGAACCCAAATTCCCATTTTCCTCTCTGCTTGCACGTGTTCCTCTCTTACTTTAAATCGCCATTCTCAATGTACAGGAATTGCATTATGGAATGGTGCAACGAAAAGCCCGAATGTCCTCTCTGCCGCACTCCTATTACTCACTCGAGCTTAGTCTGTCTGTATCATTCAGATTTTTAGTCCATTTTAAAGTGTATCTCAATCTTTAGCTGGTGGAAAGAATAAGAAAGCAGCAAAGCTGTTGCCTCTGTGTTACGTAGGTGGTGAGTGGCCAATTTTTTGCGTCCACATCTCGGAATGAATGTTGTAATTTTGATCTCCTGAACTGCTGACCGTGGCCATTGGAGCCAGGAGCCATCAATTTTCGCATCATGTAACGTCGGTCTCCCCTTTCATACTGATCTACAAATAACGATCGGATGATGTACACTAAATCTTTTGAGGTTCGCCAAATGAATTTATTGGCGTCTCCATTGGAATATTCTTAGCATCCAGATCCACGTTATAGTATGTTTGAAAGTCGAGGTTCGAGTCTTAAGATCATACGGCATGTCTTCAAAGCACCGGCACAAGAAGTTCAACAAATTATCCTTTGAAGACAAACTATGGTGGCCAAGAAAACAGAGGCTCCAACATACTGCTTTTGGTATATTGTCAAGAGAGCTGCTTTTAGACGACAAAACAAAGACACGAATTATAGAAAATTTCAATATGATAGGATACGTTACGCTTAATATGTATTTGACACCGGTTAACACGTCTTTGTCACTTGTTTTTAAAGCTGACATAATGATATTTCATTGAAATATGAATCAAAATAGGTCACGGAATTAAGGAAAGTAGTCTCCAAATCTTGTTTAGTCGGTTGGATTAGTGCTCCAAAAGGAACTCATTCGAAATTCCAAATAACAATCCTAGTTGAGTTTTCATTGGGCTTGAACCGTTTTAGCATCCGGCCGGGACCAATTGTTGATCTGACAAATTCCAAGAGGCCCATTCCGGGTCGGCCCGCTGGTTGATTGGGCCTTGTTCCGGGTCGGAGCTTTTCCAAAAACGGATCCCTCTCCGCTCAAGAACCCGCCATTAGGGTTTCCAGCTTTGAGCATGAATGTATGAGTGAACCGCTGACGCCGACGATGATGCTGGAATTCGAAAGAACCTCGTTCCTCTCCCCTCGGCCAGACCGGAATCGCGCAATGGCGTTTCGGGTCGGTGGGGAAATCGCGAAAAGGTTCGTCCTTGACTCCTCTTCGAATGATTTTTGTCGAGTTTCGATTGATTCAGGGTTCGTGCTTGATGGGTTCGCGTTCGGACTGAATGTTTTAGTCCGTAGGATTTCCATTCCCCTGTTCTTGATGGGAAAAAAGAAGGAAAAGGTGTAATTTTTAGGCTCGCGTGGTTCTTGATTGCGATGCTGGGATTGATGTTTGAATCTCTTATCGCGCCAAAATGTCATCTTTACAGCGAGTTGGTTTTATTTTAATTAGTATCAATCTCGTGTCTGAGGATGACGATAACTGTTGTGACCATCCAACTTGGGTTCTGGTTGAAATGGTTATTGCCCCCCATTGCAACAGAAGATTGGATGGTCAAATTTTCTGATGATGTAACAGAGGGTTTGTCCTATTATTTGTGGTAGCATCTAGTTTTTCTTTTCTCCCTCTGGTGTCGCTACATTGCCTCTTGGATTTCATAGAAATGCTTAAATGAACACCAGGAGTTTGTCAGGCTTTCTGCTGTGCACACGATGGCTTGGAGTTTGGAATAATCTGCCACATGATGATCATGCAAAATCTCTTTCCGCTGCTTGCGCTGTTTGAGTTAGAACCGGTTCGATAGGGGTAGGCTGTCTTCTCATCCGTGATGTTTTAACGTCAGACTATTTGTGTATCCGTGTTTGCTCATTGTTCCCTCCACTCTCTGGCACTGCTTTCATGCTTAATTGGTCTTGCAATTTGAGTGTTTCTTTTGGGCACCCTTTTCTTTGTTATGGTCATGGGGGCATTTGATTGCAATGCTCATACACTACCAGTGGGAGCCTGTCTGGCTTCTTGTGCTAATCCAAGTACTTGGAGTTTGGAATGTGCTTCGAAATTTTGAATTATTTTTCCATTGAATTAAGCTGATTTATGGTGCTACATGCCATTGTATTTTATTTTTTTTCATATTGCCCGTGTAGTGTTTGATCTACACAAATTAGCCTGGATACGCACTTGAATTTAAAAAGAAAAACTTGTTGAAAAACAAGCCTTCCACAATCTATGTGTATGTATGAAATAAAATCACGTTATATTGGGTGACAGCCTTACCAAAAACAAACTTTTTAAGGTGAAGGGAGATATACCAGGGCATTTTTATTAATTTTCATGCTCATTTACCTCTCTTTTTTTGTGAATTCGGGGATCAAATGTTCATCGTATTGTGCTTGCTGCAACATACTGATGTTCAATGGCGAGGCTGAGTAGTGAAATGGCATAATCTAAGGTATATCTGAGAGCTCCGATTGCTGCCTTCATTTTTTACCTTCAGTTTTTATCCACATCTCAGCTTGCGGTGGCTTATCTTTTACCAGGCCATATGAGCGTAAATCTCCATGCTCAGCTTGCCAAATGGTTGCTAGGAGTACATCCTTCTTTGACAGGTGAGCTGATTTGCTGTTTTACACTAAATTCTCTTGTATTTGTCACCATGCGCTCTCCACTACGCATCGTGGGCGCCTGAACGCTGACGTATATTAGCTTCTGTCATTATATCTTCCCATTTCAGAGCATGTTTTTTCTTTCAGGTTTTCCTCGTGAGTGCCATGTTTTTCCCTCGGATTTTCGGGCTAAATTCTCAGAATGCTGTTGTTATCAAGGTCATGATTCTGGTGTCATCAAGGATAGCTGACGCAGTTTCTTGTGGGTACCATCCATTCTCAACTACCAGCATCTCCAACAGAGATCTTTGAAGATTCCAGTTCGTTAAGGACCAAGACACATGACTCAACCAATTAGCGGTGTGGGGAAGTAGTTCCAATTAACGTGTGACCGAATATATTCGTGCTCGAGCATTTCTTTGGAGCAAATGATTGATGAAGCTTGGTGAATTTCTCGAGGCTGCGAATTGCCACAATAATGGGAGCGCTTGTGAATGTCCAATTTAGATAGAACTGTTTATGAGTGTTTTGAGTTGTTAATATGTATGGTAGTGTTTTGTAAAGCACATTTTTTTTAGTGATGAGGTAGGATGTTATTGGCTCCTTTGCTCCGGAGGGATTAGAATGTAAATCGATGCTTTCTTCTGAAGGTTAATATTAACAAATGGTCATGACTTGTGATAAGCCTCTTCCTGTTCTCAGTCGTGATGCACTCAAATAAACTCCCAAACCGTTTTAGTAGGACGTGGTGCTCGCAATATACTGGTTCTTGCTAATACAGAACATGACCATTTCATTTTAAAATACAGATATGTCGACATGAACCCTGTACTAAACTGTTCAGGCATCAATGCTCGATGACGAGTAATTAATTTAAATTGCTCGAATCATGCAAAACCCGTGAAGCAATTGTCAAAATGCAGCGTCATCGGTTCTTCTTCTCTTTCATTTTTCCTGTCCTTTTCAAGCTTCAACGGCTGCCATGGATTGGAATCTCAATCATTTTAGTCTTAGCTAGTCCACGGTGCCCCCAAGAAGTTGTGCGCGCAGACGTGAGCACGCGGACGCATGATTTACATGAGCCCTTTTCCCGGCGGCGAATCAGCTCATGGAAAGTGAATCCCGAATCCATGCGAGACGTACGTTAGGACATTTGAAATTCCGCCGGATTAGACGTGTTTTAGAAAATCTTTCTCTCATCACGCGACGAGCAATGACAACCAGCAGTCTTCGCTAGCTCATCATGCGGTGTCGACAAGAATGATGATGCCAAAGCATCATTTGCTGTGAATCATGCGTGCTTAGAAAGTACTTGGATTCCCCAGATTGATTGCCGGAGGTCATGTTTTCGTGTCAGGGCAAGGACTCATGGAGGAGCCATCAATGACTCGTTAAAGAAACCCTTTCTTTCGGTGGGGAATTTAGTGAATCTTGAGGTACTGCTTCATCATTAGATGTCTAGATTTCAGTGAAAGTGATCTGACCAAGTATGTCAAATGAGACTTACGGGATGAATGCACATAAGCTTTCTCAACAGTAGTGGCATCCACCATCCACCATCCACCCCCACATGCTGTGTTGAAAAGTCTCTGAAAACGATCTGGGTGCTGTGATGTACATCTCCTAAGCCCCACTGTGCTCCACGAAATCGACTCGCAACTTCCTTTCTCCGCCTTTTTCCACGAGCAAATTCCGACTTGACATACCGATACAAGTGGCGCCCGACTTCACTGCGCATCGTCTTTTCTCAAAAATTGACTCGAGTTCGAGCTCGTCGATGTCGAATATCGAGATCAAAACTCCGTGAACGGACTACAACCACACCTAGTTAACTTGTCTCCCTCATTATTCGAATCGTGCCCTCTTCTTCAATCCCACTCTTTGGCAAAACACCCATCACTCGTTGGACATCATTGACGGGATCACCTTCGAGCCGAGAGCGGATAAACAATAGGCACGTGTACGCAGGACGTGCCCCCATATCTTTCCCAACACACAAAAGCCCTTTCCGCAGCATCCACCAAGTCCATCATACGCAGAGATTCTGTGTGTGATGTTGGAGCACCAAAGCAGCCAACCCAAGGGAACGCACACGCGCGCACACCACACCATCGAAAAGAGCCATGATTGACTTGTCTTCTT
This sequence comes from Eucalyptus paniculata subsp. matutina, assembly GCA_017140255.1. Classification (NCBI taxonomy): domain Eukaryota; kingdom Viridiplantae; phylum Streptophyta; class Magnoliopsida; order Myrtales; family Myrtaceae; genus Eucalyptus; species Eucalyptus paniculata. The sequence continues at coordinate 57,004,267 of CM029437.1, read as the reverse complement.
GTCCCCCTCTGCTCGCCTTTGCCGTTTGGTTCGCTCTCTCTATTTTGGCTTACAGCAATTAGTGGGGACTTTGCACGCATGGCCTCGTATGTGGCTCGGGAATGATTTTCGTGACCCCCCCATTTTCTAATGTACGCTCGTCCTATGAGAATAGAAGTGAAGACAGGCTTGTTGTCTTATTCCTTTTTCTCTTGCTGAGAATAAGCCCTCATGCTTGGAGTGGGCAACTACGCTTGGGGAAGTGGAAGAGAGTCATTTTCCTCAAAATATGCTTTACCTCTAGTGAGAGTTAGTAAGATTCTCTCTTATCTTTATAGGGTTTCTTGGGAATACCCTAAAAAATTATCATAATTTGGGATTTTCACCCATTCTATACTTTTTAAAAGTCAAAGGACCTTCTTCTTTTTTTTGGGTCTAGGTAGGTTGAGTTTGGCGATGTGGGTAATCTTAATCCAAGTCAATTACTTTGATGCTAATGATCGTGGTTGTTAAATCGAGCTACATATCGTGAATCGAAATGCTAAGTTTCCAACCTATGAATGGAGAATCGAATCGAATCATAAGACTTGGCAAAATTATAAATTTTCTGGGCAATATTATAAGTTATAAATTTTCTCATGAGAATTGTGATTTACGATAGAGAAATCTTGATTTTGAGTACATGTGATGATCCCTATTTGTAAGAATGTATAATTTCCATTTCTTATATAAATATCGATACATTCAAGTGTAAATTGTAGATCTTCATATGTTGTATCAATTATATTAATTTACAAAGTTGAGTAACTTGAATCAATGCATATGCGTCCAATTGCATATTGGTAGTGAATGAATAGATACTCTTGAGATTCAAGAGATTAGCATTTCACTTAATAGACAAGTAAAATGTTTGCAATTTAATCAAATCATACTACATGAATGAATCAAGAATCGGATAATCTCAATAACAATTCTAATGATGTCATGTTTAGATTTATGTGATTTAGTAAATAAATATCGGTAAAATCATCGACCATCGCCGGTGAACCCTTGAGATCAAAAGTTAACAAAATCTGACCTTCTAAGCATTGAAGGCTTCTCTTTTCACCAATTGCAAATCAAAAGCCACACATTTTTATTATATTCTCTCTCTCTCTCTCTCTCTCTCTCTCTCTCCTTCCTCCTATTTTTGGTGTTTTCCTTTTTTTCTTCCTGAGTAGCTAGAATGGAAATTTCAACCTTAAAGCCTTTTGAGGTAATGAAGGAGCCGACAAGAAATATCTATCATTAAGCAGTCGGACATCTTTGTGAAAAGATAAGATGGTTACAAAAAGCTTTGACTCAAAAACCATATCGCGGCACTCCCCCCCTTGGACCTCGACTTTCAAGAAAAAAAAAATCTTGATGAATAAAAAGTGGTCGTTCTTCTTATTATTAGTAGTATTATTATTATTATCGTTATAATTATTAGCCGCCCTAACATTGAATTATTAGAAAAAAAAACAAAGATCTAAAAAGCGCGTTTTTCTTGCACCCGGTTCCCCCAATACATCAAAAGGTGAGACATCTCAAAAGAGCACTTCCTTTTGTTGGCTCTCTCTCTCTCTCTCTCTCTCTGTTGCTTGACCATCTTGCCCTCATCTAATTTACTAAAGTCTTGCTAACCTCATATGGCTATCATGCTATATACCGACAGAATTACTCGTTACCAATGTTAAAAAATCACAAGACGCTCTTAATACTTCTCCGGGCACATCTCCAGTAATCTCAGGGGGACAAAACGTGCATGCTCGCTCTCGAGAGCGATCTTATTTTCTGCTCTCTATCTCTTCAAAACTCAGATGCATTTGTGACTGATTTACCTCGTATCGATTTAGATATCCAATTTCATGAGGGAGAAGTAGCTAGTGGGATGGCAAATTAGTCATCGGCCATCAAATTGAGCCAAACAAACAGGGGATTGAGAAGCCAATCCCATGCACGCAAACAGGGGAGAGCACACAAGAGAGAGAGAGAGAGAGAGAGAGAGAGAGAAGGTGGTAAAGAATGGTGGTGATGATGATGCACGTCGATGGGGGGAGGGGAGTGGTCTCTCCACGATCGAAGATCTCGTTCTTAGTGGGATCGCCCCACGCTCGACACACCAGGCCTGTTTCCCCACCTCAACCTCAACCCCAACCCCTCCCTTCCCCCTGCCCTCTCCCCCAGTCTTTTGGTGGGCCCCACCCAAAGCCCAATTCAGGCGGGGCCCCACTGTGTTCCCCCTTCCTCCCCTCTTCTTCTTCCCCCTCCACTATAGGCCAAGATTTTTCTTTTCCCCCCTCCTCCATCTAGCCTCTTTCCTTTTTGCCCTAATAGACCATTTATAGACTAGATAGCATTTTCGCACCCTTGACTTAAACTCTCGATCGCCATCGTTTTCAATGCATTCCCACATTATCTAGAGAAAAAGCCAGGTTCCTTTTGCTTATCACGTTATTTATATTTCGATAGTAATCCCGAATTAAAATTTGGTTCTTCGAATCCGTCACACTTCTCGAACCGTCACTGCATTCGGGCTTTGCCTACTCTCTTCTCGTACCCAACCATTGGTTCTACGTGCGTACAGGGACCGTAGCGCATGCCTGAATACTAATTTTAAAATCCAAGGAGGGAGGGAGGGAGGAAGGGGGAAGTGGAGTATTGCATGATACAAGGTAGACACAACGCTAGTGGATTGCAGTACAACCCACCAAAATCCACTTAGCCCGTCTTCATTGCACACCCCCTTTCACAGAAAGAGGAAAAAAAAGGAAATTTAAAAATATTAATTAATTTAGAAAAGGAAGAAGAAAAAAACATGATCCACTCACAGTCCCCACTCAAAGGCCGACGCCCACTGGGGTCGGACCACGTGTCCCAAAAGCGTCGCCCACGTGTGAGGCCCGACCCCGCGTGGGGAGTGGTGGGCCCCGCCCATTATCCCACGCGCGCGAACTCTATCCATCCATCCATCAGGGGGAATGGGAATGGGGAATGGTGTCGTTTTCCGGGCCTTCCCCCTCGCCGGCAATACCGTCCTTTGCGCATGCTCGCCTTCTCTTCCTTCCCAGCTATACCCCCATTACCTTCCCGGCACCACGAAAATTGGCGACCACATATATCATGTGCTTTTTGGTTAGCCATCGTCTTTACCCCTATCAAAAATTGATTTGAATTTTAAATTTTTTGAAAAGAAAGAAGCGCGATTACCGACCATATGGATAACTATGACGCATCGACATTGTGAGTGGTGACGATGATTGATCCCATCCATGAGATTTTGTGAGACGAGCGAGAGCTTCCTCACTTTTGTTTATTCGATGAAGAAAATGACGCGAGTACTATATGAACTTTTGCTTAATGTGCAACGTAGTCTCTGGATTTTTAATTTATTCAATATAATTCATGAATTTTGTATACATATTCTATAAAGAAAATGGTCAATGTTGTTTGTAAACTTTTGATACATATTCAATACAGTCTTTGAACTATATGAAAATATTCGATATTGTCCCTAGTCTTGAATTGATGGAAGTGTTACATTGAACAATTTGATACAGTTCAAGGACCATATTAAATATATACTAAAAGTTCAGAGACTACACTAAACAAATTAAAAATCAAGATGCCACATTGCACATTTGATTAAAATTCGAAGATCACATCAACAAATTAAATTCGAGATCACATTACACATTAAACCTAGGTTCACGAACTATTTGCATCATTACCCCTATTCAAAATGCGTAAAAAAGATCATTCATATAAAAAAAAAATAACATGAGAAATGATAAGATATATTTCTCTTCTCTGACCTTTGCTCTAGTATTTTTATTTTTTTTATTCTTACTTCCAAGTAGTTCCGATGGACTTTACAAAAAAAAAAAGAAATGGAGGCACGAATAAATGCGGATTCGCCACGAAAGATGCTGCACTTTTTCGAAGTGCTAAGTTGGCAAGTGAAAGAGCCTGCCCGTGACACAATCATCACCTACCGACGGGTTCCGATGAGTGCAACAACTTTTTTAACTTAGGCGCTTTAACCGCTGCTTCCTTCCCCCTCGCCCGGCAATCCCGTCCTTTGCGCATGCTCGCCCCCCCCTCCTCCTTCCTCCTTCCTCCTTCCCAGCTGTACCCCCCCATCGCCTTCCCGGCACCACGAAAAATGGCGACCATACATATCATGTGCTTTTTTTTAGTTAGCCATCGTCTTTATCTCAGTCAAAAATTGATTTGAATTTTAAATTCTTTTGAAAAGAAAGGAGCGCGATTATCAACTGTATGAATAACTATAACGCATCGACGTTGTGAGTGGTGACGACGACTGATCCCATCCATGAGATTTTGTGAGACAAGCGAGAGCTTCCTCACTTCTATTTATTTGAGGAAGAAAATGACACGAGTACTACATGAACTTTTGCTGAATTTCTAATTTATTTAATATAATCCCTAAACTTTTTATACATATTCAATATAGTCTCTAAATTGTATGAAAATATTCGATACTATCCCTAATCTTGAATTGATGGAAGTGTTACATTGGACCATATTAAATATATACTAAAAGTTTAGAGACTACACTGAACAAATTAAAAATCCTGTCACATTGCACATTTGACTAAAATTCAAAGACCACATTGAATAAATTAAAAGTTCAGAGATCACATTACACATTAAAAAATGAAAGCACGGAACTTTTAATTTATTCAATTTAGTCTCTGAATTTTAGTCAAATGTGCAATAGGGCACCTAGATTTTTAATTTGTTTATGTCGAGAAGTACATAAAGATCATTCATATAAAAAAAATAACATGAGATATGATAAGATATATTACTATTCTCTGACCTTTGCTCTAGTACATTTTTTTTATTCTTACTTCCCCAGTAGATCCGATGGACTTTCAAAAAAGATGGAGGCACGAAAACATGCGGAGTCGCCATGAACGATGATGCGCTTTTTCGAAGTGCTCGGTTGGCAAGTGAAAAGAGGCGGATAATTCTTAAGCCTGCCCCGTGACACAATCATCACCTACCGACTGGTTCCCGGTGAGTGCACAAACTTTTTTTCTTTGGGGCTTAACCGCGGCTTCCTTCCGCTATAAAGATGCGAGCTTCGGGCTTCAGGAATCGCACTGCAACCCCGCCCTTCCCCTGTTCCTCCTCCCCCCCAGAACCAAACCAAACCGACCCAACGTCTCGCTTCTTGGCGAGATCTTCCTCTTCTTGAAAATGGGTACTGGGGATCTGGAAATCTTGCACAGTGATGATGGGCTCCCCAAGAACGGCAATGAGGGGGAGAGGAATGTGGAGGAGGGTGCTGCGGATGGTCGCGTCTGGTTCGAGGAGCAGTTGGAGGATGATCTCAAATGGTCATTTACTCTGGAGAGGTCCGTTCGTATTTCACAGTTCATAGGTCTAGATGATCCGAGAAATACATGTCCTTCAATGGAGATTGAGGGTGATTAGGTTGTCAGTCTAGAGGAACAGGTTGTGGTTGAGTTCTGTCATCAGAGGTCATTGGCTTGCACAATTATGGATAAGGGTCGATAGTCTAAAGCCTCTAAACTGACGTTGTAATTTGTCTATGAAATCTGATGTTTCTCATTGACCGAATCATTTATACCCAGAAAACATGCACAACTCAATAGTTGGTATTCGAATGTTCAATGAGTCTTTTGTTCAAGAAATTGAGTTTACATAACATGGTTAAAACCATGCCAGGTTCAGTTTTCACATTTCTCATGCAGAATTCAGTTTTCACATTTCTTTTTCCCGCACAAGCATTGTCATATACCTTTCTAGTGTCGATACGTTTAGTCAAGTATGTAATAACCTCTCCACTGATCTTTTTACTGCTATGGGGAAAGATATGTTCATTTCCTGCATTGAAAACGGATGCGTTTATCAGTAGTCTTACTCTTCCGAAGTAGGAAGAACCATGGAAATTCTACGTAGTGATAATCAAACCGTGCTGATCTTCATACTAGGCATATGTTGTTTCTCTATGTCTTTTCTTTAATGCTTTGGCATAAGAATATTATGGACGTACAGAGTGTTGATTGATCTGCATATTTGCAAGAACGGTGGGGATTTGTTTTACTTTTCCTGGATTGGGGAAATTGTCATACTCTTTCAGGATCAATCCCGTGCTCTCTGTTCAACTCGTTTGGTCCATTTTACTATTTTTTCACAAAAGAGATATTTGGAGAACTGACTCTCTCCATCCGTATCTTTAGAGTGCTGGCTAAAGCGACAAGCCCTTATCAGCAGATAGCTCTCCTCGACACCAAGCGATTTGGGAAGGTCTGTTCTGTTCCTCTTGTTCAGAATATGATTGTTAACATGGTGAACAAATTGTCATGTGCTGCTCGGTTTCAGATCTTGTTGATAGATGGGAAAATGCAGAGTGCTGAAAAGGATGAGTTCATTTACCATGAATGCTTGATTCACCCTCCGCTCTTATGTCATCCAAAGTAAGTCCTCTACAGGAAGTTGTATTCACTTTACATGGCCTCATTCATCAGTCCATTCTCATTTGTCCCTCTGGGATCCAACTTCACCATTTTGTTTGCTGCATTACCTGAAGGTCTCAAGAGTGATTAAATTTAATTCAGATGGCAGTTAGATATATAAGATCATGTGTACTCCCATGGTGCATTGTGCTGATCATTTAAATCTCTCACTCACTCTGTAAATTCAATAAAATAGTGCCTATCAGTTTTACCTGTAATCCTCATAATTACGAATTTTCACTATGATGGTAAGTGTATTGATTATGGAGAAGTCTTCACCAAGATGCCTGCGCTTAATTTTTTCACTAATTTCATCATATATCTGTAAGTTACCTTGTTTATAAGTTTTCTTGATCGACTGATTTTAACTTTGATGTGTTAATTTTCTTGTCAGCCCAAAAACATTGTTTATAATGGGAGGTGGTGAGGGTTCAGCTGCAAGAGAAGCACTGAAGCACTTGTCAATAGAAGAAGTGGTCATGTGTGATATCGACCAGGTAATTCAGACAGGATATATTTTCTTAGTTTGAAGTTTGCTAAGTTAACATTATGTTTCCATGAAGTGTAGAGTCTCAAATCAAATCAAATCGAGAATTACAAGGATATTGTCCAGTCTAAATGTAGTAGATGGGCCAAGCCAAATCTAATGATCTTCAAGGTTCAATTTAAGTATTGTTACAGGTGTCTTGCGACTTTGCTTAGTATGATCAGAAATTTTAGGTGGTCGAGTCTGTCGTATAGGCTTAGGTCAGTCAACATAAGGACTGTACAAGTTGTAACTTTTCATTGAACCATATTAAATAGCTTTGACTGTACTTAATTCCTGTAGATGCTTACACCTGAGGTGCAAAATGAGTAGTACATTCTTGTAAACATTCTTTCCTGATGAACTGCAGGAAGTGGTCGATTTTTGCAAGAAACATCTGACTGAAAATCATGAGGCCTTTTCTAGTGAGAAGCTGAAATTAGTCATAAACGACGCAAAGTAAGTTGCCTGGATTTCATTTGTAGTGGATCAGTTATATAATGTTGAACTTAAGTTGATCGAATGAATATCACTGTTAAAGGGTCGAACTGCAGAATAGGAAAGGTAAGTTTGACATTATAGTTGGAGATCTAGCTGATCCAGTGGAAGGAGGACCATGCTATCAGCTCTACACCAAGTCATTCTATGAGAAGATTATAAAGCCTAAGCTCAACAAGAATGGCATATTTGTCACTCAGGTACCCTTCACACAGTTTCACCATATCTCTGCTTGAATGACATGAGATTCCCAATTTCAGCCCTGGGAAAAAAAAAAATCTTTCATATGGTTGTGAAGGAATAGTCTCAGAATCGATGAAAATTTGAATATTGTTAACTCTCTTTGCTGGTCTGTGTATGTTGAGTTACGACTCTCTAATTGCGCAGGCAGGACCAGCAGGCATTTTCAGCCACAAGGAGGTCTTCTCATCCATATACAATACAATTAAGCAAGTTTTCAAATGTAATTCTCTCCACCAGCCTAAGCCTTGCCTATATATTCATTGTCTAATGAGCTACTAAGCCTGTAAATCAAAGTAATGAGACATGTAATGGACCGTGCCTTATCGTCTTTCTGCAGATGTCATTCCTTATACTGCCCACGTGCCATCTTTTGCTGATACATGGGGATGGGTCATGGTATGTCTTTGCTTGATCAAAATCATTCAGCTAGGTAACTTTTACTTCGTCTTCTGCTTCACATTCTTGATGGGTTTCTTGAATCAGGCCTCTGATGAACCGTTCTCTGTGGACGCCAAGGAAATTGATAGGAGGATAGAAAAGAGGATCGATGGCAATTTGGTCTATCTCAATGGTGCTGCGTTCCTTTCTTTGGCCACCCTAAACAAGGTGGTTTTGACCTCGTAAGTGAATGGTTCTCTCTGCTGCTTGTGCTAATCGAAAAGTGGCATTGACGACATTTTCCTCCATAAGGTCACTGCATACAGGTTTTGATTTTAGAGTTTCCATGTGTCTTTCAGACTTGTGAAGGAAACCCATGTCTACACGGAAGAAGATGCGAGATTTATACATGGACATGGTGTGGCTTACCGCCACTGAGGTCTCTAGCCTCAAGCTTGATGGGAATGGCTGTGCAGGGAAGGGAGATCTTGAGTCGCTGTGAAATAGATCTAACGCAAATCCTATTCAAATGAAGAAATCCATCAAGCAATTGTTAGAAGGAGCAACAATTATTTGAATCTGTCTCATTTGTCCTTCCCACATATGTCGCTTGCTTCAAGTGTTTTACACAAATCGAAATCAATGCTGAACTGAATGAAAGCTTTTTCCCTTTGATCCATCTGTGGGCATTCCTCAGTTTGCTTTCGTTCACATGGATGTTATTCTCGTTTATCTTATCTTCTGAATCGCGGAATCGGGAAGGTCTCTGACTAATCTGATGTATAAGTGAAAGGCATAGCCTCTCCAATAACATGGAAGTCATTTACGGGAATGCAACACTGAACAAGTAAAGAATAACCACTAAAGCGAAATTGATATTCCCATTGTCATCATCCTGAGGGTGATGACAAGTAACGTATCAGATAGATATGACCCTTTGAGCATTAAGCTCTAATTGCCTTTGATAAATAATTTTTTTTTTTTAAATTCATCATCAAGTTCTTGACTTGTTTCCTCCAATGGCTGGACCATAGTGGTTGAATGCACATTTAGTATCAGCCCAAGAAATACCGATCATCAGAAGCCCGCTAACGGGGCAGAGGGTACTCGGCCCAAGTTTCCACGGGCCATCTTCGTGAAGCATGACAACACCGAATTATTCTTTAGTCATTAATAGTCTCACCAATTGAAATTTTATCCTTATCTTAATTTTCCTTTATTTCATAACGTGACAGCTTAGACGTTCAAAGGGGGAAAAAGGGACTTGTGAGAAAAGAATTGTTACTTAGTTTTTGGCCCAACTGTTTTGAGAATTGAGAAGTTCCTTTAGGAGCGATGAGGGAATTGAACCTAGGCAAGGGTTGAGCTCTTTGAATGAAAACACGTACAAGTTAACCCCCCAAAAAGGAAAGGGACACGGAACTCTAATTCAAATTGGGCGTGGGGGCTTTGCTAATTGGTCCTTTTTCGCTGGCCTCCTCTTTTTCGAGCGTCGGACAAGCATCATCTCCATCACTCCCTGTTGTCACTGCTTGGTTTGTACTTTGAGGACAGAAGGCAAAAGCTGCAGAGCAATCGCTGGGAACTTCTTTCTAGGGATTGGCAATCGAATTCCTTTTGCTCTTTGCTGGTTGCAAAAGCCAAAGTTGCCCGCATGAGTTGGGACCTATCTCTCTTTTTATATGTCCTCAAGCTGATCCTATCTTCCCCCATTTCACAATTCGAATGCACGTACGTCTTTTTCCCTTTTGTTACAGCAGTAAGGACGTGCCTTGCTTCCGATAGGGATCAAACTTGAGATATCCCTAGGTTTTTGAAACGGAGCATTGCATTCCCTTTACTACTTGAAAAGCAAATCCTGCATCCAGTTAGCCACATCCTGCAAATTTCCTTTCTTGATTGAAATGCATAGATTGCTTGATTAGGTAGTGTTAAAGGTTGATGGGCACCCAAAAAACCCAAAATCATTACACTTATTACAAATTTAGCTCAAACTAATTTTTTGATCACCATATATTTTGGACAAATTTATCCCAAATTGATGGATTTGTGACAAATTTACCTTTTATTAGTTTCCGTTAGTTTTTATTGCCAAATAGCTGAGTTGGATGACACTTGATAATTAACTGCTATACTGGTTTGAGATTTCACTCTCCATTTATCACAATTATACCAGTTTTGTATTTTTTGTGATATTAATTCAATTTAACAAATGATATATATATATTGCCACAAATGTACCATTTTGGGATTTTTGGGTTAATTATCATAAGTGTACCAATTTATGATTTTTTATGGTCATTTTGAATAAATTTATCACAAAACGTCTTAATTTAGATTTTTTCGGTCAAAAAATTACTTTTGGGTAAATTCATCACTAGGTACCAATTTTGGACTTTTCGTGGTATTAACCTTTCTCTTTTTTTAGTTGCAAAAGCCAAAGCTGCCCGCATAAGTTGGGACCTATCTCTCTTTATATATTCTCAAGCCGATCTTAACTTCTCCCTTTTCACATTTCAAATGCACGTACATCTTTTTCCCTTTTTATAACAGGAATAAGGACGCATCTTGCTTCGGGTAGGGATCAAACTTGAGGTATCCCTAGGTTTTTGAAACATAGCATCCCATTCACTTTACTACTTGATCGACCCTTTAGGAGCAAATCCTGCACATAGTCAGTCAGGAAAAAGAGCAAATGTTCTGCATTTCATTTCTTGATTGAAATGAACAGATTGATTGATTGGGTGGTGTAAAAGGATGGTGGAAGTTGGAGCTAGTTAGACTTCAAAACTTATGAGGGTATGTGTGTGGACATATTTTTAAATGTGAACTCAAGACTAGCCTTTAAGGAGATCGTTTGATTTGTTAAAGGTTTAGTTTGGATGTGATCGATTTCATTCAAATCACAATATCTGCCACTCAAAAGAGCTTTAAGGATCATGTCTGCCGCTCTAACAGTGGAGCCTTTCCTTTTGCACATGGACAAAATTAGGTTGAAGCCATTATTGCATGCGCTCCAACGAGGTAATTTATGGGCATTCATGGGATTGATTGAGTTGAATGTCATGCTCATGTTGTCCAAAACAAAAGGAGAGATAATAAGGGAATCAAAACTGATCAGCAAATAGCAATGTGCTAATATATGTTTATAAATACAAGATCTCCTATGTATATATTCTATAATCTTTAAGAGAGAGGGAGAAAAAATCAATAAAGACTATATCTTCAGTCAGTTGACGTCTTCAATCTTGAGTTATTAGAATTAAGAGTATTAATTCCTTAACAATATGTAAATGAAAGGAAATAAGCCATCCTAGAGAATGCCCAATTTTGAATAATATCCTCAGTATCTAATAATATTTCTAACAATATTTTTGTATAAGGAAGTCCCTAATTTCCACAAATATATTTCATCACTCCCTCGGAGCATCCAGCTTGCATATGACTCCTGTGACTTCTTCCAAAGTCTATGATCAAATGCGATGTAAAAATTAATATGAAATGGGATCTTTACTTGTTCATTAAAAATGTAAGGATCTTTTTATGATGAGAAAACTCACTTCGAGAAGATAAGCTATGGAATCAAAACACACCCAAACAATAGGGTTGTCTCTTAAAACCTCAAACTATTATATGGTAAAATCTCAATAATGCTCATATTTGTTATAATATAAATAACAACTATATAATGCTTAAAATGGACAGGATGATAATTTGAACAGTCAACGTACCAATATTGTGTTCGCACACCTTTCTCGTGGATTTCAAATTTCAATTAAAATTTCCAATCCGGCAACATCTTAAAAGTTCATTTCTCGAAATAACCCAAATGGCAACTTTTATTTCCTTATAGAAATAAAACATCCACATCTCGTATCCCGCACTTTGTGGATTAGATCAGCCGTTCCTCATTTTGAGGTTGTAATAATTATAATTCTTGTTTCCCTTTTTCCTCATTGTCAACCTTTGTAACTCAATAAACAAATGGAATTAGGTAAAACCTGTACTTGTATGTCACCTCGGTGGGTCTTTAGATTTAATTCCGGCATAAAGCATGTCCTTATTTTGGCAGCAAATTCATAATGTTCCCACCACACATGAAAGCAAGAATAAGTTAAACAAAGAATTGAAGAAGAGTGGCTCCAGTTAGGTTGTGAGCTCATAAAATGCAAAATTCTTTCTATTTTTTCTTTTTTGGAAATTTGAAAAAATTGTCTAATCAGTCTTAAACTTATTGTAAGGATGTCGATTCAATCATAAATTTTTCAATTTGATCAATTCGATATTAAACCTTAACATGAAATTCAAATATATTTCTTCTAGTCAATTTTCATTGGAAATTGCCGACACGGCAATCTAGACACTATTGGTTGTTCTACGTGGCACCCTAGTGATTCTGACAGAAATTAACCAAAAAGACTACATTGGAATTTTTTTATAAAATATTATAATTAAATCGACAAAATTAAAAAAGGTTAGGACTTAATTGATATTCGTATTGTAAATAACCGATCAATTTTCGCCAAAAATCGCCGACATAACAATTTGGTCACCGCTAGCTATCCTATGTGGCACACTACCACATCTACAATTTCCCATGAAAATTGGTCATAATGATTACTTTAGAATTTCATGCAAATCTTTAGGATTAAATTGGCAAAATTAGACGATTTAGGACTTAATTGACATTTGTACAATAAGTTTATGATTTATTGAACAACTTCTACTTGAAACTTCACTCAACTCTAACTAATTCACCCCCTGTAGAGATAGATTCTATCATGCATATGAAGTCCGATTTGTCACATAAACCGTAAGTTATGTGGAAGCGATGACTGATGCTTCAATCAAACCCAACTGCCTGACCAATCAAACTTTTTTCTAAACCATTAATTAATTCGGATACCCATTTGCACTACATAAACGGATAACCAACAGGTGTGATTTACACCCCCAGAAATAGAATTTTTTCATTAAAAAAAAAAATACTCACAAGCTTTATGAAAGAAAAGGCAAAAGTCAAGCCCAGGGTATCAAGGTTTTTCTTTCTCACTCACTTCTCTTCCACAAACGACATTATTCCATGCATTCGTCATTGCTGGCAAGTTCCCCACCAAGTGTACGGGCTAATAACCCATACTATATTTAATTTAAACACACACAAAAGACCCTCTAATTAAACTACTATCAAGAAATTAAGAAAAAAAAGAAGTAAGCCAATAAAAAAACCTCAACTTAAAAATTCATTTCCCACCCACATTTGTTGAATAAGTAACCAAAGGCACCACCCACTACCATTAATGAAGTGTATACTTTTTCCACTTGTCTTTTTGCTTCTAATCATATGATCATGTTAGATTTGACTGGAGAAATTCTTTCTTTAGTGTGTATGCTCTTCACGTACTAATGTCATCTTATAGGTTCATTATTAGGTCTACTTCAAAAGCTCAATCTACATTTAATTTTAAATTAATTGGGAGGTGCATATTCTAGTGTGGATGCTTTAAACTCAGTTCTTGGCACTTTAGCATCATCACCTCCTGGCTATATATTCTTACAAGTACAACCTCATCTACATCTCTAAGCTCTTTTGTAGACCCTTTTGACATTGATTGATCATGACTCTTAGGGTTTTATTTGCTCTAAGTGATAGGGAGACTACTAATCACCCTAATTAAAACTAACAAATACAAGAAAAAACATAGAAGTGCAAAGGTAGAATAGGGTTTGTTATAATGAAGGGCAGAATTAGTGTGTCGCTTGTGCTTGTACTATTATTAAAAAGGAAAAAAAAAACATATAGTTAGTCCGTTGTCACCGAAAAGATTATTTCTACAAGCGATATTAAGAGATTGACATGGTCAATTCATTGAATTATTAGAGATCTTTTAACCATAGAGATTATCGGTTGTTTGTGGAATGAAAATTCAAAAATGCCGACGAGTTAGCCTTCTCTCATTTACCATTTACAAGCTGGACAACTAAGTTGGTATGGAAGAACTGCTGCGCCGCGGGAAATCCTTCTCTATACAAGTTCTCGGACGAGGTTTTTGAACCCCCCATGCTTCGGCATGGAAAGGATTGTAAATTAAGGAGAGTGGAGAGTGAAAACACCAATGCAGACCGCATGAATTGGAATCCACACCATGCCCTCGGAGAAAGTAGTGATGATTGCCATGAATGCTGCTATTTATTCCATTTTATCATTTGACCAGAATGGTAACAATTTTATTTGATCCACAACCGGCCAAGAGAAGATCTCCTTCTCGTGGATGGTAAAGATATGCCATTTATCCCATCTCAAGGGGGGCGAAAATACCCCGTCGCGTATTTGTCTATATTCGAAGAATTAACTAAGCATTTCAAAAAATACATGTACATATGGAATATGGATAAGTACTGCTTTTCCAAATAATTTTTTATTGGTCATCTTAGTAAAAGAGTCACAAATTGATTGATGATAAGTCTAATGACTCATCACATGCCTTAAAACAAAAGAGATGTATACTGCGATTAGTGCTTCTTTGTCTTTTATCCCGCATGGTTTATCTTGTTTGGTGGAAAGTGGGCGGTGCCCAATGCCTACAACAACGTTATTCCCCTCGATATCGACACATAACATTATGTAATCGCACATAAATTTAACCTAAACATTCACAACCATCACCATTCAAGACATGCGCTTATTGATTTTCAAGATTGTCAGATTCCGTCATGGTACCTATTTCGAGACTAATCAAATCCACCCACGTCTCCAAAACAACATTTGAATAATTAGCTCAATAATGCCCTAGCTCTAGTAGCTACGTGCGCGTAACATTACTTAAATCCTCCCTAGTCCCAACTACTTGTTCTCTTCTCATAAACAACCGAGCTAGTGTATCTTCAACGAAATACCCAAAAATTTTAAAAAATAATAATAATTAACTACCTAGAAATTAGGTCTTTTTTATTTTATCTCCCTTTACTTTTTAAATAGGAACCAATGAAGCTTCTACCAAAAAGTACTTAGGGTTTGTGCACGCACCCAAAGGTTGTATGGAGTTGTCTATTTTGGACTTCGGTGGTCCACGACCCAATCACCACACGCTTCTGTTTTTATGTGCAGCAAAAATGCCTGTTGAATAAATCCTAGACTTTTGAGCTGCTTCGCAGCACCTACAATCGCCTCATCACAGTTGTTGATTTGATGAGGAGGTGTTGTGGGTCCAACATGTGCAATCAAATTTATAATATAGTTGCATTATATAGTATTTTCCTAATAATTCTCAAGTTCACATGGCTAAGGTACCTCGTAAACTTAAAAGTGTCATCTTCGGCTTTGGGTTTTACCTGTCCTTGTTTTTCTTTTCTTACTTGAATTTTGACGTGATCTACACCTCTATGAGAGCATTTGATGAGTGATGTGTTAAATTCATGATGAAATCGACGGCAATCTTTTGCGACCATAAGAAAAAAGAGAGATGAAAGAAAGAAATTTAAATCCGGAAAAAAAAAATGTGGATCTCTGTGGATGGAGTGTGATGATTTTGTGGAGGTGGATGCTAACGCAATGCTCAAGCAAAGTGAACATGTCAACTACAATCCAAAATGTGTTTGAGGGACAAAGAAGGAAAGCAAAAGCCTCTCGCTTTTGTCAACTCCCGTGGGCATGCCCCTCCTTTTCCCCCCCTTTTTTTTTCCATCGCCTTCATTTCACAAGAACTATGCATTTTCCATCCACCCTCTCTCATTTTTCTTGTGATTGGGATCCCTCTTAAATCTTTCCTTTTCTTTTCATACATCTTCTTTCCCTTTCTTTACTTTTCTCTCCCCTCCCTATTCACATTGGATCATCAAAGTTAATAAAATCGGTTCTATTGATGTAACCGTCAAATCAATCAAACGAGAAAGATTTAATATTTTTGATCTACAACATTTTCTTTTTCATCTTAAATGATATTTACTTTGAAAATGAAACATTGCTCGTTTCATATGTTTAATTAATGGCGAAGGACACTCGTGAGCAAGATCTATTGACTGAGCAAGATCTATTGAAAAGTCATTCGACCTTAGTCAATTTTTACTTTGGCTCGAGTCTATCGAGGAGCTGCCATGACCTTTATTAAGATCTCCCATGCACATTGAGCGCAACTCTAAATCTAAATGTGAATGTCAAAGGATTTCGTTGGCTTATACTCCCCCAATCTAAACCCGAAATGGGCTAATCCTCGTTCAAGAGAACACATACACTGGTCAAATTATGACATTAAGATAAGAATGTGGTTCTTGTAATATCATGGGGAAATAGTAATTACATCATCAGTCCATTAGCAATGGCGCGATTCTTTCCAACATGGGTGGTTTCGTACACGGGAAGCTCTTCACAATACCTCTCTTTGCCTATCACTGCAAGATGATCGAGCTCAAACAGATCGGAGCTCGAACAGCTCGCCGCGTCGTCGTCGTCGTCGCGGCACTCGTCGCCCTCGTCCTGGCCGACCTGGTGAACCTCCCTGTGACCCCTCACCGCGAAACTGTCGTTCCTCACCTTCTTCTGGTTCTGGTAGTAGTCTCTCAGGAACTCTCTGGCCGCCTCCTCCACGCGCCGGTTCTTCTCGATCGCGTGGCATTTGACTTCCTCTGTTTCCTCTGTTTTCCTCGACGTCGGCGGCCTCCCGCCTCCGATTTTCCACGCGCTCGGCACCGACACCGGCATCGAAATCGAACCGTACTCTACGTGATCTTCTTCGCACAGCGATTTATGTCCACATGGCCTGCAGTCTTCGTCCACGATCACGCTCACCGGGTAGAACCGGACCGTCCTCTTCAGGCCGTTCTGCAGTTTTTGCCTAGTTTCTGGGGAATGCTTGCTCAAGCAAGATCTCGAGAACGAAGAAGCCGAGGAACACACGGATGCATGCGCAGATTGAGATTTCCTCGCCGCATTTGGTTCTCCATAACCACCGATCGCCGGGTTCGACTTCGACTTCTTCGTGTTGGTGGTGGTGAAGAGAGAATTAATGAAATTTGAGAGCCGGCCCCCCGGGGAAATCGGCTGCTTCACCTTCTTCAGATTGGCATAAATTTTTAAAGCTCTCGATTTGGACTTTATCATACCTTCCTCGGTGTATGCGCTCTGTTCGACAGAGGAATCGTGACGATAACGATCAAAGTCACGCGACTTCCTCTGCTCCTGAAACAGAGCCCTCTCTGTTTTCTCCGGTTTAGCAGAGGACATGGTCCTCACCGGCTTAGGCCTCGGCAGTAGCGGTGGAGCGAAGCAAGAGCTTCTCGTCTTGACGAGCCCATACATGGACTCGGTGTCCGAGGAAGAGAATCCACCGCAGCTCGAATCCGACGAGCTCGAGGTCGAACTGAAAAACAGAGCATCGTGGTCGCGATCGCGATCCCTCCTCTGCTTCCTCTCGAATTCCTCCCTCACCTGCCTCATTTTCGCTCCTCCATCGTCACCGACCTTGTTACTGACGAAAACCCCGCGGTGAAGAGCGGGATTCTCCTCGGCGCACTTGCCGCTTTTGGAGCCGCATTTCTTGTTCTCCCGGATGCTCTGTTTCCTCGCCATTGCCGCGTCGCCGTTAAACTTCAAGTCCTCGCCTTTTGGGTCAGGCTCATCAATGGATCTGTAGATTTCGTCCAGGAGGGTGGAAGAAAAAGACGGGTAGTGCTTCGCTTGCGCACATCTCTCTTCTCTCAGAGTCCTCTCCGACTTATACATGTTTCTGTCTCCCCCCACCTTTTTCCCCCACTTCAGAGAACTGTGCGGGGGGGAACAGAGATGTCAAGAACACAAGGATTGGCGCACAGGGAGAAAGGGGGCGAGGGACAAAATGATGGAGAGAGACAAAGAGGTGGTTGAGCCTGTCTGCGAAAGAAGGGTTCAGAAAGCTGCTGTTTTGGAAGGCGCTCAAATCTCGCGAGAGGACGGGTCGGGCGAGAGGGGCATTACTGGAAAGCGGAGATCTCTTCTCTCACTACAATTTCCTCCTTCCCTCCCGTTGCCTTTTTCTGGGAAGTGAGAGAAGCGAGGGAGGAGGCGAGCATGGCATATGGAGAAACAGGAGCAATCGATGTGTTTTCTAGAGAGAGAGAGAGAGTAATGAGAGCAAGCAAGGGCACGCCTTGAGGATGAAGGAAAGGGGAGGAGGGAGAGAGAGGACTTTATATAAAGGGGGGGAGGGTTTCTTTCGTGCGCGTGCATGGTCCGTGCCAGCCGGAGCCGATCGCCAGCTCGGCATTGTTCCTCTACGGTGGAGGAAATTACTGTACGTCCGATTTAGTTTTTTTGTGCCCTTATCTTAAGTTCGAATTTGAAGCCGGTGATCACGTCGAAAGGATGAAGAGGGGCGAGTGTGAAGCCATGAAAATTCCACATTTTCTGCAGTCCGATTTGAGTCCGTTGGTATCATTGCTCTTCGAATCATGTTCCTAGAACTAGAATTGTGACATGATGATTGGTCTTCTGCATAAGGATTTTGTTCGGGAGCTTAATGACTTCAGACTCGCCGCTTCATGGAAAAACAATAAGTGCTTTTGCCATGCTAGGTCATGTGCTAGATTTCATTGTGCGAGCTCTTCTGGCATCACAATTTTGACGCGCTTTGACTTAGGCCATCATGTATTCTAGCAACATGCATTTTTGAGAACAAGTGCAACCCCAATATTATGGAAAACATGGTCTTAAAATGATGAGGATCATCCTCACCGCTTTATAATTCGACACTTAAATTCTATTGATGCGCTCCAAGAGCTCCATTGAAATGCCTTAAAAAGTCAAAATATCTCTCTAAATCTCACAATTGTCACGAAGATGCGCATTTTGAAGACCATTCGAGTTATTGTATATTGGGGTTTGACAAGTCTTTCCGTTTCCAATCATAAGAATTGACCTAATGTTTTGCAAACTCATGATCGAATCAAGAAGGTGGATTTTTTCAAAACATAAAAGCCAACCGAACCCTTCGGCGGCAATCTCGAACTAAATTTGATTTAGAAATTGTGGGAGTTACACCACCAATTGACCAAGATTTCTTTGGAGAAATTTGGGAGATTGGGCAGGACAATAATTATTGGAAGTAGAGAGATGGAATCAACGTCGGTTGAATAATTAATTGGTACGTAGATTGGTTGATATGGGGAATATTGGCGATTCTATAATGAGATGGGTGAGTGGCTTATAATTATTCTGTTGGGTGGGAATGCATATTTCTAATCGAGAGTCGTCTGTGGAGATTTCTAGGTGTGATTCTTGAATGACAGAACTTTTACCCTAAGAGAGAGAGAGAGAGAGAGAGAGAGAGAGAGAGGATTAAGACAAATTATATTTAATGTATGCCCAAATCTCCCATCAATCAAGCCAGGGACATGAACAGTGGATTTGTGGAGTGATTGCATGTTTTAGCTGTGGGATTAGAAGCATGTCACATGTCTTTGTGGAGGACGAACACATTATCATTGGCTATTATGCGTGCGTTATTAAAGTGGAATTTTCCTGAGACTTACAAAAAATAATTTCGAAATTGTTTCACAAGTCAGACATGATGATTTTAATGAGACAGTTCGAAATAAATGGTCCTATTTTAACCGAATAATAGATTCATTTCATAGTGAGAACAGTTTTGAAAGTACATCCGCCAAGATTTTCAAAACAGTTTTCAAATGAAAATTGGAAGAAAAAAAGAAAAGAAAGAAAGGGATTGTTTCCGGAACTAGATTTATAGACTTGAAAACAACATTTCCTTTTCTCATTGTTTTCGAGATTGGAAATCTACACCAACAAGTGTCTCTTTCATTTATCAAATATGTTTTAGCAAAAATGGAAAATAAAAACTAAAAGTATTATATAAAAACAAACGAGGGAGACAATAAATCTTGTATATAACACTTGTGCCGCCTGATAAACCAACATGCGTATCTCTTGCACCACTATTTTTGTTGCTTTATGTGATTTTCAGACATGCATTGAAAAGAAGAAATATCATATCACATCATCCAAATGTTAAAAGAAGTATGCGGATTAATTAAAATGAAAAGTAAAACAGTCATTGTCTATGCTGTTTCTGACCATGAAAGGGATGGGGCCCGATTTTACCTTGTCGATCGTTTTATTTTTCTTTGAATTTGAAACTTGCATAACTTAATGGTCTTAGCTCTATTACCCAAAAATGGAAATGACAGTTTCAAAAGCTTGACCAGAGTTGGCGATAGATTTGCCCGTAATCATGAAAAAACATTTGGCTTTTTAACCTGCATGAGTAATTATTTCAGGAGCCTGTTAAAGATTGACATTTAATCATGGTTTTACCAAGGAGCCTCTCAAGATCGCAAAGGCAAAAGGAAAAATGTAATAATAATCTGGGAGCCTATGCTCTTTCTTTTTCGTAATGCTCGAAGGTTTTCAAAACAAAGCCGGAGATGAGCTACTGTATTTTGTGCTTAATATAATGGAATCGCTTAAAAGAAAAATCGAGGCGAAATAATCCCAACCCTTTATTTACTTATTTGAAAAAAACATCACCATGTCTCTTGGATTTTCCCTTCTTTTTAATTTGAAATATGGTGTGCCTAAGGGCCTGTTTGTTAATGTTTTTTTCTGTTTATGTTTATGAACAAAATTTCTGATTTTTTGTTCCAGGAACAAAAAAAAGAATAGAATTTGTTTACGCTTTTGTTCCAAATCTATTTTTTTATTCTCACGAACACATTTGGAACAAAAAAGCAAAAAAAAAAAAAAAACGTCTTGTTGTTTAACAATTTTTAAGAATAAATTTTCTCTCTCCTCTCTTTTTTTTTTTTTTTTCTTTTTTCTTTGGCCAGTCATCGGCCTCGGCCATGGCCAGGGACCGGTTGTTGAGGGTCGGCGACCTCGCCAGAGCGTCACCGGCCCCTAGTGAGGCTCGGCTTCGCCTTGGCTGGGCGAGCTTAGGCTCGCCCAAATCCGACAAGCCCAAGCTCACCCAGCCATCAGCGAGGCTTGTCGACCTGGCGGTGGCCCAGCGAGGCCGAGCCTCACCCAATCACGGTGAGGCTTGGCCTCACCGGGGGCCGGCGAGCCTTGCCATGGCTAGGCAAGGCCGCCGGCTCTCGTCAGCCTTGCCGCGCCGACTGGCCAAAAGAAGAAAAAAAAAAAAAAATTAAAAATTAAAAAAAAAAAAAGAACAAAAATTTGCAAAATGTGTTTCTATTCATTTTTTTATTCCCGAACAAGTTTTTACAAAACACGTTTTTTTATTCAAAAATTGTCCCTGAGAGCAAATTTTTTTTTTCTATTTCTATTCCTTTCAACAATTTTTAAATAGAATTGTTAAAACGCGTCCCTAAGTAACAATTTATTTATAACAATTTATTTATCTTTTTTTTTCAAAACCAAGTTGGATATCAGATATTCCATTTTATAATTGATAAAATGGAATTGATTAAAGAAAAAAAAAAGAGGAGGGAAAATAATCCCAACTCTCAACTTGTTCATCAATAATTTTCAAACATAGGGTGCCTCAGTAACCATCACTGGCTCACTGGCTCCATCCATAATGCACACTCCACTGAGAAGTCATGCATGTCTTTCTTCTTTTGGCCATAGAGAAGCCCAGTTGCTTTCACTGGCGTTTGGGGAAAACAACAGGCATCATCAAAGAGGGCTTGAAAGTGATGCTTTGGACTAAACAACATTAATAACATCAAAACCCAACCCAACCGCCCACACCACTAATGCGCACGCACAGTGTCTTGCCTCTTTTGCACTCGCCAAGGCCACATGATCTTCCCGTTTTGTGGTTCTCTGGCTGTTCATCCATCTCAAGACAGCACGCCATGTAGCAATCAGCATCAGAGATCGTGTGCTTCGAAGGTGAAAGGTCATTGGTTTTGGTCTTCTTTGAGTCTCTGGCTGGGATGGGATAGTCTACGAGGAGTTATCTTTGAGCTACAATTTGCAAGGTGGCAGCAGCTGTTGAGCCTAAGATGCATCTCGTGCTGTAATCTCAACGTCGGATGGCGATCGATCGAGGAGGAGCCCTAATTAATAGCATGGGCCCCACGGTTGAAAAACTTTTAGCCTATAAGTTTTAGGGGTGAGGATATAGAGCCACCGGAAGCAAGAACCTCCCAAACCAGATCAAATTGAACTGACTGATTTTGGGTGATTCTAGAGGTGCTGATCTTGTTTCTAGTTCGGGTGATTTTCATTCCGGTTCACGATTAGATCGATTTATAATTTTTTTTTTTATTTCTTAAGAAAGTAAAATATTTTAGTCTATAAGTTTTAGGGGTGAGGATATAGAGCCACCGGAAGCAAGAACCTCCCAAGCCCGATCAAATTGAACCAACTGATTTTAGGTGATTTTAGATGTGTTGATCTTGTTTCTAGTTCAGGTGATTATCAATTTGGTTCACGATTAGATCGATTTATACATTTTTTTTTATTTCTTAAGAAAGTAAAAGATAGATATAAACCCTAATCTCCTCTCACGCCTCACCTATTCCAAATGAAGAAACAAATCTTTGTTTCTTTCATATTGTTGCACCAATTCATCCAAGTTGCTCTTTTTGTTTATTGCTTCTTTCTTCATTTTACTTTCTTTTCTTGCAAAGATTCACCAATTTTACCCCCTCACTTACTTGCACATTCCTTAATTTTGTGGATCTTTATTTACCAAATCCTCCCCCTTTCTTTTCATATGCCCCTACAATCATGGCTCCATCATCTCCCAATCTTCTTTGTAAATCTTAGACAAAATCCCAACTTTGAAATGGGACATGGATCGACAATTCAATTCATTCAAAACTTTCTATCAAGACATGTGAATCTCCCGATTCTATAAGATCACCCAGTTTGGTTCCCGGTTCTAAAAATGGGGAATTGATCCTCCTAGTCCATTTCTTGGTTCCTAGATGGAACTAGACCGAATTAAGAACTAATCACTCCTAGTAATTTTCAATGGCCAGGCAGGGGCGCAAGTGGACCCGAATGATCTCGATCATTAGATCGCGTGCATCCCATGTACAAATTATCCAGGGTTTCTGATAATAATTTTTTTGGTTTAGAGTTAATGAATCCAGTTGGAATAGTGTTGTGGATACTAAAGTTAAATGATTGTCCGTGGCATGGAGGGACCCTAATTGCACCCTCTAAGCGAGAACCATGATAACCTTACAAATTCCAAACGTTTTGTTTCTTTCTACCATGCCTAACGCCAAGTCTCATCTGCATCATCCAAACTTGTCATTAGACTCATCACAAGATTTTTTCCGAGGAGGTGATTGATTTACATAGCTTATTAGTATTGCTTTTCAAATGGGTAATCAGTGCTATTCAATTTCGTTTTGTCTCATGTCTTAATTTCTCGTAGGATTAAGGGGCAAATGGAGAAAAACTTTCCTAATTACATCCTTGAGCACAAAATGCACGCCAAGAGACCAAGCTTTATAAGGGAAATTCTTTGTTTGTTGTAATTTAATTAGCCAAAAATTTGCGACCATTCAAAAGATTCTCCTATAGAAAGTGAGCAGCCTTTTGATCATTGCGTGGAATTTGGGGTCGATTGGCGACAGTGGCTCATAGTTGTCCAATTATATTATCAAATCACGTACAATCACCCGACGTGAGTTTATTCATTCTATCAAATGCAAAGATTACGCTTTTTTACTAATTTCGTTCTAAACCGTTTAATTAGGCAAATTAAATTCTAAACCTTCTCACGTTTTACTAATTGAGCCAATTCAATCAATTTTTGGCAAATTATTAATGTGTACACTAACCGTCCTATGTGACATAATGGTGATGTATACCACTTTTAATAATATTTTAAAATTTTCCAAATTCTTTATTTTCTTTTTTCTTTTTTCTTCACTTTTCCATCATTTCTTCTTTTATTGTGGGCAACTGGGGTGGCGGGGCCCTCATCGACCACCGGGCAAGGCCATCATGGCTATAGGCAAGGCCGCCTTGCTCAGATTTAGATGAGGTTGCCTCGCCTAGACCATTGCAATTGCGGGCAATGGTTGCAACTCTCATCATCCACGTTAAAAGAAAAAAACAAGTTAAGAAGCAAAGTGAAAAAAAAAGAAGAGAAAAATTCTTATTATAACATTATTTTAAATTATTTACATCAATATCGATCACATCATATAAACATCATATGAGCTCAATTACTAAAATGCGAAAATATTTAGAATTTAATAGATAAAATTAAAATAAATCGATAGTAGTGTAATAAACTTAACATATTTATGATAGTTTTGTCAGGACATGTTCCAGCTTTTGGCCCTTTCGAGGCCAATTTCGTGAAGTGTCTGCACTGCACCGTCTCGTTACAAAACCCTGCGAAATGGCCAGCACGGGTCATCATCATAAAACCGGTTTAGCCTTCAGGCTATAAGAACAAGCTATAAGTCACCTATTGCCTATAGCCTGTGCGGATAAAATCCCCTGCCTCCCTCCCTCCCTCCCTCCAATAATTAGCGCCTGGCCGTCTGATCTTTCAAACCCACCACGCGCGACCCGTTACTAGTCGGCAAGTGCGGGCGGAAGAGGGAGGGGAGGGGACGACTTTTGACGCGCGTGGTGGGCCCCCCGGGGGGGCGCTCTGGCCTGGCAGACGCGCATTATTCACTGTTCCCCTGTCCCCACGGGGGCGTGACGTGGCGCGGCCCCCCGACACGTGCGGTCAGGAGTTCCGCGGATGCGAGTCGTTCGATGATGTCGATGAAGGAATGATCTTTCGTTTTACTTCGCCTTTGGCTTCGACTTGGGTTTATTATTCAAACTGCGCTCGCCTACGTCATCCCTCCGCTCGGTGCTGTGAGTTCGGTGCTTTTGTCAGGGGAGGAGCCCCCAGCCGTCGGATCCCACTTGCGTCTGCCTGCCGCTTGCTGATCCCACGGACGAGCAGGCTTGTGATTTCAGTCTTGGCAGGCCACTCTTCTTTTGGTCCCATCTCTCTCTCTCTCTCTCTCTCTCTCTCTCTGTCTCCCCCTCACCCTCTCCCTCTCCTTTTGTGAACGATTTCTTAAGCTCTTTTCTTGTGCACGAGATGTTACCCTCGATGGATTACTGTAAATGACGTTTGGCATTAGGAGAGGTAGGATATTTTTTTGACCTTTTTGAGAGATTCACGAGAAAAATAAAGAGGGTATTAAATGAAAATATTTATGGCTAAGTTGGTATTCCAAATATGGTTACTTTATCACACATATTGAATGATTTTACTTGTGTTTTGGTTTCTTTTTGTGAGTATGAATTGACTTGACTATTATGCATGTAAAGTTCTTGAACATCATCATGTTTCATTAAGAGAGGATGTAGTGTGAATAGAGTTTTGATCTATGACTTAGGATGCACTGTCTGAGCTCTGCTTCCCCACCAAACTTTTTTGCAATTCATCACTAGTATTGTTAGCTATCGTGTGGGAAATCGACATGAAAATTACTATAATGAACATCATTGTCTATAGAGACTTTTCTCCAATCTATCATAATGTTGGAGATATATATCTGGGAGATTCTCCATATTTCTCGAGATTGTCGTACACATATAATCAAGAAGGTGCATTAATGCCACCATTGTGTTTTTTTTTTTTGGTAAAGATTAATGCCGCCATTGTTCACCTCAAACCTTTAGATTATCGTTTGAACGCAACGACTTTAGCTCGAGTCCCAAGGACGGGTGGTTAGCTAGGACGCTCGAGGGCCATGGATCATAAGCTTTGCTTAGATAGACGCAATCCAAGTATGCATGGACAAAAATCAGCTATCAACTCAGGATTGCGACGGGCGGTGGTCTCTTTCCCACGTGAAGCCAGGGCATACACTGCTTCCTTTGCAACTCCAAGAGTTATGATCAGTTGAAGTCAGATGTCTTCATGGGAGCAGGCGAGTGGGGCAACGACGTCGCTTGACCGCACGACCATCATCCGCCCACATCCTTTTCTCGACCCCAGTTCATCTCTACTCGGGGAACACTTCGTAGGAGCAGAAAGAGAAGAGAACGCTTAGCACAGGATCTCTTTTGACTCGTGCAAATCTCTATGGTGTCAATTGCAACCAGCTCGTGTATTGAGGACCACAAGATAGAAATCATATCCTTTGTATCGAGAAGTATAAGAAAAATTTGATTGCTGAATCGTGGATATATAAAAAGCGATGTATCTCACATGATACAGTACAAATAGATAATCAAAATTTACGATTGGTTTGATTTGCATGGGCATCCGAACTAGCAGGAGTGTATGTTCTCAATTATTTATGGGGTTTTCCGGGGGCAGTGTCGAAAAAAAAGTTCAGAAAAATTCTATAGTAATCTTGATTAAACCCTACCCAGCGGGCCAGCGACTCAATAAACAAACCTCAATGAAATTCCAAGCCCCCAACAAAGTGGCAGTTCGTCAGCCGTCTCTCTGGGGCCTTCCGGACAGTGTCAGCCTCATTTATGTTTCTGTCCTCGTCCCTGTCTCTCTGTGGCCATGGTGGTGCAGTGCAGCGGAGGGGATGCTCCACGTGCGCTTCACGACTTGGCTGCTTTCTTGGGGATCCCCCCCATCCTCCCACCATCCCCGATCCCCATCCTCCACGTTCGGTGCGTGCATGCATGCCCCTCCCCACCCTCGTCTCGCCAGCTTTATCTTTGTATCGCGGCAGTCGAAAAGTGCAATGGAGACAGTATGTGATTTGGTCGATTTTGATGCAATAAAGCAAAGAACATTATTGGAGTCGGGATGGAGCATGCTCTTTGTATCTCGTTCGCTTATGTTTCTCAATGGTTTCGTGAGTTTAAGGAGAACTATAGGTTAGATTAGCGAGTTTATGAGCTCGTTTTGGTGGCAACAGAAAGATTGACTTTCGGATTATAGGAATTAGCTTAGTGTGGTAGGCTATATAATTCATGATACAATAGGGAGGAGGCATAAACAAAAAAG
Source organism: Eucalyptus paniculata subsp. matutina (assembly GCA_017140255.1). Lineage (NCBI taxonomy): Eukaryota > Viridiplantae > Streptophyta > Magnoliopsida > Myrtales > Myrtaceae > Eucalyptus > Eucalyptus paniculata. The sequence continues at coordinate 56,977,199 of CM029437.1, read as the reverse complement.
GATCTTTTCCTTCAACCACCCTTGCGGTGGTGAATGAATTGTTAATGGAGAGCTTGACTTTTTGGATTAAAAGGATTTGGCTTGATGCGGTGTGGTAGGCTAGTACATAAGCTCAAATCGAGCCCATTCTCTACTATGATTGATTTATCTATGACGCTATATAGATGATATCTACGATGGGGCTATTTGCACAATCATTATGATTAAAATACATATTTTTATAATCCGAGTGATCTAATCACCATTTCTCTCTCCAAATTGTTGTTTCTTTCTGTTAGTTTCAAGAATGATCAAGTCATATTCTCGCCCAGTGCACTATCATCTTTCCTTTCATCCTCTTGTCACCCCTTGTCCATTGGAGATTGTTAATTTGAACTATTGGTTCCATCTCTTGAATCATAGCAGTCGCAAAAAGATTAGGAACGACGGGCGTGACTTGTATTCACGCTATTAATTGCAATTCTTTTTCAAATAAAGTTGGAGTGAAATCGCATTTCACAAGTGTAATTTTGTCGTCTCAGCTATTTGATGATCTCGACAAATTTTTCCAGATTTGGATCCAGTTGTTATGTGTGCTTTCCTTTCGTAGTTCTTTTTTTTTTTTTTTTTTTTAAATGTGAACGGCAAATGGAGGTTCAAACTATAGATTTTTGTTCTCTTTTACCCTCTTTCGACCTGCATAAACCCAAGATGTGAAGGAGTATATACTTTTTAATCTAAAACCAATCTTCTAGCATGAATTTACGACCCGATCCTATGAGGGCAGAAAGTGGTAGCTAGGGCCAGAGGATATGGATAATGAGTGGCTCTTGGTAGACTTTTAGGCTGACGAAGGAAGCATGAATGAACCAAATTATGCATCGAGTAAGAGGAGAATGATTCTGATGTGTGTGTGTGTGTGTGTCCTTCTTGGAAGGTGCCCACTTGTGTGCTTGTTGACACCCAAAATTGATGCAGTCGTCGCATGCTTGTCATGAGGGAAAATGTGACCAAAAAAAGAAAAAAACTGCAATCACATGCATGTCATGCGAGTAGTGTTTGATATATGTTTGATTCTCGTGACCAAAAGGATAAATACTTGATGATCGATGATAAAGTAGGGATATGCCACATCTATAGTAATTGAAATACGATGACGGACAGTTGGTGGCTGCCTAAATGGATTTTGGCGGCGAAATTTTCAATAGAAACACTTAAATATTACTCAAGATACTAGGATAATAGGCACCAAGAATGCGCATTATTGAGGAGTAGTTGCCATTTGAAGACCTACCCATGGAATGGCCATCGATAACCATGTAACTTCTGGAGCACAATCAAAATGGTTGTAAAGGAAGTGGATGAAGTGATTTGCAAGGAAAAAGGGATGTGAACCAAGCCGTGAGTGGTTATTAAAGAATACACACCTACCCAAAGGTTGCCAAATTTCACTATAAATACTATCAGTCATCCAGCAAAGGAGGCCCCTTGACAAAATCAATCAAAATGTTATCTCTTTATATTTACTTTACTTGCACTACACTTTAATTTTCCTAGCCGTGGTTTTCAAATTCTTGTCATTGATTAGATTCCAGCATGTAGTTATTACTTGGTATATTGTCATTGATTATATTCCAGCATTGTGTCCCCCTATCTTGATGCATCATCTTTGATTAAAATTCGGCGTTGTGTCTCATTATTTTGGAGTGGTGTCGTCGATTAAATTCCAACATTGTATTCAACTATCTTCAATTTGTGTCATTGATTGAGTTCCAACATAGTTCAAGTCTGATCTTGTAACCCTTGAGCCTTTTGTTGATTAAATTCCAACTCAAATGAAAATTGTACAATGTTGTTTGGATGAAAGAAGCTAATTTGACATTACATTACTTATCCTTTATTTGTAGTTGGCATGGAACCCTTGTCCCCTTTGATAAAAATCGAAGGATGACTTTTGGTGAAAGACATTTTGTTATAGGAGCAATTTCAGCAAAACAATGCCAAAGGACAACCGTTAAGGCTCAATGTGGGACGACGGACGTGCCAAAATGGACGATCTCAGTGAGTTAATCCAATGATGTCACAATATCATATCAAAGCGAGACCCTCTCCAATAGATGTATAGTTCAGGGACGAACCATGCACAAGCTAATGGGTTTGTAACGACTCGGTCCGACAAGAGTGGAGAGTGGTTGTTGGGGCCAGAGGGCTTGGATAAGAAGTGATTCTTAGCAAGCTTCTAAGATAGTGAAGGGGGTAGAAATGAACTGAACTGTGTATCAAACATGGTGAAAGCGATTATAAAAAATATGTGAAAATTGGAATGAACTTATGGAGGCGTTCTTTGACGCAACGACAATGCTTGGCTTTCGAAGGAAAAAATAAAAGTAAAAAATCGATATTCAACAGGTCAAAGCAGGTAATACCTGTGGATTAAAGGAGGGGTCAAAGCGGGTAATACCAGTAAATTAAAGGAGGGGCCAAAGCAGGATAATATCTGAGTGAGTTAATACAGAGATATCACATATTCTTTTCTAATCGCCTTCCAGAAAGAAGACAACTTGGTCATGCTTGGAGGAAAACAGAAAACAATATGTATCCTCGAATGCATTCGTCTTTCAGAAGTTGTTAGGTAACGGGTTTTACTAGGTATGACTTTAGCACTTTCGATATGCAGCAGGGGACGCATTAGAAAATCTTCGTCGATAAGTTGATCGGACGTAACATAGATGCCGAGAGGGACTATCGATAGTGTGTTTGCACTCTCATGCTCATGCTCCCTTCTTAGTACTCTTGAAAAATTAGAAGTAACTAGCAAATGCATTGTGCGTGAACAGAACGCAATGTGAGTTGCCCATAAAACAAGGGCCACGAGCTCATGGGCCCTGACCCTCAAGATCCATCATCCAACAACAGATCCGGGTCGGAAAAAAAAGCAGCTCTTGAGGAGTTCGGGTCGGGCCACGGCGCTATCTTACTCCAGCAAGCAATGCCCCACCGAACATCATACCAAGCTCGTCTCTTTCAAGCTCGACTTGAACACAATGACGCCTTTTCATTTTCAGTCTCTCCGTGCTCCCCAGGCAATGCTCGCTTGCTCATCCCAGAATTCCCCACCCCTTCCCCATGTTGATTGGGCCTGCTTTGAGGCCCAAAATAAGGCCCAAGCCCAACGAGCTCCCAGATCTAATCCGGTTTCCCCGGACTCCTCCCGACCAGAATCAAATCCAGTTAAATCCGGCCACCCCAACCCGGTTCAAATCCGCACCCATCTCTCTCCCCCTCTGCACAGAGGTCAAATACTTTCCCATCTTTCCCTCCTTTTACCTCCCCTCCTCACTCCCCCCTCACTCCCTCTCCTCTTCGATCTCCCCTGCTTTCTCTCTCTCTCTCTCTAGGAATTCCCTCTCCTACGTGCTCAATTCCCGACCCCCCACCACCTCCCCTCCTCCGCCGTTCCTCCGAATTCGGGGGCCCTCGAGCTCGCACGCTTCGTCGTCGTCGTGCCATCATGGACGGAGGCGCGCAGTACAATCCTCGCACCGTCGAGGAGGTGTTTAGGGATTTCAAGGGCCGGAGGGCCGGCATGATTAAGGCCCTCACCACCGGTACGCCCCTTCCCTCTTGGAAATTTCCGTTTTCTCTCGGGTCCCGGCGAGTGATTTTCGGGTTTTGCGCCGTGCGTCGTTAAATGGGTTGCAGGAATTTCGGGGTCTTGCGCCATTTCGGGTCTGGGTTTTCGAGATTCTGACGTGAGTTTTTCTGGGTTTTTCTTTCCTTGCTCTGTGATGCAGAAGTCGAGGAGTTTTACCAGCAGTGCGATCCCGGTTAGGGTTTCCATCTCTTCTGCCTCGTGGTGTCGTGGTTTTTCTTTCTGGCTGGGTTTCGCGTGGTGAATTCGTTCGCTGATAGGAATTAGCTGTGTTGCTGCTTTTCTATTGCTGATGCGATGCTTGTATGAGACGAACTTGGAGACTTTGTCTTGTGGGTGTCGAGCAAGTTTCGCTTTTTGGAATGCATGACGGGCTAAAATGGAAAGGGGGAGTTCGAGCGTTATGTTTTGGTCTGTTGCTAGATTTCATGCAGTGTGTTTGAGGAGTAACGTAATATGAAGGCCCGTGTATCCTCAAGAATGTTCTTGTGTTCTCTAATTTCCTCCTGCAAAATGATTTTTTCTTGGATTCCATTTGGTTTGGATTATTTGAATTCTGCAACTCCCTTTTCTTTTGTTCTGAGAGTAGTTTTTTTTTTTCACTGGGCTTTGATGTGGATGCGTTTTGAGGAACATGGCTGTTTAATTATAGAAGATTAGTTTATTCAATTCGTGGCCTGCATGTGTAGTTTCACAGCAACTGGCAACTAATTTAAAAACAAATGTCCTAAAACATCATGTTTATTTCAGTTGTTACGTACTGGTGAACAGATAAAAGCTTATTTTGTCACTTATTTGCCTGCAGTTTCGCTTGCAGTTAAAATACTTTAGCTATGCGGAGACTAAGCAATACACCTGTATGTCTAGTTTTTGTTTTAAGCAATTACTATGAGAAAACCAGCTGATATTGAACCCTTGTTTGCAAAATGCTTGATTGACCAAGCTTTGTCCAGGTTATTTTTTTATGATGCTGTTTAATGTTAAGGATCCTGAGGATTGCCCTTTTCTTGCTAATACCTTCCAATGAATAAGATACCAAATTTTGGGGCAGTGTAACTTCTGCCACTCTTCTTACATGACAAATGTTGACTCATGAGTTCAAATTGACATCTGTTAAGGTTACTCTTGACTTCTCACTCTTGAATTTACCTGCAACTCATTGGCTTTCCACTGTATATGTGTTGGTCATCAAAATTTTGTGTTAATATAATTGACAATAACTAGGCCTGTCTGTCTTCTGTAAGATAATGTACTCCATCCATTACTGTGAAACTCAGGATATTTTTAATGGTTCTTAGAGGTAACACATTTGATGTGTTCTGTCTATGAAATTTTAATGTACTGCATGACATGTTATTCGATGCAAGAGCTTCTTAGAAGCAAGTGATATAAATTTGTTCTGTTTATGAAATTCGAGGCCTTTTTGAAATCATTGTGCTTTCTGGACTTTTTCTTTTATAAATTTTATCTGCTTGACTGAAATAGTAACTCCAAGATTCTGACATACTTGTTCTGTTTGGGCTTCTATATAACTATTGCTCCTCCTTTGTTTTAGAAAAGGAGAACCTTTGCCTTTATGGATTTCCAAGTGAGCAGTGGGAAGTCAACTTACCTGCGGAAGAGGTTCCACCGGAGCTTCCGGAACCTGCCCTTGGCATTAATTTTGCTAGAGATGGGATGCAAGAGAAGGACTGGTTGTCTTTGGTCGCGGTTCACAGTGATGCGTGGCTACTTTCTGTCGCATTTTATTTTGGTGCAAGATTTGGATTTGATAAAGCTGACAGGTTCTGTTTCCCTCTCTTCCTGACTACAGAACATTTATAGATTCATAATTTGACTTTTGCAGAGTGATTTGATGTTTAGTTTTGTTAATTCGTTCATTCGCTCTGGAGAATTTGAAACCTTCCAAATGATTGAAACTGAAGGGGGATTATTATTATTTTTTTTTTTGGGGGGGTGGTTGGCTCATAATTAGTATGCATTTGTGCCGTTTTTGGGTTTTATATCAAGGTAATGCTCTTTATGCTTAGACATTGCAGCTCGGCATCCAAAGGCATTGACAGCACATAGAGCATTACCTTGATATAACCTAAAAACGGCTTTGGATGCCTTTGGATGCCTAGCTGCAATGTCTGTTCTCTCTCATATTGTGAAGCAGTGAATGGTTAATAATAGCGAATCCATATGGTATGGTAATTGTGTAGACGGAGCTGGAGTTGTTACACTTCTGCAATGAGACAATTACTGTGCAATTTGTTAGATTTCTGTGATACTATCTTGGGTGTCGATGGATCTTTTGCTTTTAATGTTTCAGTGGTCTAGCACATCATCAGGCTTTGTAACCTTATAGATTTCTCTGGTGCAGGAAACGCCTTTTCAATATGATTAATGATCTTCCCACAATATTTGAGGTTGTGACAGGCACGGCTAAGAAGCAAGTCAAGGAGAAGTCATCAATTACAAATAACAGCAGCAGCAAATCTAAATCGAATCCCAAGGTGTGGAGGCAATCTTATGCGATTCTTTTGGGTCATTTACTTAATTTTCCAATTTCCAATTCATTAGAAGGATAAGCTTCATTTTTAGGCTGGTGCGTCGTAAGCTGTATGCACCCCTAGAATCCCATATTTAGCAATTCCTGAAACTCCTTTCTGTGTCAAGCTTACAAAGCACCACACCTTCTGCATCCCCAGTCCATAATCTCCCATGCCAAAGAGAGAGAAACAAGCCAAATAAAAAAACCTGCTTTGCACTGTTGCACCTGTATTTTTTATTTAATGCGCATTCTAGTTTGGAAGCAGTGATGCGTGATGTGCCCTTGTGATTTGTTTCCTGTAGTAGTCTGATTGTTCTTGGACATTTGAAATTTTGGTGTACAATCTTGAGCAGTGTGCTAGTCAAGTGAATGTATCCATGCCATGGTTGATAAATGACTTCATTTTGTTTGAAGTTATTGAATGTGAGTGCTCAGGGGATGGTCAAAATGCCAAATGTGGAGCACTGTGATTCATCTAATTATGCATTATTGGTGATATTTTGTTGTGTGTCATATCTTAATGGTACTTGTTGAATGCAGAAAGGATCAGAATCTCAGACAAAGTATACGAAGGTAGTGCAACCGAAGGAAGAGGAGGAGGAAGGCTTGGAGGAGGAAGATGAAGAGGAGCACGGGGAGACTCTTTGTGGGGCATGTGGAGAGAATTATGCCTCGGATGAGTTCTGGATTTGCTGCGATATCTGTGAGAAGTGGTTCCATGGGAAGTGTGTCAAAATCACTCCTGCAAGGGCTGAGCACATCAAGCAGTACAAATGCCCATCTTGCAGCAACAAGAGATCCCGGCCTTGATAGTTGCTTGGGAGTTAGCTGTTCAAATGGTTCCTTTTCCTTGACTGCTAATTGTGTAGTTGGTCACTTTTATTAGTTCGGTGTTCCTTGGTTAGAGAAAGTTGTGTAGGTTGCAGATCAGTTGTTCATTAACTAAAGATTCATATTTTTATGGTTGAGTTAAGGCGGAATTCAGACTTTCCTGTTAAGGACACCTTTTTTTTTTTTAAATGTCAGTTGTAATTTTAATTTACGGAAGATGTAATGTCTCCTCGTTCCAGCTTCTGCCTGGTGCAAAGTTTGTAGAATTTGGTGTGAGGCGATGCTTTTGCTCATTATTTTTTAATGTGGGCATGATTCCGAGAGTCGGTCTACGTAAAGCAAACCCTTGAGGGAATCCAAAAATTGCTATATTTGCTAGAACTTAGAATCGAGCTGTGTGAATCGTGTTTTTGTGCTCGACTCTACTGCTGGTTTTAGCTGTATATCTTCTGTAGTAATTCCATCGCGCATCTGCATCCGTAAAATACGTAATATGGTCTGGCAATGGCTAACGCGGCTGATCTCGGTCTTGCAATGATAGCCAACCGTGGTTGGCGAACATCGTAGTTGCCGAGCACTAGGATGTCTGTGGACATATGAGAGCTAGATCTCCATTCTTGAATTAAATGAACTTTGGAAAAGGTTAATCTAAAAGTAGGCTCATCAAAGGGATTTGGGCTCGAGACTTTAGAGCATGGCCACCGGGGAGTCGGGTATGGGCATTGAGATCTTGGGCTTGGGCTGAGTCTTGAGGGACTTGGGCCTAACCTCCATGCACCTAAGCATAAGTACTCCAGGGTCTCGGCTCAACCTCGAGGGACTTTGGCCCAGCCATTATGGACTTGGGCCCGACTATAATGCGCTTGGGGTGAACACTAGTGACTTGGGCGTGGGAGCCGCGTAACTCCAGCACGGGCTCCCGAGCCTAGTCTCAAGAGACTTGGGCTTGTTGTTGAGAAACTGGGCCCAGCCTTGAGAGACCCAAGCTTGGCTTTCATGAAGCCCAGCATAGGCACCAAGGCTTGGGTCTCAGCTTGAGGTACCTGGGGCCCCACCTTTATGGTCCTATGCTGGCCTTCATGGACCTTGGCCTGACGCTAATGACTTGGGCGTGGGAGCTGGGCACCCAGTCATAGCGTTGTGGCCTCGGGTACCTCAGGTCCAACATCGAGACTCCGGCCCAATTTCTATGGACTTGGTCCCATCCATCAAGGAGGCAGACTTGGACTCGATGGACCCGAGCCGAGTGCTAGTGATTGGGGCTGGGAGCCGAATACTCCAACATGGTTCTTGGGACCCGGGCATGACCTCTATGAATTGGGCATGGACAAGCGGAGGACATTCCTTTCAAGTAAATGGGGTCGAAGTTGGATTCTTTGCAAACCCATTAAAACTATTTAGGACTTTGTTTTATTAGACCCATTTTATCCTTTTTTTTTTTAAATTTTAGGCAATTCATATTGCACTTAACCTATTAAGTATGAGTAATAAAAATATTGGGTCATAATCCATTTTGCCACCTCTATTCGGGAGGCTCATGCCCTAGCGGTGATAGTGCTTAAGGATTTGACACAGGGATATCATTAGCAGTTAAATGTTGTGACCTCTCTGCGAGAGCCATATTAATATTACATAAGATTGGCCCGATCCTCATAATGGATCCATGCAAGTGTTTGCCTTTTCAATAATCTTTCTTATCAATTACTCATTTTTTTTTATGGCTCATCCATTACTCATTTTCTCTTAGAAGAGACCTCCAACCTTTTATGTGCTTACGTAAGCAAGGGATGGGGGAGGGGGGGGGGGTTGTCTCTTATCCACATTGCGACTTAAAACAATGATCAAACCTCTGTATTGATCCAATCCAAGGGTATCTGATTCTATAGAGTTGTCGGCTATTATATTCTTTCTAGTTCCCCTGAGATTCAATGATTATCATAATAGGCCCAATTTGCGCGGAATGACAGATTTACCTTATTGCCGGGCCATTTGCTGAAAAGTGGGCCCCAAAATCTTATCCATTCAAAAAATTCCCTCATGACACTGACCAATGTATCCTCCATTCAATGCTTCACGCATGTGCACATCAAATGTGCAAGGGACGTTGACTTGCAGATGACGGTTATACCATGCCATATCTGAACAATGAAGAAGGCCGTGTATGCGGACAATGTCACTTAAAAAAAATATGGGAACATTTCATAGTAAATCACTTCTATTATAAGACATTAATTGTGGATGGAGTTTCCTAGAGAATCTTAAAAGCATCAATCTCATGTGGTTATACATTGTATGTAGATTTGTTTGTTGTGACTTTGTATACATTGCGGCAAAGAGCATATCGTGAGCAATCATAAGTGAGTAAAATAAAATTTGGCAACATAAAGTACACCAAATACTACGTGTTAACCCCTCCCAAGCATCGGTAACAATAAAAATTTATTTTGAGTATTGAAATGAGTACAACGCAACAATCTGAACATCACTGAATTACATCTTGTTATCTTGTCAATGTAAATTGAATATGGCTTAGCAGATGCCTTAAAGCACACCTAATTGTAGTAATTTTCATTCCTTTAAACATAAGGAGTACAGATAGTCTCCTTTCCATTTAAATGAGGCTGTGTTGGACAGTTTGGATTGGGACTAGCTGGAAACCCAGATGCAAGTGGTCCTCAAGGTTTGTCTTGAGGTCACAAGAGGAGTAGCGGGAGATCAGATTCAGTAGTGGATGCAACTGTTTGAGATTGAGAAAAGTGTTGAAATGGCCCACGGTTTGATGGTCCATAGAAAAGTGAATAATAAATGGTGAGGCCTGAATGGTCCATAGAATTTGGGAATCTTGGCAATTGGGATGGTGCGGCTGCCCCAGGTTTTGGGTCCCTTTTCTTCCCATTTTACAAATTTTAAACCAATAAATAAATAAATAAATAAATAAAAGCATCATCATCTTCACTCGATCATTCCAAAACTACAAAAAAAGGCTTATTAAGAATTATTCTCGATTAAAATAGCAAATTCCATATTAAATGTAATTCACCGAACTCCTAAATAGACTATAATATAATGTACTCTGCATGTGAGAGATGAATAGTCAGTGGAAAAAGATTGCAAATTCTTTGGTGTTGGAGTATGTTTCATTATGCATTTTGTTAAAGATAGGGATGAGAAATTTCATTAGCCATTCGTTGGCGTTGGACTATATTCTATTTCTAGGACAAATCCAAAATCAACGGCTTCGGAGATTTCAAAAATTGAGAATCAGTTTTTATAGATTAGGTTTAAAATATCTAATCTTGAACTTACTTATTTTGAAACCACCCATAATTTTTGCATTAATAAATTGAGGATTTTTGTTTCTTGGTGAGGCCAGTAAAATTGGAGGTGAATCCCACGTCTTTCCTCTTTTGTCCGATTTCAGGTGCCCCTCAGCTCTGCCAATCAGCCACTCGGTTTGATGATAACATTAAGAGGATATTTCCCATAACCTGGATTTAATTATATGATTTTTTTGTATGGCTTCTTTTCGGTTCTTACGAGGACTTCTTTTTCCTTTTTTTTTTGGTCAGAGTTCTTACGAGGACTTCAGTCGACACTTCTTTGGAGGTATTCAGAAACAATGGGAGTTCACGTGCAGCACCACTTTCCTCCAAAAACCCCAGCCCACCTCTCCCATTGTTTATTTAATTTAGTACAGCTTCTTTGGGTTTTCTAGAACAGGAAAATTGGGAAAATGGAACTTCTTATCTGCAGCAGGTAGACTCTATTAGATCCCCATTACATGCATGTTAAGACAAACTCCTGAACATGATGAGCTTGAAACAAATACAATATTCGAGCACCAATATCTTGATGTTCATATGTAAATGCTTAGTGTTTGCAGCATGCTGACAAACAAGAAGCCGACGCTTATTTCGACAAAAATCGTCCCCGTCTTTCAGCAGGCGATAGGAGTCACCAAAACTCGGGGATGGTAGCTATTGGTACACGGAAAGGGTGTTTGATTTGTTAATTTAAATCGCCTCTTCATTCAAGTTCTGGAAGTAGCTATGACTCTTCAGGTCTTAGAGGGTCCAACTTGGAGTTGATCTGTACATTCTCAAGCTGTGCACAGAACAAATGCAACTTCTCATATCTGCAATAACAGTAGCTCTCAACGACTAAAGAATTGTTTCCCATTAGATGTAGATATACCTTAGAAATTTTATCATATATCATCATATGGAATAGATGGAACTAAATAAAATCAAGTTTAGCCCCTTGGTCTTTCCTCCTTTGTATCTTCTTTTATTCAACCATCTGCTGCAAAAATAACTTTTTAGCAGCATGACTCTCCACTTAACAGGCATTGGTACTTTGTTCAACCGCATTAGCATTGTTATGGATTATGAGTAATGAAAAGCTGGGGCAAACATAAGATAAAATCCCAATAGCTAATATTGATCGAATCATTGATTTACATTCAGCGAGCCCTCTTCTCTATGCCATTATGGGAAACATCCATCTAAAAGGAAATCTGAGAATATCCATTTAAAAAGGAAAGAGAAGAGTTTATGCTATCTCATTTGTTCTGCTTCAATTTAATTCTTCAATCAAGAACCGAAGCATTCCTGGTTTTTAGCAGATAATCTCTTCAGGAACTCGTAGGTGGTGATCATGGTTGTTGCAGACATGGCCATCGAAGCCCATCTTGGTCCCAACCCTCTGTAACAAGCACTAAACCCACCTTCCCTTACCAAACTCCTCACAGCCTGCATAGTAGTGAGTGCTTTTCTTCTGCCATTTTCTTCTACATCCAACACTTGCAATCTCGTCTTGATTGTGTCCAACGGCATGGTGATTATTGCAGAAACCCCACTTGCCATTGCTGCACTCAGACCCTGCACGGCCACCGTCGGCATTGACCTTGACTCAGCCCCAAAAGAAAGGCCATAAGAAGAGCAGTCTTTTCGGCTTCTTTCACCACTTTTGCCCACAGAACTACCTCTAATGAGCCTATTGGCCACAGAATAAGAAGCCCACCAAACTGCATTTGAAGGTGCATATGTCAAAATTGAAATCCCAAATCCTCTGTATAGGCCTCTCAGACCATCAGCACATAGTATTTTCTTGAATGCATCAAGACCATTTTTGTACCTACAAGAACCAAAACCCCCTTGACCAATTAAGCTCCCTTTGCTAGTGAAGCCATTTTTTTGGCCTTGGACCATTAATCTCTGGCTCACCACATCGACTGGGGTCCACACGAGCTGAGCAGCCATGGCTGAGCTTACCCCCGCCGCGGCATTGGCAACGGCCAAGGCACTGGTGTCCGAGAGCCCTAGCTTCACAGTGGCTGAACCAACACTGCTTTTGGTGACCTCAAGGGCAGCCATGTAGAGGGCTCTCGCTGGGATTGTGCCCAGCAGGGACGTCCCAAACCCTCTGTAAAATCCTCTCAGGCCTTCATGCCTCATGATGGAGAACGACATCTTGAAGCAAGAGACCTGCGCGTGTGAGACTTGTTGCCTCGTCTTGAGCACCACAACTGGGTAGAGAGCAGCCGACACACCTGAGAAGAGACCTGCTCCAAGGAAGAAGAATCTTGATTTGTCAAGCATATGCCAATCCACATCTGCTGGGATTTGAATCTTTGGAGCTGAACCTTCCTCTGTTGCTCTCAAGCTCATCTCTTGAAGCAAATTCGTAAAAAAATAAAAAATGATTCCTCTGTTCTGCTTTAACTGCACAAACTCAAACGAATCTGAAGTCCAGACAACTGAACTGATCCCAATTCCACTTATGCGGATTGAGAATCGCTTTTGTTAAGCAGATGGGGATCTACCAGAAACTTATACAAATATGGAGAGAGAAAAAAAAGGTTGATCTGAGGAGGGAGCGATGACAAACAATGGACAAAAATGATAGTAGTGTGGACAAGAGGAAGAGTTGCTCTAATTATTGGACCGAGGTATCGGAAGAGAAAAGAAGGATCACGAAGAGGACTTTCGGAAACGGACGAGGTTCACACATAGAAGGCGTTGAGAGATTTCCGATCTTTGATGGACAAACCTGATTTAAAAAGATGGTTTCTTACAAGAGACAAAAACCGTGGACCATGATGAACATGGTCTTTCATCCAACAGGCGGCTAATTCCACGTGGGGACAAAAGGAACCCCACTTTTTCAAGAGTAAACAGAGTGAGTGAGACAGAAGGCAGACTCCAGAAAACTAGAGAGAGAGAGAGAGAGAGAGAGAGAGAGAGAGTTATATTTTCTCCCTCAAGAAATGGATTTAAGCGAGGTGTTAGTATCGATCGAAGCAGGGGACATGTGCTGGTCGGGCGGAAAACTTGGGCTGGGATTTGATGGGTTTGAGGTTCAGCTGCTCGCCCTGTGCAGGCCCAGTGTTGAGGCGGCACCGCTGATTTCCTCCGCAACCGTGGGCGAGGGATCGTTTCGAGCGAACGGGTTTTGGTTAAAATAATAAAAAGTGGAAGGTGGGATCGATTGAGTTTTCTTTGTCACTACATGGGGGTTGCGTATGGTGCCCCGTCGCTCAGCCAATGAAACTTTAATAAATTGCCTTCCTCAATCCAAGAAAGTCAAGAAAATTTCACTGGTCCCGTTGCTTTCCTTATCAGGGCGGGCGCTGAAAGTGACGTCGCGATTGATGAAAGGCAAGAGCTTAAAATAATGTGCCCTTTGATTAAATTGATATACATATATCATTTTTCCTAAAAGGAATAGAAATCCACTTTAAAATTTAATGTTATGTGAGATGGCGGAAGTGTAAAACAAACGTAAACAACTGAGCGAGAAGTAAAACTAGAAAATAAATTTGTTCTAAAGGATTTATATATGTTGGTCTAAACGTACGTAGTGAGTTTCCCAAGAATATGGAAACTCTTGAATATGCTTAGATCCCAGGGTGGTGCCACTTTGTTTGACTTAGTTCAAGCCTCAAAAGATTTCGTGCAAATAATGGGCATGACCGTTGTGTCAATTCGCATAAATGAATACTTGATTGAAGAAAGAATTGTTTAGATTCATAGGAAAGGAAGTCGGACACTTCAACTTAATTGCGACTGTCAAAACATAAACGGACTTCGCCAACATCATCATTATTATTATTATTTTTTTGATCAGTCAAAAGCATCAACTTGAAATCAACTTTTTTGTGTGTTTGATTTTGGTTAATATAGAGAGAAGATGAGAAGATGAAGAACCAGATGGCAATACGAGGATGAACAGATGCAGATGAAATGAAGAACTGAATCTAAGATAGAATGATCGATTCTGGAAGTGATTTGAATTTCATTGTATCAATTGTATCATTGTAATACAAAGTATTTGAAATAGTAATGAGTACAGATTCTCTGTTCTACCTCCTTTGCTCTATCTTACTTGTAGCTTCTGCATCGAGACCTTCTGCCATTGATCATCCTTCGAAGCTTTTCATCTGATACAAGGATGCCAAGCATTCATAGAAGATACTCCTTTTTTCTCTTTCATTCTCTCACACTCTTATCTATCTTCTTCCTCACTTCTTATATGGAGGAGAAAGTACATTCAACGAAGAACAGATAAAACCGAATCTCGGTTACAAGGAAAGACAGAATACACCTAACTGATTACACCTTATAGCACATGTGTTGGTTTTACATGACTTGGCGATCCATGTCATTCTCTATTTCAGGCATCTCCTTCATTGATGTCGATCCAAGCTGGTCTTTATTATAAGATCTTTACCGTTGATCATTATTTCTTGTAGTTTGCTGCATTGCCAAGTCCTCTGCTTCCTTTCGTTTATTGTTTTCCAACACGTGCCGTTTCCGTTCTTCTCCATCAACTTTTGTTCCTTTACATTTAACATCCCCCCTTAAATTGGGAAGGGTGAAGGATCCCACTCCCAATTTGGTGCATAGAGATATATGAGCTGATCAGGAGAGGGATTTAGTGAAAATGTCAGCTAACTGAAGGTGGCTAGGAATATGTTGGACTTGAATGGAACCAGAAGACACCTTTTCACGAACGAAGTGAAAATCAACTTCTATGTGCTTTGTGCGAGCATGCAAGATTGGATTTGCTATGAGGGAAATAGCTGATCTGTTGTCACAAAATAAAGATGTAGCTGCTGCAAGAGGAATACCAATATCACGTAGTACAAAGCTGATCCAAGTTAAATTAGCCATTGTAGAAGCTAGTGCCCGATACTCTGCTTCTGTGGAAGACCTTGAAATAGTGGATTGTTTCTTGACTGACCAAGAAATCAAATTAGAGCCTAGAAAAGTATAGAAGCCTGTAGTAGATCGTCGAGTGATAGGACAACCTGCCCAATCAGCATCTGAAAAACCATAGAGACTTGTCAAACTCTTGGAGTGGAGATAGTATCCAAGATGGACAGTTCCTTTGACATATCGAAGGACTCTTTTTAATTGATGAAAGTCTGCCACTGTGGGATGTTGCATCTTTTGACAGAGAAGATTTGTTGCAAAGGCTAGATCTGGTCAAGTTATTGTCAAGTATTGAAGACCACCTACTAGGCTTCTGTATTCAACAGGATCTGTTAGCTGAGTTTCAGCATTGGCCATGAAAACTGATCGTAGTGGCAAGGGTGTTGAGATTGGTTTGCAATCTGTCATATGAGCTCATTTAAGCAAGTTGACAACATATTTTGTTTGGCATAGAAATAAAGTCTGTAAGGTGCGTTTGACTTCAATGCCTAAGAAGTAGTGAAGATATCCAAGGTCTTTCATATGGAACTGAAGACTGAGATTCTGAATCAATGTGGTTAAGAGTTGAGGTGAGCTTCCTGTCAAGATGATATCATCGACATAAAGCAGTAATAATACTGTATGCGACTTAGTATGAAGAACAAATAAGGAGGGATCAGCTGTACTACAGAAAAAACCAATTTCAAGGAGAAAGTTGTTGAATTTATCAAACCAAGCTCTCGAAGCTTGTCGAAGACCATATAAGGACTTGTGAAGAAGGCAGACATAGCTCGATTTTTGAGGATGTATGAAGCCAGGAGGCTGTTCCATATAGACCGTTTCATTCAAGTCTCCATGAAGAAAGGCATTTTTCACATCAAGTTGGTGTATTGTCCATTGTTTCGTTAGAGCTATGGACAGTACTAGGCGAATTGTTGCATGTTTCACAACAGGGCTGAAAGTCTCAGTAAAGTCAAGTCCTGCTTCTTGATGAAACCCTTTGGCTACCAGTTGAGCCTTTAGCCTGTCTAGACTACCATTAGGTGCCAGTTTGGTCTTAAAGACCCACTTACAGCCTATGACATTCATCTGGTTTGTTCTTGGAACCAATGTCCAGGTGTGATTGGCATACAGAGCACTCATTTCTTCTTGCATTGCACTGTGCCAACCTTTATCAGCCAATGCGGACTTAATGGATCTTGGTTCCATAGGAACTCGATACTCAGCCAAACAAGCATATTTTGGATTTGGCTTGATAATACCTGATTTGAGTCGAGTCTGCATATGATGAACAACAGGATTTCTTTGAAAAGAGGATAGGCCAAGATTGTGTTGTTCTAGTTTAGGACTGTTATTGGTAGGTAGTGCATTTTGAGAAGATGAAGGACGAGGTACTGGTTGAGTTTCTGTGATAGAGTCATTCTGCATTGGTGCTGATGAAGTAGCTTGTGGCATCTGTTCATTGTCATAACTATCCATATTAGGTTGATATTGACCTTTGCTTATTGACTGATGAAGGGAGCTATTGTTTGTTGTGTCAGTACTTGGAGGTTCGAACAATTTAACTTCTTCAACCCATTGTCTATATAAAGGAGTATACTGTCCATACTCATTGATCACACTTTTTGTGAAAGGAAAAGATGTTTCATCAAAAATCACATGTCTACTGATATATATGCGATTATCAGTACGTACAAGGCATCTATACCCTTTATGCAGTTCACTATATCCCAGAAATACACAGGTAAGGGATCGAGGATCAAATTTGCGTTGAGTATGGTCTTAAGCATGGATAACATGCACAACCAAACATGAGAAGATGAAGAACTAGATGGCAATACGAGAATGAACAGATGCAGATGAAATGAAGAACTGAATCTAAGATAGAATGATCGGTTCTGGAAGTGATTTGTATTTCATTGTATCAATTGTATCATTGTAATACAAAGTATTTGAAATAGTAATGAGTACAGATTCTCTGTTCTACCTCCTTTGCTCTATCTTACTTGTAGCTTCTGCATTGAGACCTTCTGCCATTGATCATCCTTCGAAGCTTTTCATCTGATACAAGGATGCCGAGCATTCATAGAAGATACTCCTTTTTTCTCTTTCATTCTCTCACACTCTTATCTATCTTCTTCCTCACTTCTTATATGGAAGAGAAAGTACATTCAACGAAGAACAGATAAAACCGAATCTCGATTACAAGGAAAAACAGAATACACCTAACCGATTACATCTTATAGCACATGTGTTGGTTTTACATGACTTGGCGATCCATGTCATTCTCTATTTCGGGCATCTCCTTCATTGATGTTGATCCAAGCTGGTCTTTAGTATAAGATCTTTACCGTTGATCATTATTTCTTGTAGTTTGCTGCATCGCCAAGTCCTCTGCTTCCTTTTGTTTATTGTTTTCCAACACGTGCCGTTTCCGTTCTTCTCCATCAACTTTTGTTCCTTTACATTTAACAGAAGAGACATGGTGGATATTACACCATTGGAACAAAACAATGGACATGTCGCAAAGCGTGTTAGTGAAGGAAGATCAAGATTGTTCGGTTTCTTCCATATCTTCAACACATTCAAGCCAACCAATTAAACTATGCATTTGGAGCATTACAAAATAATTCAAGAGAGGCGATCTCATACTCACTTGAACGGTTGCAAATGACGGAATACATCAACGAATGAGACCACAAAGTATGAATTGCTTGTGAAAGGATGACCTGTTCATGACAATGCAAAAACTGACACAAAAAACCTCGACAATGTCTGAGTTACATGAGGGGAAGCATGCAAAGACAAGTTTAAGGGCAGGATGAGTAAAACAGATGCTGGTGTGAGTGAATAGCTTTTTTCCTCGCTACCTCTTCGTATTACGTCATCGACAGTCTCAGGACAACAAGAACGAAGAGACTAAAATAGATTGGACATTAAACCTAGTTTCAAAATCATCTGAGAAAAATTAGTCAAACAGAGAGTATTACTTCTTGCTGAAGGACTACCAGTTGAATAATTTAAAAGTACTTTGGAACTAAGGATGTCCTTAAATTATTTCGTCTAAACTTTGAGATGTAAACGTGAAATGTGGGGTTATTCCCAGCTAGGTGGTATGGAAAAATGTTCACCTAGCAATGAGGGGGCCACTAGGAGAGAAAATAGACTTCCCATCCCATCTTCGGATGTGGCTATTGCCAAGTAGGCATGTATAGTATAGCTTCCCGCGCTTGAGGCGAGGTGGTGGAGCTCATAAGGGCTCCTCTTGGGCTGACTTGTGCTATGCACAGAGTCACATAACCGACATGTTGGCTCAATACCCCGGTTATGTGACTCTGTCGGCTCAATTATTTAAAAGTACCTCAAAAGCAAGATAAATAAGGTTAAAGCAATAGTGGAGAAACCATACCAGTATACAAAGAGTGTATGGCATAAAACACACATTGCTTCTCTGCTTCTTGAGAAGCACTCTGACTTCGCGGTATGCCTTTCAAGAACATTTGAGGTGATGACCGAAGTAGAGCCATACATCAATCAGAGATGAGTAATTGGTTAAATTGACACACTTCATCGACCCAGAAATTTGCGGAATCCTAACTTAAGCATAGACCGTCTTTTTTACACGACTCCCAAAATTAATGACAATAGTTAATTTGTTTGTGGCTGAGCAAGCAAGATCAAGTTTCTTCAACCCTTGCACATGTCAAGGTTCAATTCTTCAATTGACGGGTGCCTATCGAATTAGAGCTTCCGGAGACCATAGCATTTTTCCAATAGACAACTCTCCAAGCAATTGTCGGGCTCTCGTGCAGGGCTCACTACATGGTTGGTGAAATTTAAGAACTTGCAATCATACTCAAGACCATCGTGCACCGTCTGCTCTTCACATTTTTGGAAAGCACACTGATCAAAAGATAATTTTGCGTACATAGACTAGGACCAAGTCCAGGATATTACTGATTACATCATTTCTACCATCTTTATGGCCCCTTCAACCTTTCCGCATTGCTTCTTTGCCCATCAATATTATTGACCTCCAAAGTTGATCTACTCCAGGACACAATGATGTGATCAAAACCACTGCAGCAAACAAGAAATGGATCTGATAGAGAAATCAGGGGTTAAACAGAAATACGTTGGAAACAGGGTTGGACGATTGAACCCAGGCAGTACATTCTACAAACGCTTGGAGAGCGACAAGAAACAAGCCAAGTGACGAAGCCTGCCGGGAACCACCCAAAATCGGAATTCAACCTCCTCCTTTTCCGTGAGGAAAAAAGCGTGGGAAATCGAAGAGGAGCGAGAAAGGTAAAAAAGTTCCCGGTATTCTGGATGACACAGTAACTCATGGGAAAAAAATGCGGAGACGTAAATTGCTGTTTTTGACATCTTCTCCAAGATCAGCGCACTCTCAAGTAGAAACTAGATGAGCTCAATGACATATCCCCCTATCTTTAAATTGCTTAAGCTTACTGCTCGAGGCACTAGTTTTCGCCGTCGAAGTCACGTGCTTGCATCCAGCCAGCTTCAGCGTGCTGAAATTTGAATGTAAGCCGTTCTTTCATCTCCAGCACTTGCGATAGATTGAATGGAAATTTGTATGTAAATATACGATGAGGTCTAGGATGACCACAACTAGTGAGGATCATGAGATGATAAGAATTCGTGTATGAGATGGAAAAAGCAGGGAGGTGTTGCTCTGCTTAGAAGCAGCCGAAGCCTTAAAGATGGAGATACTACAAAAAAATACCAATTCAAGGAAAGTACATGGAGGAGTGTGAAAGAAGTAACTCGGACTAGGATGTAATAAAATCGAGCGGGAAAAGTTCAGTTCAAATGTTGAACTGAATTGAGACAGCCCGATCAAGTCGAAACTATCCATTTGGTTCAGAAATCAAATCCCATTCGGTTTGGCTTTGATCAAATCTAACATTGTTCCTGTTAGGTTTCTAGAAAACAATGTAGAAGTGCTTATTTTGTAAAATCTCAAATTAGAGCACCACTTACTATCATGGAATTGCGGCGGAGGAAGTGCGTGGTATACTGATCAATGCTCGACGGACATGTTACCATGAAAAGTCTTCTTGGAAACCCATGTCTGGAGGGGATGAGGCAAATACATAGTGTTGGAGAAAACTTCCGTATTTGTTTTGAAGATGAAAAAACGTTTTCATCAATCTAGTCTGAAGACTTACAGACTCTTTCGTCAAAGTTTGAAGACCGCTGAACCACCAGACTCAAGATTCAAAGTCTACTCTCATTGACAGTTTCTAGACCGTTGAAGAAGACTTATCCAGAATTGAGTATTTCTTTAAGGATTTGATTCTATCGACTAAAGAAGATCTCTCGGTTGGATATAGCATCTCAGAATCTTTTATTCGTTCTTATTCGGGTAATTTAGATCCGTTGATTGGCGAAGCATACTTGGAAGGTTTTACTTATGGAAACCTAGATCCTGATTGTATGGGCGAGCATGATTGGCGGGCTATCGTCATATTCCTTGGATAACTCGAGATCTCCCTTATTGATTCTGTTCAACGGGTAGATTGGAAGAGCTCCTTTGGAAAGTGCTAACGGGTATGAAGGTATGGAGGAGTATATAAGGAAGACGTTCTAGTTATTTAAGAGTGTGCACGACAGATAAATTCAAAAGTTTGAAGCTTCTTGTTCTTTGCCAATTCAATTGTTGAGCGAAAACTTGTACTCAAAAGAGAGTTTATATATTTGTGAGACTTTGAGGAAGTGTAGCAGAGTCTCTACACTGTGGAGTCAATGACGTGATTCTGTAATGACTCTGAAATCCAGCCGGTGGGCTGTCAGTGCGGGAGAGTTGACGTAGGTTTGGATTAAGCCGAATCACTATAAACCTTGTGTTCTTATTCTCTTCCCTAAACTCTTTTACTTTACTTGTAACTTTATTTAATTGTTAGTCTCGTTTTAAAGTCTAATGTTAAACAGACTCAGGTGAAAAGTAAAGTTTTACACTATACTTCTCAAAAGTTTGTTTTCACACCTATTCACCCTCTTTAGGTGCTCATACTAGCATTCACAATTGGTATCAGAGTTTGTGTACTCATTTAAATTGAAGTGTTTTTACTTCAGAGTTAACGATCCATGACTAGTATGTTGGCTCTAGATTTGGTTGAAGGGCAAAGCAATACAATACCGCCTTACTTTGATGGGAAGGAATACAATATATGGAAAAATAAAATGAAGGCATTCCTAAGATCGAAAGACCCTCTTGAATGGGATGTGGTAGACAAAGGAATTATTCCTAAAACTACAACAGTCTCAGAAAGCGGAAAAGAAGCTGTTGAGTCCAGTGAGATGACTTAAGAAGAGAGAACCAAGAGACAAGCTCTTGATGCAAAAGCAATATATTTTTTATATTGTGCATTATCTCCTACTGAATATAACAGAATATCTTCTTGTGAAACAATTAAAGAAGTCTGGGATAAATTGCACATCACCTATGAAGGAACCAATCGAGTGAAAGAAACCAGAATCAATATTCTGCTCGGTTAATATGAAGCATTCAAGATGAAACCAGGAGAATCTATCACTGACATGTTTAGTCGTTTTACAAAAATTGTGAATGGTCTTGAGTATCAAGGTCAACCAATCTCTGGACCCATGAAGGTTAACAAGTTACTGCGTGGACTTTGCAAAGACTGAAATCAAGTAAATACCTCAATAAGGGAGACACAAAAGATCATGTCACTCTCTGTTGACGAATTGGTTGGCACTCTTCAGTCTTATGAAGTGGAGCAAATCAATGAAGATGAGGATCCCAAAGGTAAAAAATCTATTGCATTAAAATCTAATGATGATTCTGATATTACAGATTCAGAAGACGATATGGACGATGAAGAGCTTGCTCTCATGATAAGAAGGTGCAGAAAATTGAACAAAAATGGAAGAAAATTCAATTGGAAGAAATAAAGTTCTCAAAAGTTTCTAAATAAAACAACTGAGGATGATGAATCCAATAAAGATGTGATTTGTTTTGAATGCAAGAAAAAGGGACACATCAGACCCAACTGTCCCTTACTGAAGAAAAAGAAAGGAAAAACTGAGAAATACAGAAAAGCTCTCAAAGCAGAAACTTGGAGTGATACCAAGTGTGAAGAGAGTGATGATGATTATGCTAATATTTGTCTAATGGCACAATTAGAATCAGATTCAGACTTTGAGACAGACTCAGACTCAGACAGTGAAATCGAGATAAGTAATTTAAAAATTCATACTAAAGTCTCTAAATATATTGATGAATTGTGTCTTAGTCTCAAAACCTCTCTCAAGAGGATTTCTGAATCAAAAAAGAAAATTCTGCACTGAAGCAACATGAGATTGTCTTGAAAGAAAAGGTCGAAAATTTAGATAAAAATGTTATTACTTCGAAAGAAAATGTAGAGTCTCTTTCAAAAGAAAATGCACTTTTGAAAAATGATATTTCAAGTATTTCAAAAAGGTTTTCTATAGGATCTGAGAAATTAAAAAAGATTCTTTCAGCATAAAGACTTTACTTTAACAAATCAAGTTTGGGAATGATTGCTGAAACCATTCCTTTAATTGATTTTCCTAAAGTAAAGGAAAGAATTAAACAAAGACCTACAAAAGATTTTTATATAAATCATTTTCAAAAAGTCTTTGTAAAACCTGTAGGCCACAGTGTTCTTAAATTTCTAAGTGCAATAGCTCAGAATATTTTGAGAAAGAATGTCCTATGGTTTGGAAACCTGTTAAGAAGGTTTGGGCAAAGACTGTATATTGCACTAACTCTATTGGACCCGAGAAAGTATGGGTACCAAAGAAAGCTTGAGTTTCTTTTTTAAATGCATGTCACTATCAAGAAAAATGTTAAATGATATTTGGATAGTGGATGCTCAAGACATATGACAAGAGACTCAAGTTGTTTCATAAAGCTTATGCAAGTTAATGGTGGAAAAGTTTCTTTTGGTGGAAATAACAAAGGTAGAATTGTGGGATGCGGAACTATAAAGATTGGAAGTCTCACAATCAACAACGTTTCATTAGTGGAAAGACTCAACTACAACTTGCTGAGTATCAGCCAATTGTGCGACACAGATTACAAAATCAACTTTCAAGAAGGAATATGTTCAGGAACCAATAAAGCCTCCTCTTAGACATTCACGGGGCGAAGACATGGAATATATATATCTCTTAGATATCAAACTAGAAAAATCCCAATGTCTAATTTCAATTCAAGAGGAAGCTAGTCTCTGGCATAGAAAACTTGGCCACATCAATATAAAGCAAATAGCCAAGATCTTTGCAAAGAAACTTGTTCGTGGACTACCCAACCTGATATACCAAAAATTTGAATAATGCATATCGTGTGTATTGGGAAAACATGTTAAAAACTCTTTCAAACCAATAAATCAAGTTTCCATTAAACGTGTGTTGCAGCTCTTGCATATGGATCTCTTTGGACCAACCAGAATCCAGAGCATTGGAGGTAAGAAATATTGCCTAGTAATAGTGGATGATTATTGACGATTCACTTGGGTATATTTCCTAGCAAGTAAGTTTGAACCCTTTTCTTATTTTATAAAATTTGCTAAGAAAGTTCAAAATGAAAAAAGGTATGTTATTTTAAGTATACGGACAGACCATGGAGGTGAGTTTGAAAATCAAGACTTTGCTAAATTTTGTGATGAATCTAGTTTTCAGCATGTATTCTCCTCACCATATACTCCAGAACAGAATGGAGTTGTGGAAAGGAAGAATAGATAGTTGCAAGAAATGGCTAGAACATTATTAATTAAAAGTAACATTTCCTCTCACTTTTGGGTTGAGTATCTTCTACAGCGTGTTATATTATTAATAGAGTCTTTTTAAGGCCTATCCTGAAGAAAACTTCCTATGAGTTGTTCAAAGGGAAGAAGCCAATTGTTTCCTATTTTCATGTGTTTGGATGTAAATGTTTTATATTGAAAAATGCAAATGATCGAATTGGTAAGTTTGAAGAAAAATCAGACGGAGGCATCTTCCTTGGATATTCAACCACCAGCAAAGCTTACAGAGTATACAACAAAAAGACTCAATCTGTGGAGGAATTAATGAATGTCAAATTTCAAGACTTTATACAAAATCAATCAATTTAGACTCAACCTGAAGAATCTGAACCTGCTCCAGACTCTATAAAGTCTAAATCTTCAGAAGCAGCTCAGATTTTAGAAGACTAGCAACGAATGATCGTTGAAGAATCAAATGAAGAAAAAGAACAACAGTCTGACAAACCAACCAGCAATTGGAAGCATAAGTCTAGTTATCCCAAAGAACTCATTATTGGTGACATTAATGAAGGAATTTGTATAAGATCCAAAAGACGTGAAGAGTCTAGTGCTGTGGCACTTATTTCTGAAATAGAACCCAAGAGCATAGAAGAAGCTTTAACTGATGAAAGCTGGATTGAAGCTATGCAAGAAGAACTCAGGCAATTCAGTATCAATGATGTCTGGGAATTGACTCCTAAACCAAAAGGTAAATCTATCATTGGAGCTAAATAGGTTTTCAGGAACAAGATGAACGAGAAAGGAAAAGTTATAAGGAACAAAGCAAGACTCGTGGCCAAAGAATATATGCAAGAAGAAGGGATAGACTATGATGAGATTTACGCATTAGTAGCAAGGTTAGAAGCAATTAGATTATTACTTGCTTTTGCTTGTTATAAGAATTTCAGGTTATTCCAAATGTACGTCAAAAGCGTTTTCCTAAATGGATTTATCCAAGAGGAAGTCTATGTGGAACAGACCTCCCGATTTTGAAGACCCAAGGAATCCGGACTTTGTATTCAAACTAAAAAATGCGTTATATGGTTTAAAACAAGCATCTCGAGCTTGGTACGATAAATTAAGTAAGTTTTTAATCCAAAATGGCTTTGTTAAAAGTAAAATAGATACTACATTATTTATCAAAAGAGAAATCAAAAACTTTTTACTTGTTCAAATTTATGTTGATGACATTATTTTTGGATCTCCTAACGAAAATCTGTGCAAGAAATTCTCTAAGACTATGTAGGATGAGTTTGAACTGAGCATGATGGGTGAACTATCTTTCTTTCTCAGACTTCAAGTAAAACAATTGAAGGAAGGAATTTTCATTCACCAATAAAAATATGCTAAAGAACTTGTTAAAAAATTCGGGTTGGAGAATTGCAAAAAGACTAATATACTAATGTCAAGTTCCTCGAAGCTGGACAAAGATGAAGGAGAAAAGAAAGTTTACTAGAAGTTATACAGGAGTATCATTGGTTCACTTCTTTATTTTACTGCTTCTAGACCTGACATTTTGTTTAGTATTTGTATTTGTGCAAGATTTCAATCAGATCCCAAAGAATCTCATTTAAGTGTTGCAAAATGCATCATCAAATATGTTGCATCATCCTCTAATTTGGGTCTCTAATATCCTAAAGAAGGAGACTTTACTCTTCTTGGATATTTAGACGCAAATCTAGCAGGATGCAAAGTTGATAGAAAGAGCACCTCGGGCACTTGTCAATTACTTGGGAACATGACAGCATCTTGGTTTTCAAGAAAGCAAAGTACTGTAGCTCTTTCTACAATAGAAACAGAGTATGTGGCTCTTGGAAGTTGTTGTTCACAAATTCTGTGGATAAAGCAACAGCTAAGAGACTTTGGAATCGAAGACTCATGTACTGAGATCAAATGTGACAACACCAGCGTGATTAATCTCACCAAGAATTCGATTCTTCATTCAAGAGCAAAGTATATAGAAATTCGACGTCATTTTATTAGAGACCATGTTCAAAATGGAGAAGTCTTGATTCAATTCATTGACTCAAAAAATCAACTAGCATATATCTTTATAAAACCTCTGGAGAAAAGTCAATTCGAGCTTATTTGTTCCAGACTCAATATCTTAAAGTCTGAAGAAGTTCAGACTCAAGGATAAAAGTCTAAAGATACTCAGACTCAGAAGATCAAGATTCACGACTGTAAGTTATTTCTGTTCTAGAATTTTATTTGTCGATAAAATCTTGAAAATGTACGTTCATCTATTAATCTGTAATTGATTGATGTTATCTTCCCCAGTTTTCGTGATTATTGCAATCATTCCTTTTCGAAAAAGGAGTTATCTTTTGAAATGACGATTATCTATGTTTTCAAAAATGCAGTTATTTTTTTGAAAAGGCATTTTCTATTTTTCTTTTTACATCTTTCCGTATACCTCTTTTCGACTGCCTTATATACTGATCGTCTTCCTCACAAACCTTAAAAGTACAAAACATCACTTTTTTACTTTTACTCTCTAGTTTAATCTTCAAAGCTCTCACCTTTCTCGCGAATCGAGTTTGGAATCTCTCAAAGACTGAGAGAATGGCTTCCCAAAGAAAGTCTTCAAGGATTGCGAACAAGGGACCACAACACATGCGTAAGGGTCCTACACATTTTAACCTCATCGAGGAAGAAGACTCCCCAAGACAGCAGCAGAGCCCACAACATTCTCAACCGCGTCAATCTTCTCAAGCTAGACCTCAGGGTATTGATCAAAGAGCGGAGGAAGAAATCATTGAAGGCGCAGAACCCGTAAGAACTCAAAAGTCCGCTTTTATCTTTAAATTTTACTCTGCTTTGAAGAAGGGAGGCATTCTCTTGAACTATATTGATGAATTTTTGAAAAAGAAAGGGTATCGAAATGAAACCCACTTTTTGCGAACAATGGAACGATTGGGAGATGCTCCTACGGGGTCGGCAGAACGAGCTTTTGCGAATATCCCTAGTGATCCGCGTGTTGGAGATTTTAGTCAGCCTGATGGGAATGATGATGAAAAAATGTATACTTATTTTAAGCCTAGAATGGGTGTTGGGGCGAATATTCGAAGCAAAAGAACAGACTTGTTTCGCTCGGAGGAACACAAGCAACTTTACTCTAAGTTGCTAAAGCGAGGGGTGATCAACCCAAGAAGTGTGGACTTTGATTTTCATTCTTTGAATGTGAAGCTGCGAGAGAAATTCACTCTACTTCAGCTTGAGCGATTTTGTTCTAAGACGACAGAGGCATATCTAGAACTTACTGCCTATTTCTATTCTAATCTGAGTTTCTTGGATGCGAATAGATTTTCTTTTAGTGTTCGAAACCAAGACTATATTGTTGACATGGACACATTGGCGGATGTGATTGGAGTAAAGCGAGGGGCATTCCAATCAATTAGTGTGTCTATTGGTCGTGCGACGGTAGAGCTTGTTCAGGATGGAATGGCAGAAGGACGGATTTCATACTTGAGGATGAATGTCTCAAATATTTTACTTCACAAGATTGTGATAAATTGCCTTAGACCCAAATCAACTTTGAAAACTAATGTTTCCAACTCGGAAGCAAAGCTAATGTATGCTATCAACACTGGCAAAAAATTCTCTCTTCCACACACAATCGTGTTTCACATGTATAGATAGATGGTGAAAGACAAGGGACAACTTCCTTACTCAGCGCTTGTTACAAAGTTATTCAGACATTTAAATATTCAACCTCCCAGGATTCTGTGTGTTCGATCCTATGATCAAATGGTGGTGGGACTGAAAATGGTTTCCAAAATGTGTCTGAAAGAGCTGGACAAGGCTTTGGAGTGATTAAAGGAGAAAACCCCTGTCAAGACTCACCAAGTTTCTTCGGCTGCAAAACAGAAAGGGAAGGAGCCAACGACAGCTCCATCCAAGAAAATAAGAGCACTCATCTTGGAGGATGAAGAAGATGAGGATGATATCACCATTTTCGCTCTTGCATTGAGAAACTTACATCATTCTGTTCCAAAGACAGAGGAGAGAGAGGATCAAGACAGAGAAGAGATTGAGCAAAGGAGGGGAGAGAGAGAATCGATAAGAGAAGGAGCAGAGGAAGAAAGGACTACAAAAGAAGAAGAAGGCAGCGGTGAACAAGAGGAAATAGAGTATGAAGAGTATTTCTCACCGCCTGAAGGCAATGAAACATGGGGAGTTGCTGAGAAAAGAGGTACATCTTCAATTGCTTTTCCTAGTGAAGATGTTAACTGTTCACCTACAGATCTAGAAGACATTTATGCCTCTCAATTTCTAGAAGAAAGTCATGAGGTTTCATTGCCAAATCTAAGTGCTCATGCTGACTTGCCATTATCTGCCAATACTCCTACTGATCATGTAGAGGCAAGCACTCAGACTGATAATTCAGCAGACTTTCGAAGACTGCTTGATATTCTTATGGAGATGTGAGGCCAAATTTATGCCATGGGATGCGAAGTTCAGAACTTACAGAATGCAGGACAAGCCTCTTCAGTTTCCTTGCATGATCAAATTCATGCCCTTGCTCTTCAAGTTCAAGCAAATGCCAAGGGTAAAGAAGTGGCTCAACTGAAGGAGGACTTGAAAAAGCTGGAAGGGATTGTCTAGTTGATGGGAGATTTTCAGCTTATTCGCGTTCCAAAGCAATCCTAATTTCATTATCTTTTCGTCTCTACCTTTTTTAATGCTGACAAAAAGGGGGAAATGGTGCAGATTTGAGATTTGACTCTTGTTTGACTTGACTTTTGAATGACTTTACTTTTGTTTGGATGTTTGGTTGTGACTGGATTTGGATTTGGATTGTTTGATTGTTTAAATATTTGCTGCAGTATCTTAAGCACTGTTGGTATTTCATAGCAAAGATAGTTATTTTTAATAGGACTAACTTATTTCCTGTGGATGCAGATTTATTACTATCTTTACTAAGCCAGTTATCTTTTGTGAGATATCCATGTTTGCTTGAGTATTGTCTTGCAGGTCAAAAATATCCAAATCAGCAGGAAAGTTTTGTTACCATAAAAAATGGGGAGATTGTTGGAAAAAAACTTCCGTATTTGTTTTAGAGATGACAAAACGTTTCCATCAGTCTAGTCTGAAAACTTATAGATTCTTTCGTCAAAGTCTGAAGACCGCCGAACCACCAGACTCAAGATTCAAAGTCTACACTCATTAACAGTTTGTAGACCGTCGAAGAAGACTTATCCAGAATTGAGTATTTCTTTAAGGATTTGATTCTATCGACTAAAGAAGATCTCTCGGCTGGATATAGCATCTCGGAATCTTTTATTCATTATTATTCGGGTAATTTAGATCCGTTGATTGGCGAAGCATACTTGGAAGGTTTTACTTATGGAAACCTAGATCCTGATTGTATGGGCGAGCAAGATTGGTGGGCTATCGTCATATTCCTTGGATAACTCGAGATCTCTCTAATTGATTCTGTCCAACGGGTAGATTGGAAGAGCTCATTTGGAAAGTGCCAATGGGTATGAAGGCATGGAGGAGTATATAAGGAAGACGTTCTAGTTATTCAAGAGTGTGCGCGATAGATAAATTCCAAAGTCTGAGGTTTCTTGTTCTTTGCCAATTCAATTGTTGAGCGAAAACTTGTACTCAAAAGAGAGTTTATACATTTGTGAGACTTTAAGGAAGTATAGCAAAGTCTCTACACTGTGGAGTCAAGGACGTGATTCTGTAATGACTTTTTTGATTCATAGTGAAATCCAGTCGGTGGGTTGTCAGTGCGGGAGAGTGGACGTAGGCTTGGATTAAGCCGAACCACTATAAACCTTGTGTTCTTATTCTCTTCCCTAAACTCTTTTACTTTACTCGTAACTTTATTTAATTGTTAGAGTCTTGTTTCTATTTTAAAGTCTAATGTTAAACAAACTCAGGTGAAAAGTAACGTTTTACACTATACTTCTCAAAAGTTTGTTTTCGCACCTATTCATCCCCTCTAGGTGCTCGTACTAGCATTCACACATAGTTGAACTGATTTGATGCAATTCATAGTATAAGAGTATGAGGGGTCGACTACCAAATTACCTTAAGCAAAGATACAAAGTTGGATACTCGT
Organism: Eucalyptus paniculata subsp. matutina; assembly: GCA_017140255.1. Classification (NCBI taxonomy): domain Eukaryota; kingdom Viridiplantae; phylum Streptophyta; class Magnoliopsida; order Myrtales; family Myrtaceae; genus Eucalyptus; species Eucalyptus paniculata. Next base: position 56,947,132 of record CM029437.1, on the reverse strand, counting down.
GTTATTTATGAAGGAAAAAGAACTCACACGTCAAATAAGTGACAAAATGATCTTGTTAATTTGCAAGAAGAGCACATTTAATGACAATTTTAGGGTAGACATTAAGAGAAGAAACAAACTTGGCGGACTGCACAACTCACTATTTTATGGTACAAAGTAGCTTCAGATTGTACTGAAATTGATGTTGATACTAATCATTAAGAATGTTGAACTGCATTGACTTCCTTTCAAGATAAAGAAATAGGTAGCTAAAGCAGAAAATTGAAAGAACAAAGATGGCAGCCTCTGAAATGAAAAACCAAGAGAGAAACAGCAGCTGCAAGAGCAAAGGCTACTCATGGACAGATTGTAACTGGTGTCAGTAGATTGTTCAAGTAAATCTATACTGCAAAAATTCTAGCCGAACTATTTGCAAGAGCTGGGAATATGAAAAGAAAAGCTGTTAAGAGAAACATACTTCGAAAAAAACGGCACATCCACCATCAAAATATTCATAAAGCTGCCTGTACAGGGTCGTGGATGTTGTGAATTCATAGACCTGAGGCAAAGGGGGGGGGGAATTTATCATAATGGCCAACTACTTTCGTAAAGTCTACCAAATGTGAGATATGCCTAGCATAGAAACATCAAGGGTTGTCCAAAAGAAAGGGTGAACACAATTCCAATACCAGTATCTAACCCAGGTGAATTACTGCACGTGTTGAGGCCCTTGGGAAACTTAACAACTTCTGTGAAAACTCTAGCAGCGCATCCGATGTACAATGATCTTTTGATGGACGACCAATGTCGCTGGAGAACATGAACTTGCTACCAGTTCGCTGCAGAGCCTTCTTGGTAGAAATCTCCATTTTCTCCAAGACCCGTGCATTCTTGAGCAGAAATTCAATGAGCTCAATGACATCAGGCTTTAGTACATAACCATATATCTTAACATGCTTAAGCTGGTCCTCCAGACAAGGAAATGTGCTGTCCACTGAACTCCAGTGACTAAAGCCATTGAACTCAAATGCAAGCTTACACCCTGCTTTGGCAAGCTAGAAAATTAAAGTGACTTTTCAATCTCCATTAATTCCAAGTTCTAATATGGCAACAAAATGTTTATAGTTCAAGCATTTATACCTCAGATTCATCTTCATCTCTTCCAGGATAAACATAGATAGTGAGTGTCTTAAGAAAATGAGAGTTCCTCAACAAGCTAGAGACGCCGGGGAGGTACCACTTATTCAGATGCAGTTGAAGTGTCACATAATTCCAAGCGAAAGATGGGCATGGCTGATTTGTCAGTTCCCATTTAGTTAATACCTGGTTTAAAAAGAATTACTTGGACCGACTTTGAACAAAAATTACTATCAGACATACATTGTAGGCACTCGAGAGCATGTGTATGCATGGACTGACTGAAATGAAATTATATGATACCATTCAATTCAGGGTCATGTCAGAAAATTTTTTAATTAGCTATTGTAGAATATTTAGAAAGGCAAATCAGAAGAGCATGAACATGCACATTTAAAATGGTAACACATGTCACGTAAAAAGTGAAAACAATATCGTCCACAAAATGCCACAAAGCAAACAAGGACACAAGGAAGACAGACACCTAACAAGCTGTACTTTTCAGTTACATGAATAGGTTATGGATGATAGTTTACAATTGCTCAAAGTTCATAGGCCAGCAGATGCAAGGAAGGCCACCTTATAAAAGTTTAGGTGGGCATAAATAAAAGAACCCAGCCTAAGTAAATTATATTTTCTTTTACTCTTAATCTAGGACATTACCTGATGAACTGAAGCATAAAAAAACAAACAGAACACAGAAGGCAAAGCAGAGAAACGGCACAGCCACTGTCCATTTCAAGTAAGAACCATCCAAAATCAATTCACCCAACTTCTATACTACAAATTTTAGGACAGTTGAAATGTGAGAATATCCAATCAAACAAATAGTAATGCCCCTCACCTGAAGGATCAGAACCCAAGTCATTCAAAAGTACCTCAAAGCAAGACAAAATAGGTAAGAGCAAAAGCAGAGAAACCATACCAGTATGCACAAATTGCATAGCATAAATAAGGACTGCGGCTGAGCTTTTCCAGAAGCAGTCTCAACTCACAATATTTCCCATAAGGATATCTAAAATAATCACTGAAGCTGAGGGACGTATCAACCAGTGATGACATATCAGTCGCCTTGACATAATTTAGACACACAGTAATATCCAGAATCCTCACATTAGGACAAACTAGCTCCAGATCCCCATACTGATCAAATGGTTAAATGTTTGATATTTGATCGTGTAAGATCAAGCTTTTCAAGACTGCCGCATTCCCTTAAATTTAAAACTTCAATGGATGGGCCACGACAGAATTTAGGCTCGTGGAGGCCATGACAATCTTCAATAGACAATTCTTTCCGCAACGGGCTACCGGATAGTGTGTCAGCCAACTTCCTATCAGTTAAGTTAATATCCTTCATAAACAATTTTCTAAGCGACCTTAGTTGGACCCGTCCCGCCACCGGTCTGACCACACAGGAAGCCAGCTTCAGCTTTACTAAGCTGCTACACCTAAGGACAATGCTGGGCAGCACGTAAAGATTAAGTGGGAAGTAAAGTCAATGTCGGAACTCCCAAGCACACCGTAAGAAGTCAAAATCGAGGAACTTAACCTTTCTCCTCGCTGCAAAACGAATCCACGTATCCACTTTGTTCCATGTTCTCTCCTCTCCGGAGTTACATAGTCCTCATTTTCAGGATCATAGCGGTGCACCTCGGACGCACAGTTTAAATTAAGACGGAACGAATCGATCGTGAGGCTCTCGTGCAGAGTTAGCATGTGGTCAGTAAAATTCACGAATCTGTCGTCCACTTCAAAAGCAGTCTCCAACTTTTTGCAGTCGTGGTAAGGACAGTGATCGAAAGACAAGTGGCGGGTAGAAGTCTAGGGGTGGCGGAACCTCGGGACCATCACTGTCCTGACGGCGTCTCTCGTGGGCGGGAAGGACAGAACATGGAGGAGCACCGAGTCCGGCAGATTGCTAATCGCATAGCGTCCATCGTCTTCGTCCATCTTCCTGGACGTTTCAACTCGATACGGCATTGAACAACGAAACCCTGGCTGCCTTCCGAGCTCTTTTGTACTTAAAGATGGGGTGATCGGTACTTAAAGATAGGGTGATCGGTTCCCGGTTTGGTCTGGTTCCAAGGTGGAATTGAGAACCAGGTCCCACTTTTGAGAACTTGGAATTGGACCGGGAGGTCCTAGGACTGGGGTCCGGTCTGGTCCAAAAAAACCGGCATCATTTTTTTTCCATTAATGAGTGGCCGTGCTCCAGACCGATTGTCACGCCCCGATCCTCGGGCACGCGCACATCCTTCACACTTGGTCGATTTTATAATGCGATATCCCAGGACAATGTATCGCCGACCCTTTCATCAATTAGGCACATGCGGAAGCAGTTAAAATCCCCAGACAATAAAACGATGGGATAGAAAAGTAGGGCCATATTTTTCATATTGAAATTTATAACCAAACTTTTATACAAAACACAAACCAGAGCACTCTACAACTTTTTACTCTAAACTTTAATCACATCAAAATGGAGATCTCAAAATAAGATAGGATCTCAATCCATCCAGGCCGTACTCAAGGCCCCTCTCGGGACTATCTTCTTCTTCCAAAAATCATTCTCCTCAGATTTCACTTCCGAGTTCTCCTTCTCGGACTCCTCCTCCTCAGCTCCTCAGCGGGGTCCTGAAATGATTTTCCCCAAATTGGGATGAGACTACGTCTCAGCGAGTTCTACCCCACTAAGCCCGATTAGTAAACCATTATACTATCGGCTGCCTAAACACGCACAAGGCAGATGACTTACCTTGGCCTTAGATCCCACCTGCAAGTCAGTACAATTCACAATAAACACCAATTTACTTCAAACAAATCGAACCAGTCAATTACATATCATACAATTCATTCTCCACGGAGGAGTATCTAAAAGCTAGGCCACGTGCATTCTCCAGGACGACATTCCAAGTCTCTGAGTCCACGTGCCTTGAACCTTGGGCCCACGTGCATTCTCTAAGGCGACCTCTTCGCCAAAGTGATACATCAAGTCACCGAGCCACGTGTCCTTTTTACGATGCCTGGGCCCATGTGCATTCTCTTAGGTGTTATCTCACCAAAGTGATGCATCAATTCACCGAGCCCACGTGCCCTTTTAGATGCCAAACTCTGTCACCGAGCCACGTGCATTCTTCAGGATGACATACCGAGTCTCCGAGCCACGTGCATTCTCTTAGGTGACCTTTTCGCCGAGGTGACATATTCAACCACTGAATTCACGTGCATTCTCCAGGTGATATTCCAACTCACCGAGCCCACGTGCCCTCTTTCAAGTGGTTACCAATCTACTTTCAATACCGACAACCAATGCCCAACGATTTCTCAATCAAATAATTAAATCAACTCAACAAAGCATTATAAATGCTGAATAACATACTTGGCCATTTACCAATCAACAATTCAATCTCAATCAATTCCAATCAATTTAGGGTAAATCCCTAAAATATCACAAATTTATTCAATTCCATACAACGTGGAGCTCAAATAAATAAACGGACTGCGCCACGATGATCAGCATGAGATTTCGGTCGTCGGCCATCAAAATCTTAATTTCCGAAAAATAATTAATTAATTTATTAATTTCAAAAATTAAATAATTAATACTAAAAATTCAATTTAAACAAAAAATAAAGCTCGATTAAATAAACGGATTTCACCACGGTCATCAGCATAGTTTTCCGGTTCTGGGCCATCTCAGTTGAATTTTCGGAAAATAAATAATTATTTAATTTAATTCCGAAAATTAATATTTAAATACTAAAAATTTCATTTAGGCCCGAAAAGCCTAATTGGAGCCCACTAAGGGTCGGGAAAAATCCCGAGGCACTTCCAATAATTAGTAGACCACGTCTACTTGCTAAATGCGCAATCAATTTATCTAAATCGCATCACAATTGACTAATAATTGCTAATTTATTCTAATCTAACAACCTAAACATAATTAATTAAATCTAAACCAACCTTAAGCATAATTAGCCAACTAATCCTGGATTAGTGAGATTACTCACCAAATCGCGCACAAATCGGATCAATCCGATGGGGGCGACGCGAGGAATGATTCTTCCCAAAGTGACTCACGGATCCGAGGCCCGGAAACGGCCCAAAACAGCCCATGAACCGGCTGGAAACCCACTCGTGGGTTTGCTGGTTCGGCTGCGAAACAAGGGAAAACAGAGATGGTTAGGGGCGGAGAAGGGTCGGGAAGGCAAGCGGCGGTCCGGTGAGGCTGCACGGCGGCTCCGGCGGCTTGCTCGGCCACTCACGGTGGCTGGACCAGGCGGAACAGGGGCGAGAGATGCACGGGGAAGGCCTGGGCACGAGGAAACGAGGGCTGGTGGAGCACGCGGCGAGCAGGCGCGGGCGTGCGATGCGGCGGCGGGACGAGCGGCGACGGAGCAGCGACGGTGAGCTGCAGCTTCTGGTTCTGGTTCGCTTGCTCGAGCGTGCGGAGGGAGGAAGAAGAAGAAGAAAGAGAGAGAGAGAGAGAGAGAGAGAGAGAGAGAGAGAAGATAAGGTTGGACCGGTCAAAAGGGAAGAGAGAGAGAGGAATCGGTGGGGGGCTGTCTGCGCGGAAGAAAAGGGGAGAGAGGAGAGAGAGAAAAGAGAGAAAAAGAGAGGAAAAGAGAGAGAAAGAAAAGGGGGAGAGAGAGAAAAAGGAAAAAGAAAATACATAATATCATTATTTCAATTTTCCTTTTCTCTTTTCCTTTTCCTTTCTAATTTCTTTTGGTCTTCAATTTTCTTCCGATAATTTCTTTATTGAAATTTCGGACTCGTCAACAATTTGACGGACAATGAGACAGGATCCTAAAAATAAGAATTATGATGTGCTTAAAATTCGATTCCCAAAATCGAGTTCAATTTCATGGTTAAAAATCGATCAGACGTGATTTTAGCTCAATCCAACCAATTAGGTAGCTTTTAGGGATTTTACAGCTGATACATCCCTTAATGGCTTTACCCAATAGGTTAGTTAACTCGTGAGTGATCGGCTCAGAGAAAAAGGGCCATAGGCACGTCGACGAAATGCCCATTTCACTTTATTGAAACGGGGTCGAATTTCAGGATGTCACACCGATTATTCAAATTCGGTTTTTGGGTGATTTGTTAATACTAATCGCACTTGTTTCCATTTGCAAAAAATTCAAACTTCACTTACGTGAATATCGATCACATTTCATGTGTTTCACACATAATCATAAAAGTCATGAGCAATATGGCTAGAGGTTGTGTTTGGCTTGGATTTTATAGACAATCTCTCTTTTACTCTTTAAGTAATTGTTGATGTGGGACTCTTGGAGGCTTGGATGCCTTGTCTTTTGCAAGTGAGGGGAGCAAGAGAGAGACTATGTGAGCATGAGGAATGAAGGTCTTTTGGAGCTCTAGTCCCACAAGAAACCAACAAGTAAGTTTTCTCTATAAATAAAGAATCACAAGAAGAGTTTTGTTGGTCTTTTGATCACATGAGAAGTTGCTACCTCAATTGCAATTTTGGTTGCAATTAGGGGTGAGCGGTTCCTAGTTCCTTATAGGTTTTGCTTGGAACCTGGAATCTACCCTCGGGTACAGGTTCCTCATTTTCTGGAACCTGGAACCTACCCGTCGAGAAGAACCTGGAACCTACCCCGCATCACGGTTTAGGTCGGTTCCAGGTTCCAATAGATTACTTTTTTTTTTTTTTTTGGTTTCATTTTTAATTTAAAAAATGGAAATGAATGCAGCAATAATACACAGACTTGTCATTCATCAAAGAGAATATAACACAAACAGCAAACAACATTTTATAAGCAATAATAAACAAACTATTTTTACACTCATGAACAATCCAGTAGTTCGAGCACATGATGGATGAAATGTGCTCTGACAGTGACCATAAATATACTACAGGCATGCTGGACTTAGCTTCATCTACTTACAATGAACACAGGGTTCATAAAATCATAAAGGTAAGTTCACCTTTATGCAGACACCATATCTATGGTGGCACACATTACACTCGTCAGCACCTTTTGGAATTGAATCCTGCCATTTTGTCAAATACATTGCTCTACGACATTAAAAAATTAAACATGCATGAATATGGGATACATGTCTATAGGGACAAACAAAGAATTACACGGAATTAAGTAGTTCAGACACCTAGCATGACACATACCATTCCTTTGACTCGATTTACTTGTCCTCTTGTGAAGGTAGCTTCAAAGACCCACTAGAGCACAAACAAAAGCATAAATAATCAAAACAGAATTCAAATTCCCATATGTATAAAAATAATAACAAAGAAATATCCACAGAAACCACAAAGGAAAATCCATTCACCTCAGCACAGAAGGCATGGACCCATTTACCATCTTTGCATTTCCTAAAAGCACCAGTGTTGCCTCCACATAAAGCACATTCGGCAACAGAAGCAAATTTCTGCTAGAAATCAATAGCTGGTGCTCCAGAACTCCGTAACTCTTCACATAATTCACAGTACCATGGTCCAGTGGATTCTTTGACACTTTGGTAGCAATCCATGTGCATAGAAACCTGTTACCAGAGAAGCTTGTCAAATCCAAGGCAGCAAACTAAGATTACTTGGAGAAAAGGAAAAACTCAAGGTGGAAACCTTGCAACTTGAATAGATTAAAATAGGATTCATCAGTCTCTCAGGCAAACTACAGATATCACATGATTTGGGATGATCTTTGGAAAAATCCAATGCTGACTGAATAGACCCAGAATGCCGTTCCAGTGAATCCTTGCGGACACCCACTTTAGGAACTGTCTCCCTTGCTCGTGGCATAAGTTGAGAACAATAACCAGGCCTTCCACTAGTAGTGTTGAGTTTCCCCAAATTTTGCAGAGACAAGAAATTATAATGAAGATTATAACCAAAATAACCACCTTTTTCCCTTTGGTTGACCATTAAAGTAATTTCTAAGACAATGCCAATAACCTCCTGATTTGCTGATCCATCAAGCAAATCTTTCCTGAGTGAAGAAATCCTAGATGAAGTTGCTGCAATAGCAGTAGCAGCAGCAAGAACAGCCTGGGCTTCTTTGTGCTTCCACTCCTTCCTACCCAGCTTCTTTGCCACTCAGAGCTCTCCAAGATATTTGTTGACAAGCACAGTATCCCATACTTGACCATGAACTGAATCAATCTCGTGTGGCTAATCCCTTCTAATCTTATTAATCAAATTATTCGTGTGCACATTCCAGAAAGGAAATAGTTAGTCAAGGTCATGGTTCCATAATTGATAAAGATATATGAAAGAAAAAACAAAGTTCATAATCAAACCAAGTAATGAATCAGATAAAGGAGATGAAAAACAAACCACTAAATTGTTTTCTAGCAATTGCATTGCCAAGCAATCTACGTTGAAAATAGAGTATCTCTCCTTCCACTTCATCATTTGGGGACATCCTTGGCACTCTTGATTGACCAGCATTGACCAAACTTTCTGATTCTTCTCCATCTGCTTTACATTTTACCGTGCTGCAAATGATCTGCCCATTTTGGTGATCACAGCAAACACTGGCACCACAAGAGGAACCAACACGAGAGGTTTCTCCTCCCTTTAAACCTGCAAAGTCAAATATTTGTAAGACCTTAAAAACACATGCTAGCAGATAACATAAAAGACTTTATCATCATCCTCATCCATAACATTCCGTAGAAGTCCTCTGCTCTGGAAGTACAGGAAACTTTTTTGGATATACGGATGCATGTAGAAACTTCGAAGTGCTTCTGATTTTCTGTAGTCAAATTTGACTTAGAGACTGATTTTATGCAACCAAAGTATAAAAAGAAAATTAAGAAAAACCAGGAAAAAAAATATAAAATATTTCAAATGCACATAAAAGGAATTGGAAAAGAAAAACTTAACCTACCCATGTGAAGAAAGGTGGCAAAAGAAATAAAAGAAAGAAGATAACAAAGAGGATCATCTCCAAACCAGGAGGATTTGAGAGGATCTCAATATTCTCGGACAGATGGTATTTTCACACGTTGGAGGAGACAAGAGAGACAATGGCAGGGCTTCCTTTTTCCCATTCCCTTGATGTTTCTCATTTCTCTAGAAAGTAAATAATGAAAAGTCAACCAACAGAAGTATCATATGAAAGAATCTAAATTTAAATCTGCAAAACAATATTCCCCAGTGACAACTAATACCAAAATTAAGGATTTAACATCCATTGAAGTGCATTATTTCCGCCAAAGCAGAAATTCGTGAGAAAATGCTGGCCATTTGGTTTGTATGTGTACATTTCAATTTTAAGCTTCGTGCTGTATAATAGATCGTAGCTTCTAATCTCAGACAAAAAACAAGAGGAACAACTAAAGCATGATATCTACTGCAGAACCTAGGACTTCATTGTCAGCTGGAAGTGTTAGAGACAGGTCAACTATTGAGCATTTAGATTGGAACAACGAGATCGACATACATTATAAGGACCAGAATAGAAATACGTACAATAGGGAAAACCAGTTAGTAAATTCAACAGACTTTTATTCTCCTTATAGGCATTTATTAAATGTAAGCGAATATCTTGAGACATGATTCTTCGAGTCATGATAACACACCATCGACAGGGCATAATCTGAAATGATAAAAAAAAAGGAGTAAAAAAAATATAATACGACTTTGGTGACAGCTCATGCTTCAATAAATCAATTTAGTTCCTTAAAATGCATGATTAAGTGCTAAATAATGAAAATTACACTAGGCAATCAAATGATGTCGTGGGAAAAATTGTGTATTCCCTGCTATCCTACTAACTTTATGCAGGTGGCATACCTGGGAAAACTTGTTTAAATCAGCAAAAGACTCATAGCTCATGCTTTAATGCAGCTTCTGATAAAGTATCTTCAAGTTTCCAAAGATTTTCGCCAATGTCAGCACTCCTCTCCGTTGTACTTGTCTTTGCGCCATTATCAGCAAGCTTCAGATCATCCTGGCATAAAAAATTCAGAAAACAGAGATTTTAGCCTCTAAAGGAGCAATATATGAACTTACTTGCCAATGTGATTTCATTCACACCACAACCTTAGATTTCCACAAATTCTAGACAAAGCTTAGCACATGGTTTGATTTAGTAAATTCTAATCCCTAGAATTGTTAATTGTCATTCTGCTAGCTTTCTGAAGTAATATTTCATGGGATCGTTTTTCTTTCGTAGAAAACCATGATACCAACATTAAATAAAGTAGTAATTAATTCTGACTCAGATTCAACTGATTCTAATGAAAATTAACTTATTCATAACTAATTTTGATTTTCAAACATGCATTTTGCAGTGGCAAGTGGAATAAATAAAGAAAGCCACCAAAGATTTCATGAATTCCACAATCATTTGACTCATACAAGTGATGCAGTACCTGAGCAGTCGAACCAGTTTCTGAAGACACATACCTAAAGTCCCAATCTGTTAATTTGGAAGCTGTGATTCAAATTTTCATTTTTGTTTGCAAAATCTAATTGGACTGGCTTTTTGGGGACGAGAGAGTGATGGAGATTTACATGAATGTAAGAAAATATAAATAATGGGTAATGGAAGCTACAAATCAGGAGAATACTTGGCACATATATATTGCTTTAACGAAGGAGAGATGTGAGAGAATCACCTGGTGGGGCTTAAAATAAAAGACAAAATTACTAAATGACTTGCTCATCCTCATTGGGAAAATAAAATGGAACACTCTTTTTATCTTGCAGCCTCGATCAAGTACTCAATCTTTCAATAAAAATCAACTAGATCCGCCCATGCCCACAATTACAGATCCATTCAGAGAGGTCATTCAACCATTTGATGTTGAAAAAAATATAAAAAATGTAAAACTGGCTATTCAGCGCAGTTTTGCAATTTATCATTTCGTTTAAATCCAAATAGTGACTTAAAGTGCTTTGCATTATCAACTGCATTTTGTAAGGATGAAATAACAGGTAGATATCCAGAATATTTTGCATAAAACCACTCATTATTTAATTCAAGGAACAGCTGCCTAGGGTGCTGTGGTATAACGTTGGTCCAATGCAACCAGCTCATTTCTCAAAATAAGAAATTATACTCTGCCTTATCCTTTGTCTAGCTAAACCATGATCCACATTTTATAATTAATGGGATAACAGGTGAGACCCAGATTAGTTTCCATAACCTACTAGCCTTCAATTCCAGGTGCAGATGCCTTGGGCAATGTGATAAGAATGTAGGTGCCAATGCAATCAGCTCTTTACTCAAAACAAGAAATTACATCAGCCCTATCCTTTTATACGTATAGCTAATCCATCAACTATCGAAAACAAGGTCTACCGCAAGATTCACAGAAGTTCAATAGCCTACAGACCCATCGCAGTCAAGAAAAGATGACAGATCATGTAGCTTAACTTCTTAAATGGGAAGTTAAAAAATTCATGCTGATGTGTTACCACGTAGCTCACAAACAATAGAAGTTGGTGGCAGACATGCATGTTACCTTGCGAGTAAAATATCACTGGCAAGCAGACCATAGATTGGTGAAACCAATGGACAAAGATGAATCATTCAGAAAGTCAAACATGAAATTACCTTTCTCCCTCATTCTTCTCCCTCTATCATATTCAAACTTATCTCGAATTTGGTGAACCCTTTCCCATTTATCAGCATGTCCATTCCTTACAAATCCTTGCTCCTGCATTCAGAAAAATCACGTCTTTTAGATACCTTGTAATATAATGGACGTGGATAGATTATTGACAAATCATTCAGAGACACAGCACTGTAAGTTGCAAGAAAGTAACCATATTTGCCTTCATAATAATACAATCCCAAGGTGATTTCATCAGATAAAAAAGAGGAGAAGTACACTATCAGTGCCATAAGTTGTGTACGACGCTCACTTTGTTGTCAAAAGTTTCCGTTGGATCACTTAAGTGCCAAATCGGAGGAAAAACAATCACTTTGGTGCCACCGGCAAAAGATTCCAGCAAAAATGATTATGTGGCTTTTTTTTTTTTAAATCGACAAGGCCTTAAACAACGTCATTTTCGGTCCTCCTTAAGAAAACAACGTCGTTTTGCCTTCCTACATGGATGGTCTCACAAAAACGATGCCGTTTAACTCATTTGGGGATTTTTTTTTTATTTGGGGATTGAAATTAGGGTTTCGTCGCTCGGCCTCTGCCGTCGCTGGGCCGCTGTCACTCGCTTGGCACACGAGGGAGCACCAGCCTTGGTCGCCGGAGCTTAGGTATTGGAAGACATAGGCCAGGTACTCGTCAAGGAGATCAGAGATGGAGAGGGAGACATCAATGGCGGCGCACTCGTCAGTGGCCTCCCTGAGCACCGGCTAGATCACGGCCTTCAACTTGGTTGCTGAGTGGCCGTCGTTGGGGTTGGGGTTGGGGTCGGGGTTGGAGCCGTGGCCGCCGAGTGGCCTTCGTTGGGGTCGGGGTCGGGGTTGGGGTCGGGGTTAGAGCCGTGGCCGTTGAGTGGCCATCGTCGCGGTCGAGATCAAAGTCGGGGTCGGGATTGGAGCTGCGGCTACCGAGTGGCCATCGTTGGGGTCGGGGTGTCAGGGTCGGAGCCGTGACCGCCGAGCACGGGGGCCGTCAAGGACGGCAAACGGCGTCGTTTTGGTGTTAGGGTTTTGAATTGGGTGAGACACCAAACGGCATCGTTTTGGTGTTAGGATGTTGATTGTACTTTCCGGTGAGCCACATCAGCTTCAAAAATTAATAAAAAAGTGTCATGTCGGATTTTCAGCCAACTGGATTGGAGTTGGCACCAAAGTGAGTGTTTTTCAAACTTTTTGGCACTTAAGTAATTCGACAGAAACTTTTGGCACCAAAGTGAGTGCTGTACACAACTTATGGCACTGATAGTGTACTTATTCCGATAAAAAATTAATACTGTAAATAAGACAAGAATTCTGATTCCACACCAGCACCTTCACTTGGCCCGCATAAGACCTACTGCTCTTGAAACATAAAAAAGATATACAACATAGTTATATTTGGTTCATACTATCTCTTGAAAGCTGAAATAAAAGCTATGCTTTACTTTTTCATGACTTAGCTATACAGAATTTTCCCATTATATGATTTGTGTCTCCAATTTTAGGGGCTAAAAGTTCTATAAACCGCATCTATTGAAAAGGAGAAATTTCATGCATATCATTGCCCAACCTGTATGGGGAAAAATCTTGTTCATCATCCTCAGTCAAATTCCTCATAATGCTGTATTTATTGCTGGAAATGTTTTCCCACCTGGGTTGGCCAAGATTAATAAAAGATCAATGTCAGGGTTGCATGCTGCAACAGTCAATGCAAGGCATACCACCACCTGCGGTGGCCCAGTTGGATAAGGCTCCCATGACCCTTTGCGAGGAGGAGAGGAGTTCGAATCCCGCTGGCCGCACGGGATCTTAAGCGTGACGTCGGGGCGGTAGGTCCTCCGCTAGCGTCACCCCGGGTTTACCTCGTCGGCTGCCGGCTGTACGGGGGTTCCCGAGTTACCAAAAAAAAAAAAGAGTCAATGCAAGGCATCCTCCCAGTGATAAACTCTATTTACTGGCGATAATCTCCGCATTAAGACCATCCATATCTATAAAAGAAGAAGAAGAAGAAGAAGAAGAAGAAGAAGAAGAAGAAGAAGAAGAAGAAGAAGAGATTAAATAAAATATTCACTTATAAATATACAAAAAGAATTGCAATATATAAAGATATAAACAATGTCGCTTACCCAACTCAAATTTTTCTGCATTCTCAATGCACTTCTCAACATCAATCGGTACACGAACGACTCTCAACCAATCTTGAGTGCAAATCAAAGCTTCCACTACTTTGGGAGTTAAAGAACTTCGAAAGCCATTAAGCACACGACCTGATGTACTAAAAGTTGACTCAGAAACAACGGTAGTCACGGGAATGGACAAAATATCTCGAGCCATCAAAGAAATGATCTTATATTTTGAGCCATTAGTCTTCTACCACATCAAAAGGTCAAGATCAAGATCATTTTCATTTTTTTCTTGAAGATACTCATCAAGCTTGGACTTGTTGTCATCGCACCCTTGTTCATTTGAGTATAAAAACATTATCTTCCAAGCTTGGGCATCATACTTCTTTATTCCTTCACTACCACCTGTATCGACATTGGAAGCACTACTACTTGCACCCGAACTATGGCCACCAAAATTTCGATCACTTGAAATAAGAGAAAATTGCTCATAAAATTCATACAAACACTCCAATGTATCATTCACCTTGTAACACATCTCTTTAACTTTCAATTCATCATTATAAATTTTTCTATACAAGAAATTCACATAATTTAACTTGGCTTTAGGATCTAACACAACCGCAATCAACACCATCATAGTCACTTTATCCAAGCTTCCATAATATTTATCAATTTTTTCTTTCATTTTCACACCCATAGCTTGAAGCTTAGGATCCAAAGCATCGACCACATCTTTCAAATATCTATACAAAAGAGCTATTCCTTCAAAATAATCATTTGACGTAACATATGAACTCCCTGACATCCGATTAGTGGCATATAGAATACTTTTAGAAATTCCGAAAGAATAATAGCATTTTCCCAATTATCATCACTAGGAGTTTCATGATTAAGCTCACTTGCAAAATATAAATCGTTGTCTTCCATTCTTTGGAAATCTTTTTTTGAACTTTATGGCAGTGTCTAATATGAGATAAGTGGAGTTCCATCTAGTGGCAACGTCAAGAACTACCGAACCCTTATAAGTGATCTCTTCACTCTCAATGCAAGACTGAAATGCTTTGGCTCTTGTGGGAGAACTCCTTACATACCTAACCACATTTCGGATACATGAATGGAGTCATATACCGTAGTCAAGCCATCTCTCACAATCAAATTTAATATATGAGCTGTGTACCTCATGTGCAAAACACTACCATTCAATATCAACGGCTTTTCTTTTGAAAATTTATCCCTCAAATAGCTAATTGCAACATCAATCGAGCTAGCATTATCCATAGTGATTGTGGACACCTTTTTCTCTTCCCCACTCCTTAATGCATTTTTCCACCATTTTCCCAATCTCCCTACTCCTGTGACTATGCATCACCACAAAGTTGATGATTCTTTTATGCAATTTCCAATTTTTATCAATAAAATGTGTAGTGAGACACAAATAATTTAGATTTTGAATGGAACTCCATGTATCGGTTGTGAGTGCGATCCTAGAATTAATCTTTCGAAAATAATTCTTCAAAGAAGTTTTTTCATATAAATACAACTTCATGCAATCTTTTGCCATTGTGAAATGTGATATATGTTTGAAGAGAGGTTGTAACTCACTGACAAAATCACGAAATCCAACATGCTCAACTGAGGAAAAAGGTTGCTCATCAAGGATGATGAATTGAGCAAGCATTAGCTACAACGTTCTTGATTAAACGACCATGTAGATAAGACACTACCAGTATTAGAATCTCCTCCTGCCTTGCCAGCTATGTCTACATTACGTGGTGCAAAGAATTTCTATCTCTTATCTACATTACGGGGAAACCTCTTGCATGTGGTCAAGTGCTTCCTCATTGTAAAAGTACCGTTAGCAACACCATACTTAAGCATGGTCCCACAATGAATGCACTTCACTTGATTTGTTTTTCCATCATTATTATTGATTCTCGTATAATGATTCCAGCATTCAGATGTATATTTCTTATTATGAGAAAGATGAGAACCGGGTACCTTACTTGTGGCACTCATGGTAGGGGGTGCCTCTTCTTCATTTTCATGGCCGGAAAACTCCAGTTCCGTGATCGAAGTCATTTCCTCATGTCCCTCCACCTATATTGATGTGTTATCTTGACTTAACACTACACAACAATAACAGAATATAATTAAAAATTTCAAAATAAAGAGCAAACTAGAAATGAAACACTACTAGAATAAGAATGTCTAGCATAGAAATGAGCGATAAGTTGACCAACTAAAGTGCCTTTAAGGCATACCATTTTGCTCATCACAATTTATATCCTCAAAATTTAGTTGATAACAATGTTAACACAGTATAATACATCATATCAATGTTGTATAGAAACATAATACAACATTTTTATACATAAGCTAAGTCTATTATGTTGAAATACAGCCAACATAATAGACTTAGCTTATGTATAAAAGTGCAGACTTCGGGAAGTTATAATTACTTCAAAGTCTAGATTGGTGTCCCTCTTCAAGTGTGATAGATATTACACAATATCTGAACCTCATGTATAGAAACTTGCAGTTTTAGATGCGAATTTAAGCCATCAAATTCAAATAGTTGGCATTCCAGCCCATGTTGTTCAATCAGCTTGCATACTGTGTTTGCATAGAAGACAACGTAAACTTGTAGTTTTCGTGGTACTGAATAATCCCCACTACAACTTGCAAATTAAGGTAATAGCACCAAAACATATTACACAGAAGAACAACGAACCAAAATGAAAACTCAAGACATGCTTGTAAAAACAAAAACACTTTGAAATAGAGCTGAACGAATGTAGTATTCTTGCAAACATGAATTCCCCCCTAAAGCTTACATACAAACCACATTTATTCAAGAACATTAGGTTGCCGGCTGTGAAACAAAGGCAAACCAAGCAAATAAACAATAACCATAGAGAGAGGGGCAGTAGAAATTATCGGCACAAAAGGAGAGCTACGAGTAGCGTCAGGGCAGCTGGCCGAGCGGCTTTGGGGGAGGTTGGTCGAGCGACGTCGGTGGTGACTAGGCTAGCAATGTCGGGGGCGGCTAGGCAAGTGGTGGTGGCGTCGAGCAGAGGTCAGTAGTGGCTCGCCGAGTAGAGGTCAGTGGTGGCGTCGAGGGCGAGCGGCGGAGGCGTCAAGGGCGAGCGGTGAGCTAGAGGTCAGCGGCAGTGGCGTCAAGGGCGAGCAGAGGTGGCCTTGAGTAGAGGTCAGCGAGTAGTGGCATCGAGGGTGAGCGGCGGTGGTGTCGAGGGCGAGCGATGGTGGTGTCAAAGAGAAGCGGTGAGCCAGAGGTTAGCGGCGGTGGCGTCGAGGGCAAGTGGAGGTGGCCTTGAGCATAGGTCAATGAGCAGTGGCGTCGAGGGCGACCGGCGATGGCGTTGAGGGCGAGCGGAGGTGGCCTCGAGTAGAGGTCAGCGAGTGGTGGTGTCGAAGGCAAGTGGTGGTGGCTAGGGGTGTCAAAAAAACCCGACTCGACCCGACCTAAACCCGACCCAAACACGAAACAAGCATGATATGTGTTTCGGGTCTTGATATTGTTCAAGTAACACAAATAAAACAAGTAAAGAAATGTGTTTCGGATCGGATCAGGGTTGGAACGTTGTTCGACCCGAAACACGTTAACTCCTCCTTCCGAACAAGCGAACAAACACAAACAGTAAACACATTCTCATCTTTCTTTGCCGTTAAACACAGACATTTCCCTCTTGGCTTTGCCTTCTTCTCCGACGACTGTGCCTTCACTCACGACTGTCTCTCCTCCAATCGATGCGCCTCCGCCTCGCTGTCACTGTCGCCACCCCTCGTCTCAACGCCGAAACCCTAGTTGCCGCCGAATCAGTCGATCGTTGTCGTCTGTCGCCGAAAACCCCTCAGGTCTGTGCTTCCATCGATTTCTTGATTCGCGAGGAGCTTCGGCGTCCTTCTTCTTCGTTGAATTTTCCTGTTGATTTTTTTCCGAATTCGATTGGCTATGGTGGTGGTGAAAGAGGAGGCGGGTGCTTTTTTAGGGCTTTGTTTGAGGTCGCTCTCTTCGTTCAAGCTTGCTTCTTTTTGAGTTGTGCGGGGCTCAAATTGTTTTCCTTGGGAGCGATTTGGTCTCTCTCTTCCTGTGGAAATCTTGGCACTCTAGGCTGAGCTGAGGTAGTGATGTAGGCATTCGAGAGTTTATGCGGTCTAGCCGTGTTTCGGTGTTGTTGTTAGCATGTGGGCTAGCCTTTGCTGGTGATGGGGGTAGTAGTAGTTAACCCCATATGATCTTAGAGATGTTGGGAAGACTTGCTATAGTGGGTGGTGGATGAATTCTGTGATGTGGATATTTTAGTGCACAAGTTGCCAACAGGGTTAAGGACACTTTGAATTTACTTTGTGCGGGAGAGCTGTTGGTGTCGATACTTCAAGAATCTGTTTAATATTGAATTTTATAGGACAGAAATGAGGGCAGCAATCCTTTATGGCATGGAATGTTGATTGCTTCATCACTTACAAACTAAGCTTGAATGAAGTGATGATAATCTGATGGACACGTGAGTACTTTAAAAAGATAAAAATAAAATTTTGTAATTTAGAAAGGTTTTAGCGTGGAAAAATTCAGAATTACTCCTATGGCTCCTTTACTTCAATTGAAATTGATATTTAGAAATGGTGCTATTGTTGAGGGAATGTAATTTATATTCAGGAGGAGCTTGTAAATTAGACAGACCGATGGACAAAAGTTGAAATTGTCTCCGATGTAGTAATGTGCCCTTTGTGAAAGAATAGAATGAATGTGCACTGTTTTTCAGCATATCATGCTGCAACGGGAGTTGTGGACTAGCAACTGAGGAAAGTTGAAGTTAAAATGTGGCGCCCTTTTTACTATTAGCGTAACTTGCAACCTATTATCTGTGTTTAAACTTCTTTTCGAATGTTTCCTACAGCTCATTTCAGTATCATCATTCCTTGGGGCAATATTTTGCTTTTCTGCCTTTTGTTTCAAGAGCATGTACCCTTTTCTGGCTTTTTTTGCTGTTGGTGAGCTGCTGGTGTTTGCTACACAGGTGCTATATCTTATCACCAGTCAACATACTATTTCATCAGAACCTAGTACTTCTCAGGGCTACCTCAAATGCCTTTTGGACTTCTTGTCCATTCCTTGTAATTCTTGCTCATCAGAAATAAAGAGACATGGAGAGAGAGAGAGAGAGAGAGAGAGAGAGCAAAGAAGAAGATGGGCTCTCAAAATGCTCTCTGCTTCTCAAAGAAGAAGTCTCTAATTGTGGCAATCACGGCAACTCCGCATCTTCCGGCGATTCTTCTGTCATGGCTCTTCTCGTTTTTAGTACACTGGTCACTGTTTGTGGGGCTCTTGCAACTGGCTATGCTGTGAGTATTGGTGCCGCAACAACCATGCTATGCATTCCAAAGCAATTTATGAGCCATTCACTTTGTCTTTTATGGAGTCTTTGTTTTCTCTGTGATGTTTCTTCTATTCATCGTCACCAAGAAGCTTTCTGTTGGACTACAGTTGAAGGACAGGTCATACTCACAAGTTCTTTCCAATTCATGAATATCTAGTAGCCTCAAGAAGATACAATTAACTTGGTTAGCAAGTTCTGCATCATATGGCCTGTCCTTGAAAAAATAGCAGTTGTAGGAATTATTAATAGGTATTTTGTGTTCTTGTAATAACCTGTCGGTGTGTTCGCATAAGATTGGGATTGTTACAACCACCGGAGAAAAAAAAAAGGTTATACCTAGCAACCCGACCCGAACCTACCCGAAACACATTAGACCATCTAATGTGTTTCGGGTCGGTTTGGTTCGGTTCGGTTCGGTTCGGGTCGGGTCACAGTGTGTGACCATTGTGTTTCGGGTTGGGTCGGGTAACAATAAGACCCGACCTGACCTGACCCATTGACACCCTTAGTGGTGGCATTGAGAGCGACTAGCGGCGGCGTTGAGGGCGAGCGATGGTGGCGTCGAGGGCAAGTGGCGAGCCAGAGGTCAGCGGCTGTGGTGTTGAGGGCAAGCGGAGGTGGCCTCGAGCAGAAGTCAGCGAACGGTGGCATCGAGGGCGATCGGTGGTGGCGTCGAGGGCGAGCGAAGGTAGCCTCGAGCAGAGGTCAGCGAGTGGTGGCGTCGAGGGCGATTGGCGGTGGCGTTGAGCGCGGAGAACGGGCGAAGAGAGAGTGAAATGTGAAAGTCGCGAAGAGAGAGTGAAATGTGAAAGTCGCAGAGAATGGGCGAGAAGAGAGTGAAATGTGAAAGTGATTTGGGGCTTTTTTTTAGCTTTAACCGGACTGGTTCCGGTCCCTTTAGAACCGGGAACCACGCTCACCCCTAGTTGCAATAAGTTTTATATATAATATATATATAAAAGTGGTCCGATCCGGTCCCGTCAGTTTGGTTCTTACCTTGGAACTGGGAACCGAACTGATCGACCACTAGTTTGAAGAATAGGAACCGGGAACTGGATCGCCAACCATAAGAACTGCCCAAAATCGGTCGGTTCGGTTTGGTTCAGGTGGTTCCTGGTGCGCACTCCTACTTAAAGATGGAGAAAATGGATCATTTTTTTTTTTGTTGAGATAGAGACTGACGGTAGATTTTTGGCGGAGCTCCTAAGCTGAAAAATAGAAAGCCCGTGGGCCCTGTATCCTGTTGTGGATGATCGCAAGGTGCTGCTGGCCAATCTGAAGCCTGCTAATTCAAACTAGGTTGAAAGGCCGGAAAATTCTCTTCCTTAGGAGATCACAAGGACCCATTGAGGCCTCTTTGGAATATCCTTTTTCTAGAAAGTGCGTTTGGTTCAGCATTCTTGGCGGCCAGCCCCTCATAGAAATATTGAATCGTCTGGCAATTATTTTTAAGGAGCTTTCAAATGAAAGTCAGTATTGGAAAGACTGAAAACCTAATGTTAGTCCTACTAGCATTGGGCTTTTAGCATTTTATTAAATATTGAAACTCATTTTCTCTTCCAAAATTACTCTCAACAATTTATTAAAATGTTGATTTTGTCCCTTGTTATTTTTTTTTAATTAAAAAAGGACCAAACCCTTCGCTGAATCAGCGAAGGGCTATGGCTATTGGCGTATTAGATCTGGCTACAGCTATTGTCGATTGAGGTCGCCCATTGCATGACCCTGGCAAGGTTCGCATGAAGGTCGCATGACTTAGGCGATGTGCGACCCAGGCCGTTAGTTGAGTGACCCTCACCAGACCTAGGCGGTGGTCGCCTAGGTCGCATGCTGCCTAGTTGCATGATCCTAGCCGAGTGACCCTCGCGAGACCATTTGTTTTTTTTTTTTTTTAGCATTATTGTCAATTTTTATGTTTAAAAAGTTGCATACATTATTTTTTTCAATTTTAAACAAATAAAAATTTAAAAACTAACATGAATCATCCAAAGGGTTTTTCAAATATTTTTTTCTACTAGACAACATTTCTTTCAAAATTGCTTTTTAAAGTGTATTTTATCAAATGGTCTTTGCATTTGCTCAAAATCCTTTAGGTTGAATTGCTTTGTTTTTTCCTCATGAGTTTTTCAAAATGTTGAACCAAACGCACTTGAGTAAGATCAAAAGAGAGAGAGAGAGAGAGAGAGAGAGAGAGAGAGAGAGAGAGAGAGAGAGAGAGAGAGAGAAGTATGACCATGGACAATTCGTATTCCAATTTGAGATTTCGGCTCCTAATTATGCCAGTTGGTCGGCCACGCTTTGCCAATTCCTTTTCATTGTCGTTTCTACGTCTGGCGAATGGATTTGGGCTTCAGGGGGGCCTAGCTGCAAGACAGGCCCAATTAATTGGATATTGAACTTTTTTGGGGAGAAGATTTGGGTTTCAGAAAAGTATACTACGAGCCGTGAGGCCATTTATGAAACTTTCCATTATAAACCAAACTTTCGAAAAAATAAAGTATTCACGGAAGAGAAAAAACATATGCCGAGCTAAAAAGGAAAAACATCGGATAAAGAGAAGCCAATATTGGTCATGATCCCTCTTTCTTACTTGTAGTTTTGAAGGTGATTATCAAATAAACATAAAATCTATAATCAATTGAATAGAAAAGTAGATAAAATTTTGAAAAGCCACGGTTGTTGATGTTTTTCATGGAACAGATCTAATGCACATGTGAAAATAAAATCACCAAAATGAACTCCCGCTTCCATCATCTCTTCCAAATTGATATTCCTATACCTTTCATCTTAATAGAAAAGTTCTTACTCAAAGAATTTGGTAATTGTGAAGTTCAAGACGAAAAAACAAGAATTAGACAACCCAAGGAGCATATGTTGTTGAAAAGCAGTGTCCTGGATTGTTGGAACTATGAAAAAATCTAGAGTGTTAACATCGCAAATGAGGATAAAATTAGGTTTAAGATACTTGCTTATGAGATGAATCGATTGGTCCAAATAAATGATGATCACAAATGGACCATTCGATTGTTAACATCGCAAATGATTCATCAATCATAAACATGGATTCTCCCAAGCGCATATCTCGTGTCACATCGGATGTTCATTTTTTGATCAATTAATCCTATATAAATTTTGACTCAGGAGCCACTACTAATCTTTTTTGGTTGGCTAGAAATCAAATAAAACACGAGATGATATCTTACAGTTTTTGCAACTAGAGATTCTAGATTCGAGAATTGATTACACTAATTGTAAGACTGATGTCCTTCTAGTGCCTAACTCGATTGAATGCTAACTAACGTCATGGCAATCTATCGGAGAATTCTAGGTTTCATCTTAACCATTTTAAAACAAAGAAAATAACATCCAAGGTATTAAAGAAGCACAACCAAGTATAATCGCAAAGAAAAAACATAAATATCCTAAACGGTTTCTAAAAAGGAGAAAACAATTCAAAACAAAGAACCCCATTATAAAGTCCTAAAGATTTTTCCAATTTTCGATTTTCACTTTTTAATAGTTTTCCAAGTTTTTGTATTTTTCTGCAATTTTTCCTGAATTTTTGTGAATTTTCTGAATTTTAAAATAATTTTAATAATTTTAATGATTTTTTGAATTTTCCGAAATTTTTATGATTTCTGAATTTTCTAAAATTTTATGAATATTCTGGTTTTTTAAAACTTTTTTTATGATTTATCTGAATTTTCTAAATATTAACATTTTTTATTATTATTATATTTAGGCAACGGGTTCGGACCAGGTTTACTTGGTCCAACCCATTGTCCCGACCCATCTATCCGGATCCGACCCTCGTCGGAGTACAAAAGGATTTTTTTAATGTATTTTTAGATTTTTGGAATTTTTATTGATTTTACTTTTTTCAATTCTTTTTATTTCTTTTGTCTTCTTCCCTATTTTGTCTTCTTCTCCTACACCTTCATTCTTCTTCGCGGACCGAGAACATCTCCTTCACCGCCTGCAAATTCATCTTCACCGAACTAGGGGACCTCGACCAAATCTTAGGCCGCCACCGAGCCCTGACCCTCCATGGTCGTCCACTCGGGCCACCACTCACTAGCCTATCGTCCACCCCTCACCACCGTCGGCACATCACCGGCCGTCTACTCCGGCGGCTCAAAACAAATTCACCGAAACAAAAACTACGCGAACCATGGGTTCTAAAATCAGCAAATCAGAAATACAAGTGAACATAAATACATGAATATGGAGATAATGGCCTAACTAGAATAGCCCTGGATAACGGGATTCGCTGATGTGGAGTGAGAACTGTAAGCAGCCGATGCGGCTTCCTAGGATCGACATAGCTAGATGACTGAACATGTAGGAGGAGAATACAAAGTTTTGTGCACCTAATTTGGAATCCATCTGATCTTTATGCGGAATGACATCAGTCCAATGCTCGAATAATGAGTCGACGCACAAGTTCTTCTCCTCTATGACCCTCGGTTCCTGGCTTAATGAGAACGCCACTCACAAGTTATCTTATGTGAGGTGAGAGAGTTCGTGGAAGCATTGAGGGCTAGAGGAGGGACCTTAGCGCTATTTATAGAGTTTTGGACGGGCCCTCTTATCACGGGCTGGGCCCAACTTGGCCCACACAATGCCAAGCCCATATTCGACTATTAAGAAAACCTTATGCCTTACCTTATTAGACCAACCCCGTAAAACGGTAATTAAAATCTAAATTAATGTAGCCCACATAAGGAAAACTCTTACATTCTCCCACTTGGGTTATATTAATTGAGACTGTACTTTATGTGCGCACCTTTATGTTGGTCTAGTGGCAATTCTTAATAGTCAATCTTATCCCATAAGATCTCCAACACCGAATCATGACGGTAACTGCATGTATTTATACAGAGCCTTCCATGATCACAAATGCTTTCAACTTTATTGATATGGATTCGATATGGTTGTGTGGCAAACAGACAACACCTCATAAAGAGTAATACCTTATGTGTTATCTCCCTTGTCGGTTACTATTATCTTATCTTAAGTGTCACAGAAAACCGGATGTGCCACTAGAGAATATCCTTGTGGTTCCAATGAACCCACATATGTCTTATCTTTATGGTTAACCTTTCTTTATGTGTAATCAAGACATATGTTCAAGGCTAATAACTAGATGCCCCTAGCCTTCACTCAAGGCTTACACAATACCTTGAGATTTTCATTACATATAATCAATTTAATATGGTGACCACACATTCATGAACATGTTATTGAATGTGCAACATATATAAGCTTTATTAGAGTAAAATCAAAATAGCTCCCACTAAACAATAGTATCCAATGATGCTCCTTAGCCCATGTTCACGACGTGTCGTTTAGGTACACAAGGGTGAAAGTCTTTAATTAGTGGGTCTACAACCATATCATCTGTGGAAATATGCTCTACTGTAGTGTCACCATTTTGTATTGTTTCTTTATGGTCAGAAACCTGACCGTCATAAATCTAAACCCCTCGAGACCCTTATTGTTGTTGACAAACAACACTGAAGAGTTATTGTCTCGATACAACCGTATGGGTCTATTCAAAATATCAAATATGATCAACTCTTTAATGAGGTTCCGAAGTCAAATATTCTGAGTAACAGCTAAAAGGCATGTTATAAACTCTGTTTATATGATAAAGGATAACATAGATTTCTATTTATCGCTTTGTTATAACACTGCACCTTTTGCTAATACACTAGCATATAGTGTATCATTTATTTGGATTTTCCCAAAATTTGAATAAGGATAATGCCAAATATTCAATCTATCAGCCTTAACAACAACATCAACTCCTGGCTCATTGAATATTTTCAAAATACAATCAGCATATGCAATATAAAATAAATCTGATATATGCCAAGGACAAAAGGTACTTGACCAAGGTCTTTCAAGTCAAAATTCCTTGATAATATTTGTGACATCCTAAAATTCGATCCCGTTTCGGTAAAATGAAATGTGCATATCGTTGGTGCGCCTATGGTCCTTTTTCTTTCAACTGATCACTTACGAGTTAACTAACCTATTGGGTGATGCCGTTAAGGGATATATCCGCGGTAAAATCCCTAAAAGCTACCTAATTGGTTGGATTGGACTAAAATCACGTTCGGTGGATTTTAACCATGAAATTTAAATTGGTTTCGGGAATCGAATATTCGAGCGTGTCACAATTCATTTTTAGGACAGTCTTATCATCTGTCAATTTATTGACGAGTCCGAAATTTCAAGAAAGAAATTATCGGAGGAAAAATCGAAGACCAAAAGAAAATAGAAAGGAAAAGGGAAAGAGAAAAAGAAAAATAAGGATAATGTTATTATTTTAATTCTTTTTCTCTCTCTCTTTCTTCTCTCTCTTCTCTCTCCTCTCCCCTCCCCTTCGTGCGGACGCCCCCCACCCACCGACTCACTTCTCTCTCTCCTCTCTTTGACTGGTCAAACTCCCTTATCTCTTCCTTCTCTCTCCTCTCTCCTTCTTCCCTCTGCGTGTTCGAGTGAGCAAGACCAGAAGCAGAAGAAGTCGAGCGGCAGCAGCTTGCCGAGGACCGTCGCCGCCCGTCCTGCCGCCCGCGCCCGCGCCCGCGTGTTCGCTGCTCGCCGCCGTGTGCCGCCAGTCCCGTCCCCTCGCGCCCAGACATCCTCCCCATGCGAATCCGCCTCTGTCTAGCTCCGTGCTGCCCTTATTCGGCGCCTCCAGCCACTGCCCAGCTTCGTCCGGCCACCGCCCGGCCTCCCTGGCGTCCCCCTCACCCTCCGCCGGTCTCCCCTCGCCGTCTTGGCCATCGAAACAGCTCTGTCCAGCCCAAGTCCGCAACCCACCGAGTGGATTTCCAGCGGCTTTGGGCCCACTTTTGGGCCGTTTTCGGGCCCCGAACCCAACGCCCGCTTTGGAGTTTGTTATTCCTCACGTCGCCCCCGTCGGATTGATCCAATTTGCACGTGATTCCGGTGAGTAAACTCACTAATCCTTGATTAGTTGGCTAATTATGCTTAAGGGTTGTTTAGTTTAATTAATTAGGTTTAGGTGGTTAGATTATAATAGATTAGCGATTATTAGTTAATTGTGATGTAAATTAGACAAATTGATTGTGCAATTAGCAAGTAGACGTAGTCTACTATTTATTGAAAGTATCTCGGGATTTTTCCCGACCCTTAGTGGGCTCCAATTAGGCTTTTCGGGCCTAAGTGGAATTTTTGGTATTTAAATATTAAATTTCGGAATTAAATTAATTAATTAATTATTTTTTGAAAATTCAACTGGAATGGCTAGTGACCGGAATATTATGCTGATGACTGTGGTGAAGATGTTTATTTAATCGGGCTTTATTTTGAGCTAAATCGAATTTTTAATATTAATTATTTAATTTTCGAAATTAATTAATTAATTAATTATTTTCCGAAAATTCAACTGGAATGGCTAGTGACCGGAATATTATGCTGATGACCGTGGTGAAGTCCGTTTATTTAATCGGGCTTTATTTTGAGCTAAATCGAATTTTTAATATTAATTATATAATTTTCGAAATTAATTAATTAATTATTTATTTTCCGAAAATTCAATTGAGATGGCTAGTGACCGGAATATTATGCTGATGACCATGGTGAAGTCTGTTTATTTAATCGGGCTTTAATTTGAGCCAAATTAACTTTTTAATATTTATTAATTAATTTTCAAAATTAATTAATTAATTAATTAATTAATTATTTTTCGGAAATTAAGATTGAGATGGCCGATGACCAAAATCTTGTGCTGATTATCGTGGCGCAGTCCGTTTATTTATTTGAGTTCTACGTTGCATGGAATTAAATAAATTGTGATATTTTAGGGACTTACCCTAAATTGTTTGAAATTGAGTGAAATGGAATGATTGATTGGTAGATGACCGAATATGTTTATTTAGCATTTATAATGCTTTGATGAGTTGTAAAGTGGATGGAATCATGAGAGTGGATTGGAAATACTCTAGGCTATAACCGATCAGGTACGGTGTATGGGCCTACGTGGTTCGTTGAGTAATGATGTCACTGGCGAAAACGGCGCCTTAAAGAACGCACGTACCGGTCTATTACATAGCCCATCATGGACATACGTGGTTCGGTGATTTGGGATATCACTGGAGAAAACAGCGCCTTAAAGAACGCACGTAGCTGTCTATTGAATGCATGACCATAGGCATGTGTGGTTTGGTGATTTGGGATATCACTGGCGAAAACGGCGCCTTAAAGAACGCACATAATTGTCTAGTGGATACGTCACTTTGGTGAACTTGACGCCCGAGAGCATTGATGTGGCTCTGTGACCGAATGCCGAAGGGAGGTTATATGGCGTGGAATCAATGACCTAGAATGGTCCGTTTGACATGTAATCGACTAGTTCGATTTGTTTGAAGTAAATGAGTGCCTATTGTGAATTATGCTAATTTGCAGGTGGGATCTGAGGCCAAGGTAAGTCCTCTGCCCTGTGCGTATTTAGGCAGCCTATAGTATAATGGTTTACTAATTGGGCCTTAGTGGGGTAGAACTCACTGAGACGTGGTCTCATCTCGGTTTGGGGAAAACATTTCAGGACTCCAATGAGGAGTTGAGGAGGAGGAGTCTGAGAAGGAGAACTCTTGGGTGAAACCTGAGGAGAAAATTTTTGGAAGAAGAAGATAATCCCGAGAGGGGCCTTGAGTATGGCCTGTACGGACTGAGATTCTATCTTCTTTTGAGATCTCCATTTTGATGTGAATAGAGATAGAGTAAAAAGTTGTGAAGTACTCTGGTTTGTGTTTTGTGTAAAAGTTTGGTTATAAGTTTCAATATGAAAAATATGACCCTGCTTTTCTATCCCATCGATTTATTGTTTGGGGATTTATAACTGCTTCCGCATGTGCTTAATATAAAAAGGTCAGCGATACATAGTCCTGGGATATCGCATTATAAAATCGACCAGGAGAAGGATGTGTGCGTGCCCGAGGATCGAGGCGTGACAATATTTATATTATCTTATGTAGTAATCCAATATTGCTATCACAAGCAAGTTATCACATACATGGAATATGAGAAAACTAAATTTTCTCCCACTGACCTTGCAGTATATACACCGATGTATTCTATTCTTAGCAAAACTGAATGAAGTGATACCACTTATTAAACTTCAAGCATCGTTTGATCTACAGACTCTCTTAAGGCCATAAATAAGGGTTTTTAGTTTTCACACAAGCTCACCTGAATCATCCGCTGCAAAACCTTTGGGTTATACCATATAGACTTCTTTATCAAGGTACTTATTGAGAAACACAGTTAGAATCATATATCTATTGTAACTCCATATAAAAAATGAGCCAGTAATACTATATTCACTCTGAAATAGTCTTTAGAAAAGACTAAACTTCATTCTGAGTGAAATCTTTTATTAGTAATTTGACTTTAAACTTCTCAATGTTTCCCTTCAAATTTTTCTTAGTCTCATATACCCATTTGCAGTGGATGAGCTTGTGACCCTCAACCAATTCAATAGATTCCCAAACACTATTACGTTTTAAATTGCATTTCATCTTTAATCATATCCAACCATAGATCAAATTGAGGACTAGAAACAACATTTACATATATAAGTCACTAGATCGACCACGTAGCAGATATCGTAATCATGCTCTTATAGATAGACTATATAGTACGATGGTATTACTGAACATCCTTCCGTAATAGATTTCTTGAGTGAAGCTACTATCATTTTATCTTGTACTTGAGAGCCTCGAGAAACTTTATCAGGACTTGTATCAATAACAATATCATGAACCTCACAAGCTTAATATGTGGTGGAAAAGACTCCAAAATTGTCGAACTCTAGAGACTTTGTTGTTTGTGATTCCACAAATCTTGTGCCTCTATTGGGATAATAAAACCTGATATCCCTTCAAATAATCTGGGTATGATACCGAGTGGTTCTAGATTCCAACTTATTTAATGTTGGATTATATAACCAAATTTCTGCAGGATGCTCCAAACCTTAAGATGATTCCAGTCAAGTTTACGTCCGATCCACAATTCAAAAGAGAGCTAATGGAACACCTTTGGTAGTAACCTTGTTTAATACATATTAGGTTGTTTCGCCCCATAGAAAACCTGATAAATTAGTCCTAGAAATCATACTCACTGTCATGTTCATCATGGTGGAATTACGTCTTTCAGCCACACCAATTTATTTCAAGATTTTCGGATATAGTAAACTAAGTTATCATCCTAGAATCTTTCTTAGTATTTGACAAATGGCGCTTTAAGCTATCCAGCATTGCCATAGTCAAAACACTCACCGCCACGGTTATATCTGACAATCTTTAAGACTCATCCCAACTATTCCTTGACCTAAATACGAAAGAATTTGAATAAATCCAAAGATTCAGACTTTTCTTTAATCAAGAGGAAATAGTCATCAATATTTCTATACATCTTTACCATATATGGTCACCAATTTTGAAGTCAATGACCTCTAACAAGTTAGGACTTCAGACTGCACTTTTCTTCTTTATCTTAATCATTTTGCTTCTACAACGCATAAGACTATTCTTCTTGTAAATCTCTATTGGAAACAACATTTTCAACTGTAAAATGACATAACTAGGTTCCGTCTAAAGAAATGTACATAAAAGTGTTTTTCAATGTCAAATGCTAAGCAGTATTCATAGTCAAAACAACATCTCCCACTAAAATGACGTTAAAAGTTGTTTCTTGTGATGAGTTATGATTCATTTTGATTTGGCTTCTTTAGATTTACGAATCCCTTTATGGTAAACAACATAATTTGTTGCACCACTATCTAGCCATCAAGAACCAGATGAGGCTTTTGATAAGAATTGAATTCATAAATGAATGCCAATGAATTAATAACTCTAGACTCACACTTGGACAACCAAGCTTTACTGCATTGCAGTATTCCTTATGCATCATTTCTTTCTACAAAAGCAGTGAATGTCATCATTTTTCTTAAAAGGTGATATCTTGAGATCAGATTGTCAAAATGACCAGTGGTTTTATAAATTCCGTTATGAGTATGATTCCGAACTTCAAATCTATCAACTTTAGGATGTAATCCTTAACCTCATCAGAACCATCACATCTTATGTTGAAGAGTCCTTGTATTTATACCAATCTTGGCAATAAACAAGACACAATTTCAAGCCACTAGGGCTTCTATCATCCTTTTGGCAGTGTAATCAGCTGGTAAACCATTTTCAAGTGTTCCTAAATAGAATGTGTCACGACCTACCCTTCGGGGGGAGGGAGCAAGTTTAGGGGTATTGCTTAAAGGATGGGCCTAAGGCCCATGATTAGGCGCAGGCTCTCCCAAGTCCATACCCCCCGTGACGTTGGGATACTTTTTAAGAATTTAGAAATTTTGCACAAAAGAAGTCGCCATTAGCTTATTGGGGTCGGCTAGAAATCAAGCGAGACACAGGAGTATGCCACACTTCCTACGCAACCAGAGAATTTAGGGTTGGGGACTTGATTACACTAATTGACCAATTAGTGCCATTTCGGTACCTAATCTTGTTCATTTTAAAATAAATGATTTTTGTCAGGCTATTTGGATTGATTTTATGCTTATCCACTAACATATGAGGTGATCATGCGGGTGCACAATCATTAAAATAACAATTAGCCACCAAGGTCTTAATTGCGGTAAATTGAGCACATGTAATTAAACATAATTAAATATGCAAGTTAAATATGTGATATAATCAATATAAGAGAAAATAAAGGTGTAATTACACTAAGAGTGCAAGACATGACAAATGCTAACCAAACCTACATTTTTTGGATTTTCGAAATTTTTTGTTTTTTAAAATATTTTTAATATATATATATTTTATTTTCTAAATTTTTGAATTATTTATTTATATATATATATTAATATTGAAAATACAATTTGGACCGAGTCAAGAGACCCGGCCCTACTAAACCGAACCGGACCCTATCGGTGCGGTTGGGCTAAAACGGAGTTAGCCTCAAAAGCCCACTTAAAAAAAAAAAGCAAGGGCCTGCGCAGATTTTTTATAAAAAGGGGCGGCCCCAACCTACTTAGATTCTAGCCCACTTCACTGCAGTCCATACACACCAGCCCATCAACAGCCCTAGCAGACAAACCACTGCCCATCTTCTCTTTTCTTTCATTCTATTTTTCTTTTCTTTTCCCTTTTTTTTTTTTTTTAACTTTTGCTTGTTCCTCTTCTTTTTTTTTTTTAATCCTATTTTATTCCTTTCTTTTCCACACTTAGCCTCCTTTCGAGGCCCTCTCTTCCCTGCCATATTTTCGCCGAAGTTGACCCAAATCATATGCCTCCTTTGCCGATCATCTCCTTCATTGAGCCACATGCCCACTTCGGCTAACACCTCACGCCATCGACGCATGCCAACCATTACCTCATGGACACGCAGCATCAAATGACAAGTCGATGTACAGAAGCAAGTGTAGATAAAAGAAAATCAACACGAGCTCAGTCAAATATCTTAATGAATACCTAACGGACGTCAACCGAAGATTGGACATATGATCAATCGAGACTTCATACGTACCGAAATATTTAACAACTGTTCACAAAACCAAAACACAACAGAGCACCACATGGATGGGGTTGAGACTTGCACAAACCAAATCTCAACAAAGAAGAAGAAGAAAAAAAAGAAATGAGACAATGAGCAGCACTTCAAGAGCAAACCAAAATTGGAGGAGGTGGTCACGGATCCGACAGAAACATTTTCACAAGCACCTGGCATGCGCTACCAAAATGAGGGATTTCAAACTTGATGGAGATTCGGAATAGGACTAGGACTCTCAGAAAACGATAAAAAAAATGAACAGAGGCTTGGCTAAGGACCTGCGGGTGCAGGAGGGACCAAAGCTCATGTGAACAAGTCGGCCATAAGCTCCGGTCCGACGCCCTACAAAAACGGACCATGCATGACCAAAGAAAATCTACCTGGTTTGGTTCAATGGGGGTGCTGCGGCAGACGGCAGCTAATGAACAGGCCACCGACAACAGCAAATCGCTCTCTCGGGCTCATGCTCTCCTCACTCTTTCTTTCGTTCCCCATCTCTGTTTTTGCGGTGCTGTTTTTCATTTTCTTGCTGGTGTTCTCCTCTGCCTTTTGCAGGAAGCTTGAGCTCCTCCCGGTCAACGGTCGGCTTGCCTCGCCAACTTGTCGATGGCCTGCTTGTCGACCTGCGGATCACACTGGATCTCAATCCTCCTGCTCCTCTCGCTGCTGTGCTGTTGCCCTGCTTTTTTTCCATTTCTAGCCCTCTGCTTTTTGCAGGTTCTTTGCGCGAGGCTGGTAAGTGGAGAAGACTGGATGCGGGCCAGTCCGTGTGCGCATAGGAGGAGAGGAGCCGAGCCGAATGGTGCTGGCCCATGTGCGGAGGGAAAGGAGAGGAGGAATGGGGCGGGTCGGGCCAAGGCTGGATCCGGCCCAACCCGACCATTTACGTTTTTTTATTAATTTTTAATTTTTTTTGGTAAAAATATGTGTCAACAGCTACCCTTCTTTGAATGTAGTCTTGAAGAGGGTGCGTTCAAAGATAGAAGACACCTAATTTATTTTGACGGTAGAGAGACCCTGAGTGCACAGGCACGTATCAGGTCAACGGAAAGGACTAATGACTATGGAGGCGTGCCTTGTCAATAAGAGGAAGACTCTGGGCTACAGAAACCCACTGAGTCATAAGAAGGGAGGGATGAGGTCTCATCGTGTAATAAAGGGTTTCAACTGGATGTGGTAGTCTTACCGTGTACAAATGGGTTTCGACTGGGAGAAAAGTCTCATCGTATACAAATGGGTTTCGACCGGGTACGATAGTCTCACCGTGTACAAACGGGTTTCGACTGGGATAAAGATCTCACCGTATACAAACGGGTTTCGACCGAATGATAGTCTCACCGTGTACAAACGGGTTTTGACTAGGAGGAAGGTCTTATCGTATACAAATGGGTTTCGAACGGATGATAGTCTCACCCCTGTACAAATAAGTTTCAACTGGGAGAAAGGTCTTGCTGTATACAAACGGATTTTGACCGGGTACGATAGTTTCACCGTGTACAAACGGGTTTCGACTGGGAGAAATGTCTCATTGTATACAAACGGGTTTCGACCGGATGATAGTCTCATCGTGTACAAACAGGTTTTGACTGGGAGAAAGGTCTTGCCGTATACAAATGGGTTTTGACCGGGTACGTTAGTCTCACCGTGTACAAACGGGTTTCGACTGGGAGAAATGTCTCATCGTATACAAACGGGTTTCGACCGGATGATAGTCTCATCGTGGATAAATAGGTTTCGACTGGGAGGAAGGCCTCACTGTATACAAACGGGTTTCGATAGGATGATAGTCTCACTGTGTATAAACGAGTTTCGACTGAGAGAAAGGTCTCACCGTATACAAACGGGTTTCAACCGGATGATAGTCTCATCGTGTACAAATGGGTTTCAATTGGGAGAAAGGTCTCACCGTATACAAACGGGTTTCGACCGGATTGGAAATACATGATTTAAGGAAAACCAATGAACCTTTGTAGATAATATGGTTTAAGGTTGACCATGAACCTTTGGGGATGACATGATTTAAGGTTGACCATGAACCTTTGAAGATAACATGGTTTAAGGCTGACCATGAACCTTTGGTTTCTAGAGAAGCACCAGCTAACCCCCTTGAAAACCGCATGGCTTCACTGAGGAATCCTGTCAAACTCGACTTGAGCAAATGTCATTAGAGACGTCATCAAGAGACGTATTGGCAATATTACAACATTAATTGAACAAGCTAATCAAGTTAAGTTCGACTGCTTTTATAAAAATATTCGATGTCAATTAGCATCATATAACGTAAAACTATCATCTTGCTTGGGGATGTATATTAATCATCAAATTCTTCGGGGGTCAAGTTCTTATTGAAACGGCTACGACTCGTGAAAATGACTCATTAATCATGCCAAACAAGAGTTTCTTAGTCAAAAAGGGTTTCTCACACACTCTCGATAAAATGGCTGCTTAATCCCATCCATTCATGTGGGAAGTAACTGATGGCTGAGAGTATCACACATAACCTATGTCAAAGGCTTTCAGAAACATTCGCGATGAGCACAATGATGATTGATCAAAAAGGTCTTTTGAAAGAACCGCAATATAGATTTAGTCATGGGTTTACACAAAGGGATCATAGCTTTGAGGCCAAGAAATGAACATTTGTCGCTATCTTCACGGGTTTACAAGTCGAGAATTTGGAAGATAAGACAAGATAGAATTACCTTCACTCCTTCAAGCAGTAGCTTCTTTGTGGTATTCTCATTTTCACTCAAACCATCCCAATCAAAAGAGACTTCGGAAGAGAGTTGTAATGTTGGTTTGGGAGAGGCTCAAAATGCTTAAAATTTTCAAGAGTTTTTTATTTTATTTTAAAAGTCAGTGATCATCATGGCATCGTGACCAGGTCACTCGACCTTTCGAAAGCATTTGGCTTTTGAAACACTGCACATGTTGAAAGTCCCTTGACTAATCATTTATACATGGGAGCTTTGCTCTTTTCTTTAATTTCCTTTGCCCTTGCGATAATTTTTTTTTCGCAGGCACTTGGACTTTGATAATTTTTTCACATAAGATGCAGCCTTTTGGCTTTTTTTTTACAAGCATTAGCCTTGCTTTTACCAGGCACACTGCTTTTTTTTTTTTTATGCCCCTAGTTTGTCGAACTTTTGTAACTCTTATGACTTTCGAGATGTTTTTTCACATTTTCTCG
Organism: Eucalyptus paniculata subsp. matutina; assembly: GCA_017140255.1. Classification (NCBI taxonomy): domain Eukaryota; kingdom Viridiplantae; phylum Streptophyta; class Magnoliopsida; order Myrtales; family Myrtaceae; genus Eucalyptus; species Eucalyptus paniculata. Next base: position 56,912,124 of record CM029437.1, on the reverse strand, counting down.
TGACTGTTCATTGTATTCGGTCAATTCTTATGCTTTGCCCCAGTGAAGGGAGATGATCACCGCTCGGGGTTCAGAAATGAATAATCAAGCCCAAATTGGTTAAAGCAATGAGTATCAGTGTTTGGGTAAAGAAAGAAATGCTCTTCTTCACCTTGGGATGAGTCAAGCTCTAACGAGAATTCCTCTGAAGTTATCACCAGAAGATTGATGCAAGTGGAAGTAATAGAATCTTTCTCAACCTTTCACTCTACAACATGACCGTAACCTCCTATGCTGCCCCAATGTAGGGTCGTTCTCGATATGGGTACTTCGAAGGATCATCTTTATGTGGCCCAAAGGGGTAGCGAGATTAGTGCAATGCTTGGGATTGATGAAGGAAACGCCTTTATCATTTCGATCTTTGCGCTTAATGCGAACGAATTCTTCGTCCTAAGAAGAGGTTACTTTTAACTCGACTCTCAAAAGTGTTTGAAGGATGTGTTTGGAGGTGGGCTTGCCTTTCTTCATCCTAAGCACTCCTTGTTTGGCATGGTTAATGTTTCATCCTTTTGCCCGAATAAAGTCATTTTGACGAGCCTTTTTCTTGAGGGTCGCCGACGTGAAGCACGCATAGTGGCACCAGAGAATAGGTCATGCGAATCATGTCATGCATTTTTTTGTTTTTGTCCTTATTCCTCTTTGTTTTGTTTTGTTTTGCCCCTTTTTATTAATGATTTTGGCTTACCTCTCAAAAGAGACATTCAACCATTTATGCGAAGACTCGATGGATTCTCAAGTCAATTCTTTTCCTTGCCATTTCCTCATTAGACAGTAGGGTGCCTAAAACACAAATAGATATGGGTGTATACAATATATGCATGATATCTACAATGATATGCATGATGCTATGCGACTCGAATTGTGCATGAAGTGACTCCTCGGCCTTAATTTCATTCATGAAAAATACTTCTTG